>OX101811.2:25393353-25945853 GCA_944452925.2 Chrysolina oricalcia
CAATTATCCACTACTTTACCGATTCCAATTTTAGGTTTCCCCGACCTCTGTCATAGTCATCAAAGTATTTGAACCCATTTCCTGGCTAAGATGCTTGTTCCTTCTTGAATGGACGGAAATTGAATTGTATTTAATTTATATCTGATTCAGAGTTTTCCTGAATTTGAAGTTCTGCTAATGTATTTCAGCTCCAGGTATAATTATAAATTGAACAAAGGTGGCGGAGTATTTAATTCATTTCACTTGGTGCTATGTCGCCTCCGCATTGAATGAAGAAATTCAGACCAGAAACTTTAAAACTAAGTGGAGACAAATTCTTCCTTTGCCCCTTCAAACTTTTCGGGAGATAATCATGAACATTACGAAACTCACTCATTACCTTCAAAGGAGTCATGACGATAATGATTGTTCTTGGAAAAGCTATTTTTTCAACCATCTGAGAATGTAAAATGTTGTACTACAACATTTTAAAAACACTGAATGGTTGGTACGATTATAAAATTGTCAAACTGGGGTTTATCTTATTGCCTTATTCCAATTTTAGGATAAGAACTACGGTTCACTGAATATACCGGGTGACAGCGTAAAGTGGCGCGCCCCTATAAGTTTTTTGTTTTTGAAGATAGCAAAATTATATTAGTAGGATCTGTATAAGACATAACTGCGTTTTTTGACGAGTAACTCAAGTTCATACAACTTCCGGTTTCACCGGAAGTGACTCAAACTTTATATTTTTAAATGGGACACCCAGTATATTTTCACACCTTTGTCTCCACATGACATTCTGAATACTATCATGTATCATTTATCACTTTTTGTTACCAATTATTTCTTTAATTTTGACTTTTATATTTTAATCTAAAGTGTATACGTATATGTATACGTTCAAATCATTAATTTCAGCACTAAAATTCTGGGGATTATACAACTCCACTGTTTTTGGACAAAACGTATGTGCTATGTGAAATTTGATTTTTAAATTAAAATTAGTAATTTTTTTCAAATGACAACTTGGTGGCTCGTCGGGTTAGGAAAAAAGAACATTTTATTACGATTCATTTGATTCATTTGATAACACAATTTTTGACCAAAATTCCGTCAAAAAACTTAAAAAACTTCAATCTGCCATATGAAAACAATTATAGTAATAGAAATTTTAAAATGAAATTTTGCATAGCAGATACATTCGATTACAAACAGTAAAGTTGCATTATTTTTAAATTTCAGGAATGAACTTAATGATTTGAAGAAATCCATAGCACTCTATAATAAAAAATGAATTTCAAAATAAAAGTTAAATTCTGTTACAGAAAGTAACAAGTATCACATGGTTATATTCAGTAAATCATATGTAGAAAAACTAAGTGAAAATATTCCGGATGCCTCATTTGAAAATCGAAACTTTATGTCAGTTTTGCTGGAACCGGAAGTTGCATGAAGCTTAATTACCTGTCAAGAGATGCAGTTTTATGAATTATACAGATCCTCCAAAATTCATTCAATTATCTTCAGAAACAAAAAAGTTATAGGGGCGAGCCAATTTCCGCGGACACCAGGTATATTAAGTTGTGCATTTTGAATAAATTCATTTCTTAGTTTAATTGGGAAACTAGGAAAAAATATAGGAAAATGAACTTACATTAAAGAGGACAACGAATAATGTGGTTATGTCATTTTATTCATCACCAACTCGAATCGCAATTTATTCAATTTCTTGGATATGAGAAAACTGTCAAGTTCGGTTTTTCCATGTGCTGAAATTCACAGAAAGCTTGTTTTTCGTTTTTTCAGGTAAGTGTACAAACCTCATTGATGACCTCGGATTTCTTCCAGATTTTTCATTTAAAGCCTGAATAATGAAAATTAAATATCATTAGTAGGTACATATACAGAATGTTCCCATGGGTACTACCGTGAAGCGTAACTTTTGATTTTTGTGGGAGTTTTCCAATTACGAAGTATTTGTTTTATTCCAAAATAAAATGAAATGAAATTCTGGCTCATACAGAGACAAAAAAAAATCATGCAAAAAAGGCAATTCTTACAAGAGTGTAGTGGCATTTCCAAATATAATAGACTTTCACCAATCAAATGATCGAAACAGCCAATTATATTTGCATAGGTCTGATCTGAGTTGCTTTCGAACCAGTGCCGCTTCAAGCTAATTTCGGGCCCTGGTCGCAAGAAAATTTAAGGGCCCGCTTTGCAATGGTAGATATAAGAAGGAGGCTCTGGATCCGCCTATGCCACGAGGCAATTATTTTAACATGTGAATCACGAATTTCATGTTCATTGTTCATTTATAAAAACAAAACAATTTTCTGAAAGAAAGAAAATTATTGAAAGAAATTACATCCTAAAAAATAACATAACAAACCTATAACATTATTTCTTGACACTTCATATTGGCAAAATGCCTGATGAGTTTCAGTGCGTCATTTTATATATACCGGCTGATTTACCACCACTTGCACAAAATTAAATGGGGCGATGGTCTATCATGTGCGAAAGCACCTGTAAAATCTGAGAGCTATCCGTGATGATTCAACTGTAGTATATTTGAAGTCGGAACGGTTTGAAACAATTTATGTTCGAACATAAAGTATTACTTCAAATTTACATCACAAAAGTAGTCCGCTTAACTAAAAACTGTCCCCAGCTCTTCTTTGGTCTGCATATATGGTCGAAGGAAATCTAGACGAAAGTACTCGAGCCGCCTCTATTCGCATCTAGATGTCGTTCTCTCTGGAATCCAGGAGACGAAGACTCTCGAACATTCGTTCGGATAGCAAGCTTGTTCATGGGTAGAGGCAACAAGTCCACACTCGAAAACAGCAACGCCACACAACCCTTTGTACGTTAACCGCAATTGATACGATACTGCATCACTGAATTTTAGGAACCATCTAAGTGCAAATCGATAATCGAACTTCTGTGAACGATGTCAGAACTGAAGCATTGCAGTGTTGCAATGTCACTAGTTGCGTTTGCTCCATATCAAACCATCAAAATCAACAGAATGATCGGAATGACCTATAGGACATTAACAATTTGTCAAAATATTGGTAAATGTAGTTGAAAATGCCTCAAAAATTGTTCACTGGAGATGAATCACTTAGTAAAAACAGATTCCTGGGAACTGTTATGGTTAAATCCTCAGATCGTTCAGAGCATTCATGTCCAAATTGTGAAGAGATGATTTTATGCGGTGCCTATCAAGTTATGGAGTTAGTGATTGCATACAGAAACGCACCTCAGCAGGAGAATCAATCACAAGTATTCAATGATTTCTCGAATCGTCACAACTCATGAAGAAATGTGGAAGCAAATAGAACATGAAACATACATGTAGAAAAAGTCTTTCAAGGACTACACTGATTAAAAAGATTTCTTCATTAAATAATTTACATAATATTGAATAGAATAATCTTCTGAAAAGAATAATTATTTCAGATCGATACATATACTCCCATTTTAAACTGATTGAGATGTTTGCTTCTTTACATAAATTCTCTTGAAATGAATTTGCTTGCAGTGAAAACATTCCACTCTTCATCCTAGAAAACACTCACATTCACTCATTGTTAAACATAATCCTCTTGACAGGAATATAATTATTTGGTAGATATGATGTCAGAACATCGTCAGTTTGATTTGCAATAGTGATCGTATGTTGACGTCTTTCGAAACACGGTACTTTTGATTTTGTGATATAATCGTCTACATGGTGCAGTGAATGAAAATGCCAGGGCTTGTGTTCGAGAATACGCTGGAAAATTTCCAAATAGACGACATCCAGTTCTAGTCGTGGCTTGTAATTGTGTATTGACGGTTACGGAGCGAAATTCAAATATTTGCCTTGACATGATAAAATATATTTCTGTTGTGCTGTGTTATGTAATTTGCAAAAAGATTTTATGTAGTTTTACCCGTTTGTAATGTGAGTAACATCCCAATCTCACTCCTAACCCTATCAGCTCTGCTGTCATTCCCACAGTTCCACGTGGGCAGTTTATATCCAGTGGCGGCGCATTCCTACAAATTGATCAGTTATTTATTTTGTTTTATTTTTGTTATTCATTTTGATTCTCAACTTCTTTTGGTAGGGAGATCACACTGACAAATTTTGTGTATGTGGTGGTCAATTCTTGTTGTTTGAAACGCACCGTCGTCAGCCAAGTGTTTGCCCAAAATTCCGAATAATGTTCTATCCGGCTGTTGTCTTTCAAAATAAATTTGTGTTGTTTTCGTACTATTCCTATCAAATTTATAATAAAGTTTCAACAAATCTCGTTTTTCTTCATTTGAGAATGAGGACATTTCGACTGAAGTATTTGTGCAAACTTATGATGTTCAATGAGTTCTGACAACTAGTGTTTATTAAATAAAATTTTTCGATGGAGTCATGACCATCTCAGATGAAGTTGATTTTTTTAATATCTGTGGTTTCAGAAGTGCAAATCATAATAAATTATACATCAATGAAATCAGAATGAGAATCACTATTTTTCTGTATAAAAATACAATATGGCGCCCATAACAGAAAAAAAAAGTTGATGATGAATGCCAGAAGACGAAACGTCGGATAGTAAATCTGAATATGAAAACTTGTAGCTGAAAAAAAGTATCAATGAAAATGTACTTTTGGTTTTGGGCTATGTTGTCAAATAACGTTAGAAAAAAATAAAAACGAAAATTCCGATTTTCAGTTTTTTCCCGATATTTCCGGAAATACTCGGTATTTTCCAAGTTTCAAAACAGTATTTTGTTAAGCACCAAAATACGAAACTTTGCCCCAATTTAAGCTTCGACGTATCTCCTGTAGTTTAGGAGATCCCAATGATGGGGTTCGAATTTGAATTGTCCCGTATACAGTGCGGATTTTTATACAATCCCCATTTTTAACTTTTCAATGGTTTGACGTATACACATGAGACAAAAACCGTTTTGAATATGGTATCATCGATATCACCGATTTCAAGTAACTTGGGGGAGGGGTGAAGTGTCACATCGTGAAAAGATAATTCAATTATTTTTTCGACCAACAGATTTTTGTCAAATTCCGTCAATACATTTTTTCATTGTTTCACAAGAAACCGTTACAATTCATCAAGGAGATGGAACCAGTCAGATCCGCACTTTCACTTGAAATTTCGAATTCATTCTGTAATCAAAATATTAACTAAATTCTGAAAACTTTAGACGGTTAAAAACAGAACTGAATTATCTTTCCAACGATGTGACCCTTGAACCTCATGCTACTTGAAATCTTCAAGATGATGAGCCCCCCGCGCCCTCTGTCGAGCAATCATCTTGGCTTTGCTTAAAAAAAGTTTTATCGGTTTTTGTTCCAAATTTGTACGTCGAACCGTTCAAAAGTTGCGAGAGGGGAAGGGGGCAATAAGAAGCCGCAATTTGTAATAGTGACAATACCTACTTCAAAGACTTCTTGATGCAAGTTAGACCTCAAGTATATTTTCTTTCTTTGACATGTCGACTAAGATTGATTGATTGATATTTTGAGTACAATTAGTAATATTTATTCCAGCTGACGTGGAGGCAATTGAAGAATTGTAGTTTTCAATTTCAATTGAATTTTTTGTAGAAACCATTTCTCCTTCCATTATTTTAGTAGCTATACTTTTTTTGTTTTGTAAGGATGTTTCAATAGATATTCTTCAGCAACACTACATGTCTCTTTAATGTGCATATCAACACCGGCATCAGCAGGTAGGGATGCGGATGATCTTCTAAAACAGTGACCTGTATATAGTGATGGATTTTGAAGCTCCAAACGTTGAAATTTCTTTTGGAATGCGCCCGAAAGTATTGATACCAATTGGTTGGGATTTTTTTTTCCATTTTTATATAAAATAAAAAACCGGTCATTGACGATATTTTTAGGTCGAAGTCGAACATATTTTCGGATGTTATTCAAGCAGTCAAAACCAGCGATATTTCCTTTAGTAATAGCAAATTCTCTTTGAATTTCAGTTCAAGTATTCGGTCTTTTGATCGTTATGAATGTTACTTCGTCAACTACATCACCAATTTTTACCTTCATCAATTCGTCTCTTCGGCAGGCGCCAAACACTCCCATGATTAGGGAAACCTACAAAAATAATATGCTACATGGAAATGTCACCATATTTATGCCTAATCTTACCTTCATCATGAAGAATTGATCATCATTGGCTTCTTTAAGAAATCTGTGTATATATATTTTCCTTTGAAAATACCGGGTGACACAGCAGACATGTAGCAGCCTGTAGTTTTTTTATTTGAAGAGATGAAGATTTGAAATTTGCAGAAGTTACGTAATCAATGATAGCGCTTCATTTGATTCTAACGACAACTTTTTTCAACTACCTGTTTGATCGGCAGTAACTCCAACTTCTTTTTTTTAATGACACCCTGTACATTTATCTAGCCTATCTTATTTGTCTTGAAATTCTCTATTCAACCGTGTATCACAAAGTGGCATTCGTTTCTCAATTCGCAGATGAATTGCATTTTATTGAAAAACATCAAGTTGGCTGTTATCCGAATTCGATAATCTTTCGATGCTTGGTAGGCTTGGAAATCCAAAAGAGTATCAGTTAAACGATATAATTTCAGTTTTTTTCTTACCTGATCACTTCCTACAGATTGTCAGTAATTTCTTTAATAAAAAGAAAAAACATCTGAAAATAACTCACGATATTGCGAAAACTGAGATAGGAACATATTTTTTTCAATTTGGCTACTTGTGAAGAAACTATCTGTCTTTCTCTTTGGCCATGTAGCCATATCATGATCTTTCCATTTGGAAACATAAAATTAAAATTGTCCCCCTGATCCACCAATTCACAAGTCTATTAGTCTAGATATTTGCAATAATATTTTGCCCAGCAGGCGGTGTACACAAAATGTTTTGTGTTTGACAGGAAAACATCATTTGATTGCAATGATTATCTCCGTCAGTTTTATGCTAATTGAAATTGCATCGGTTAATTAGATACTAAATATGTATTCAAAGAACGAAAAGGTCGATGTGTTGTTGATATTCGGAGAGTGCAAGAGAAATTATAGACAGGCTGAACAATTGTATGTCGAAAGATTTCCGGAAAGACTCCACCCACCTGATAATTATTTCGCTTGAGTAAAAGATCATAATCATGCAATCAGCATAAAACTGACAGAGATAATCAGTACAATCAAATGATGTTTACCTGTCGAACACAAAACATTATGTGTACACCACCTACTAGGCAAAATATTACTGTAAATATCTAGACTAATAAACTTTTGAATTGGTGGATCCGGGGAACAATTTTAATTTTATGTTTCCGAATGGAAAGATCATGATATGGCTACATGGCCAAAGAAAAAGACAGATAGTTCCTTCACAAGTAGCCAAATTGAAAAAAATATGTTCCTATCTCAATTTTCGCAATATCGTGAGTTATTTTCAGATGTTTTTTCTTTTTATTAAAGAAATTATTGACAATCTGTACGAAGTGATCAGGTATGGAAAAAACTGAAATTATATCGGTTAACTGATACTCTTTGGATTTCCAAGCCTACCAAGCATCGAAAGATTATCGAATTCGGATAACAGCCAACTTGATGTTTTTCAATAAAATGCAATTCTTCTTCGAATTGAGAAACGAATGTCACTTTGTGATACACGGTTGAATAGTGAATTTCAAGACAAATAAGATAGGCTGATAAATATACAGGGTGTCATTAAAAAAAAAAGAAGTTGGATTTACTGCCGATCAAACAGGTAGTTGAAAAAAGTTGTCGTTAGATTCAAATGAAGCGCTATCATTGATTACGTAACTTCTGCCAATTTCAAATCTTCATCTCTTCAAATAAAAAAAACTACAGGCTGCTACATGTCTGCTGTGTCACCCGGTATACTGTATTTTTTCGGCTTGTGACTTGTCACTTTTCCGCTTTAAAAAAGCCAACACACATATGTCCACATTTTTCTTCACAGATATCATTGTTCTCAGCATACTGTAATGTGTCCATAATCAGGACGCCTCAGCTGTCTCAGCAAAATAAGCTAATAAATTTTTTTCCGATATATCACGGACTTTTTTGAACTGCACCAGTCTTCAAATCGCTTAAACACTTTTTCGTATCTATTGCGTGATTTAGCGGGTACAAGGGTTTGTATTGCCTTATTTGCAAGTTCTATATCAGAATCCACACTTTCATAGTCGGAACCAATAACATATTACGGATAAACTTCGTTATTTAGATTTCGAGCTGCGGTTATATTCTGAGCACAATTTTTGCCACTCTTTTCGCAGAAAATGGTTGCCAGTCAACCCAAAATTCGGCAAAGTTGATACAATATATACAGTGTGTTTCTTAAGTACGTGTAGAAACTTCAAGAGCATGTTGCTGACGTCGAAATAAGAAAAAAAGTTCCCATAAACACATGTCCGCAAGTTATTCGTTTCTAAGATACAGAGTGTCAAAGTTTAATTATTATATTTGTTTTTTTTTGTGAATAATTGCCAAAATATTTGTGTAAATATATATATATGTGTTGACTTCCTTTGTTTCTATTTTTACATCCAAGTGTTGTACATCTTCGCACTTGATTTTACCGTACTGATGAGAGCTTAAGCTCGAAACACGTGTCTACGGTTGCAGATCATTTTGAGGGTTATACCCAATAACTTTTCTACTTATATTTTCATATATTGCCCCTCGCTATATCCATCCTTATTTGTATTTTCCTGGGTAGGATTGTCACGCTGGTAGCTATAGCTGCCTCCGTGGCGACGTTAGTTGTTGCCTTGTAAGCACAAGGTCTTCTAACCGAAGCCACAAATGTGTGGTTGGCTTCCTGTTGTTGACTTCCTTTGTTTCTATTTTTACATCCAAGTGTTGTAAATCTTCGCACTTGATTTTACCGTACTGATGAGAGCTTAAGCTCGAAACACATGTCTACGGTTGCAGATCATTTTGAGGGTTATACCCAATAACTTTTCTACTTATATTTTCATATATTGCCCCTCGCTATATCCATCCTTATATATATATATACATATATATATATATATATATATATATATATATATATATATATATATATATATATATATATATATATATATATATATATATCGAGTAAAGTTTGGTATCTGGGATGATTTTTCAATGACAAAATAAAATTTTGTGTTAATTGTGAAAAAACTTATTTCTAATTGAATTTATTTTGAATTAAAAAATTTTGTCATTCAAAATCACTTGCATCGATTATTTCAAATCTCAATAATTCGAAAACAGTTGCTCGCAGTGACCTCTATCAAGAATATATTTTTTACACAAACTGAATAATAAATAATTCCAGATACCAAACTTTCACCAAATATCAAAATTATTTTGAAATTATTCACAAAAAATTAAAATAAGAATTCAAATTTGACACTCTGTATCTCAGAAACGAATAACTTGTGGACATATTTTTATAGGAACTTTCCTTCTTATTTTGATGTCAGCAATACGCTCCTAAATTTTCTACACGTACTTAAGAAACACCCTGTATAAGCAAATAATTGCCGCGAAATATGCGGCAGTAAAAATTGTGCTCAGAATGTGACTCAGTGTTGACCGCAGTTCGAAATGTAAATATTGGTGTCTAACGATAATATGTCATTGGTAGGAACTCATTTATTCATTCAAGAACGCTGTTTATAAACATTTTCATACAATACTTCATTCTATTATGTCCTATTCATTTTGTATCAGTGATAGTTCCTACTAAGGTTAACAATAAATTGGTATGTTCGTTATTCTATAATATAAGTAAGCTCAATGAAAATTACTACATAGTATTTAGTAATCACTTCACTGGTGATACCTACGGCTATGTTGTTTTCCATAAATATGCACCTGAGCGATTTAACACTTGTTTTGTGCAGAACGTATTTATCATACTATTCTATATTGAACTATATTGAGTTATATTATTTTGATTTTGATTTGAAACAATTTTATAAATACAAATAAAAAATGAGGTAAAATTTATCGATTAGTTTTATCAATGAAATATAGTTGTCATTTATAAACATCCTACATAGCATTGAACATTTTTTGTAGTTTTTGATAATCCTAATTGTTATTGTTGGTAAAATTGTTATTTCCGTAATCCGATTGCAGCCCTACGCGCGCAACCGTCGGAAGTCTTCGAGAGACTTGTGTGAGCTAGGGAAGACGCAGCCCTTACCTTTTAACGGGTGATGCCATGCACGAGACCGGTGAATCGATGGATCGAACCCACTACCCCACGCTTGCGAGGCGAACGCTTTACCAGCCGACCACCACGGTAATAAATGGGATAGATAGAATGCAAATCTAGTATGTAAATTTTTTTCAGAGTTAGATGTTTTCAGTAATTTGTTTGTCATACTACGAGTCACCGTATTATATGAGATATGATTTTTTAAATGTTTTTTTATGCATATATGTTACCAGTGTATGAAAGTACAGTAATCTTATGTTACATATTATATCCTTTCCATGAAGTAGTCTGGTTGGGTATTGTCTATCTTTCTTGTAAACAATTTTCAAAATTTAATTTTGGATTGTAGATGAATTTTTATATAATGCTCCCCAAACTAGTATTTCATATCTTAAGAGTGATTCATTCCACAATGGATTTGTATATCAAAATCAGAATTTTTTTACTCAAGATATCCCTTAACTGATAGAATTTGTAAATTAGTTTCCATATTCGCTTCGTTATATATGTTACGTGTTGGTTCCATTTTATGTTTTTATTTAAATAATTCCTTAGTTTTTAGTATTTTCAACTTCTTTTATGTCCCCAATGCCCTCAATATTATTACTGCTGAATGTGCGTCCGTTTATATCTGTGATGATAAATGCTATACAGCGTGGGTCACGGTCGATGGTACCTTAGACGTTTATGGAGAACGGGACATAGGATCATGCTGAAAATTTGGTTTCTCAAGTAGTTGCTCTTGGTCTATCGATCTAAAATATTTTCAGCAATGCAGCGTTGCCGCTTATACCAGAAAGTAGCAGCATCTTTGTTATTTCAAATGGGTCACCATGTATATTACCGCATTTTTGAACTTGTCATTCCTTCCTGATTATTTCTGCCTCATACTCCCCTATTACTATCTCTAACGGTTTTTGAGATATTGGCTATTTTCCATATTTCTTATCCAAAACAGCTCGAATTGAATGTTTATTTCTGCGGTATTTGGATTCTTAGGAAGTTGCAATTTTGTGTTTGGTTCATCAAGATCATGTACATCGATTCTGTATTGAGAAATTTGTTCTGCGTTATACAGGGTCGTTCAAAATTCATGATCTTACTGCTAGATACGAAAAGGGTTGAAAGTGCATTTTTTTAAATGGAACACCCTGTATATTATGAAATATCCTGAAAGATGTTTAAATTCCCTTCGAATTGATATATCATGTTCCTATACCTAAATAGCCAGAATACCGAAATAATAGCAATTTTCTCTTGTAATCTCCCAAGTGCTTGAATTATTGCCGGAAATAAATTTACGGCAATTAATTCAAGCACGAGGGGGATTCGGTAAGAAAATTTCACACCGAGAAATGAAAATCATCCAACAATTCATAAGAAATAACTAACGATGGTTTCAACTGAACTATTTATAACCACTGAAATATTGATATGTGACATTTGACATGTGACAAGTTGATATTTTGCGTTAATGTACAAATGGATGTCTAGTTTTCATATTAAAGAAGATAATTAGGTATTTACTAGATATTTGGAATGTGTCTGAAAATATTTTCTCCACGATTATTGCAGAAATTGTCAATTCTGAAATTATATTTCAGAAGAAGTTAAATACACCATACACCATTTGTCACAAGTTTTTATTACAAGTCCCGTAGCTCAGGGGTAGTGTTGCGACCTATGAGTCGCTAGGTCGATGAAATGAAAAATTTCGACCAAGTCGAAATACCCTCTCTCCACAGTTCCCACACAGTGGGAAAACGTGAGGCAAGTATCTGTCAGAAAACAACTACTTCCCCCTACGAATATTGAATAACATCTGACATTTACTCGTGCAATGTTCCTCATAGGAGGACACTATTGCAAGTGCTGATTGCTCCCAAGCAATGCGTATCATCCCCCATCCGGTTGGAAATGACCACCAGCACACATGCATGTTTCAAGGTTCTTACCTCTCATCAGTGCTAGGTTAGGTCAGACAACATTAGAGTCATCCTGTCCCCCCCCAACGAACGACAACACCCAAAGCCCAAGAGCAAACAGCACTCCTCGACTGCACAACTCCGGGAAGAGTAATGCTACACAAATTCGAACAAAGTTCGAAAGGTGTGCTCATCTCAAAGGAGAGTTCCATATCAAATGATGGTTCAATCCACGATAAGAATATACTTTTTGAATTTTTTTTTGTTCAAAATTTAAACACATTTATTGATGAAAATTTTGTTAAGTATTTTTCATATCAATATTTCAGTGGTTATAAATAGTTCAGGTGAAACCATCGTTAGTTATTTCTTATGAATTGTTTGATGATTTTCATTTCTCGGTGTGAAATTTTCTTACCGAATCCCCCTCGTGCTTGAATTAATTGCCGTAAATTTATTTCCGGCACTTCCTTTCTCTTTTCAAGATATTCCTTACGGCTTTTCTTATCTGATCTGGATGCCTTCTTGTGAAGAGAAATGCTTCAATTATTCTCTCACGTAGCTGTTCTCTTGTTATAATCTCTACCTCATATACTATGCTTTTCAAAACGCCCCACAAATAATAATCTAGTGGGGTAAGGTCAGGTGATCTCGCCGGCCAGGGAATCGGCCCACCACGTCCCATCCATCTATTGGGAAAATTTTGATTGAGAAACTGATTAACTGCCCTGGTTGAATGAGGTCCTGCTCCATCGTGTTGAAATCTCATATCTCTCACATTGACTTCCTCATCTTCCAGAAGAACAGGGAGAACATTCTCCAGAAAATCAAGGTACTCCTGCCCACTCAATCTATCGTTAAAAAAATAAGGACCCACTAATTTATTACCGATGATACCTGCCCAAACATTGACAGAGAATCTAACTTGAGATCTAGTTTGCTTTATAACATGTGGATTTTCATGTCTCCAGTTGTGATTATTTCTGGAATTGTTTATGCCGTCTTTCGTGAACTGGGCTTCATCGCAAAACAATATCTGATAAATGTATCTTCTATTTGTAGAGATCCACCTGCATAATCGCAAACATGGAAGATTATCTCCCGGATGCAGTCTCTGCACAAGTTGGGGGTGATAGGGATGGAGGAGATCTTTCTTCAACGTCCTGAAAACTGTGGACTGGGAAATGTGCAAAATGCTGGATATTCGCCGGGTACTTATCTTATCATTTTGATTAACCATTTCTAAAATATGCTCTTTTTGGTCTTCAGTCAATCGCTCACCACGTTCTGCAGTACCAGAAGGAAATTTTCCTGTTTCTCGCAGGTGCGTAAAAACGTTGTTAAACGTTTGGTGGTTCGGTACTCTTCTATGTGGGAATCTTCTCCGGTACTCCCTGACTGCTGCTCTGGCATTTCCATTACAACATCTGTATACAAAAATGATATCTGCGTATTCTGCGTAAGTAAACTGATGAGGCATCGTGCTGAATGACCAACTCAAACTGTCAAAATGGATACCCGAGCTTCTGTCACCCGTTGCTTTATTTGTTTTTCAAAGCGAATTAAAAGCCTACTTGCATTTGAACTGTTTTCTAAAGTAATAGTTTCTTCTATGGCAAATGGTGTCTATTTATTTCAGTTAGTATCATCATCATATTTGACGTGACAGTAAGAAAATTTGTTCAACCCCATTTACTGGGTGTTATTTTTACAGGATCAATAAAAACTTGAAAAAAAATACGGCCTGGAATTTCAACGGTTGATTGAAAATACTTTATCTTGAGTAATAGGAACTTTCGTTAAAGTTTTTGTTGAAACATGATAATGTGCTATCGATGTAGTGCCGCATCAGTTATAAGCAGAATGAGTATCCTTTAAACCTATCCTTTTCAAAATATTCCATTTTTTTTGTAGAAAACAAAAACTTTCGCGTTCAATTAAAACTAAATCAGCTTAGGTCATTTTTAAGTAGTTTTATTTAATATGTTATTGTTATCGTTGAGTCAACTGAATTACATTTTCTAGAAAACTGATTTCAGTATTTGTATGTCTGTAATTGCACTCTACATTCCATTTTTCACAATAATAGTTGTTCATGTATTTCTTATGGTGACGGTCAGCAGCAAACTTTAAAAAGTGTCCCGTAGAAAAATAAAACGGAGTCGGCTGCCATCTTTATTGGTTTTGTTTTACTTGCCAAATAGAAATCAATAAGTTTTTAAACATTTCACGTTGATCTTCTTTGATTAATTTTGCTCAAGTACTTAGTTTTAGCCAGCCTCCAAGGTGCAGGGCCGGCCGAACGCATCATGCAGCTAATGCACAGCATGAGGGCGCACCTGCCAAGGGGCGCCAAAATAAGTTCAAGTATTTGAATAATATATACTCATTTCGAAACTTCCGAAGCGCCCTCGCCGCGTAGTTACGTTCCTGAGTCCTGCCCTGTAGCCTGCAGCTAGACAAATTGCAACTCCAACTTCTACCGGGATTTAGCTATGCTGACTTCAAGTCAGTGACTTGCTTTCTACCGTAAATTGTTTTTTATACCGTAAATTATCTTTCATACCGAACATGATCTCTTAGACATAATGTTTTATTGTTTGAAATATAAATATAAGACAGGAATTATAGATTCCATTCCATTTTTGTCACTTGTAACAAACATTTTTAATGCACTGAGTAAAGTAAATCTTTAATTGTTTGAACTGAACGGTGAATGCATGGTGAATGTTACAAAAGGGTTATTCAATACAAAATTGGTTTCAAAGTACGAGAATGCCTTACTTACAAACCACACCTCACTGCTGAGGCATCATAATTGTAACTGCCTCAACAATCACCGAATTCACCGATCGGCGATTCTCGAACGATTTCGCTAATTCATTACCGATGTTTTCCTGTATCTATTATCCAGATAATTTATCTGGTCAGTAGTCTCAGTCTCCTAGCGCCCTGAACCATAATTCCTTATTGGTAATATTGCAATATTGGTATCAACAGTTAATATCGTGTCGTATAATTTGCTATTGAATAGTTCGAGACAGTTGTGTGGTGAACAGTTGGCAGTTGTGTGGATAGGTATAAGGTAATATTTGATAATTAATTTTCTCGTTGGGATGGCTGACAGGTGTTTTGAATAATTTCAGAATTTAATGTATCAATTAGAATGATGAGAAAAAAATTGTCAGGGTGTGAAAATCGAAAACGAAGGGCGTTTAAAGACTTAGAATCAGAAAAACAAAGAGGAAATCTGGTAAAATTTCTAAAAAGACTCCCTGACAATGGCGAATCGTCTAATTCTCGAACAGAAACTGAGACTGCAGCAGAGTCCATTTCATCCTCTTTACATGATCCCACAATAGATGGAGAAACAAATATAATGGCCTCTACATCATATGAATATAAAAATGAGGGGGGAGTGGAAGTTGATTTGAGAGTTTATCACGAGGAAGAGGAAGAGGTATCCCAAGATTCCCAAGAATTCAACCAAGAGCCGGTTGTCTCATTTAGTAATGATAATGAGAGTCGGGAGCCTACATTACAAACTTTGGAAATTTATCGTGATCCATCACAATGGCCGGAGTTGACCGATAAAGATAGAAAAATATTAGTGGAGCAAGGTCCCTTTCGAGAGAATACGGCGAAATATAGGATCGATGCTAAAGGAAGAAAATTTAGTGATAAATATTACACACGAACTCTAGCGAATTCTGAAGAAATTAAAAGGGATTGGCTTGTTTATTCTTCTCGGTCTGATAGTGTGTATTGTTTCTGTTGCAAACTATTTCCGGGAACGGAAAATAAAATCAAACTGATTTCCAAAGAAGGTTATTCTGATTGGCAGAATTTGTCCAACTGTCTGAAACTCCATGAGAGTTCTTTCGTACATATTAACAATTTTAAGAAATGGAAAGACATGACGGCAAATTTAATAGGTAAAAGGACTATTGATAATCAAATAGAAATATTGTACGACCTAGAAAAACAACACTGGAAATCTGTTATTGAAAGAATTATAGAAATAATAAAATTCTTGGGACAGCAAAATTTGGCATTTAGAGGATCTTCAGATAAACTCTTCGAGAAACAAAATGGTAATTTTCTGAAATTAGTTGAGCTGTTTTCCAAATTCGATTCGGTAGTATCAAATCATGTCCAAAGGATCGTAAATAAAGAGTCCCGCGTCCATTACTTGAGTAAAAATATTCAGAACGAAATTATAGGTCTTTTATCAAATAAGATTTCAGAAAACATAATTGATTCCTTAAGGAAGGCCAAGTACTTTTCAATAATTGTAGATTCTACTACTGATATTAGCCACACTGAACAACTAACTATAATAGTTCGCTTCGTTTCAGTAGCCACCAAATGTTTTCAAGTAGAAGAACGTTTTCTTGGATTTCTAGATGTGAATGATACCACTGGTCTTGGTTTAACGAAATCCATTACTGACAAATTCGAATATTTCAATATTGATATCAAGGATATGCGCGGCCAGGGATATGATAATGGAGCCAATATGAAAGGGAAAATCAATAGTTTACAAAGTCATATCCTAAAACTGAATCCTAGAGCAATGTTTGTTCCGTGTTCGACACACACTCTCAATCTAGTTGTCAATGATGCTGCTAAAGTAAATATAGACACGATAAATTTTTTTTCGGTTGTTCAGGAAATATATAACTTTTTCTCGAGTTCCGCGAATAGGTGGGATGTTTTGAAGAAACATGTCTTGGATTTAACTGTCAAACCACTTTCCGATACAAGATGGGAGTCTAGAATAGATGCTATTAAACCTCTCAGGTACAAAATTGGTGAAATATATGATGCGTTATTTGATTTATATGAAAATGGTAATAATAACGATACGAAATTTCAAGCAAAAAATCTGTGTGAAAAGTTAAAAAAATTCAACTTTTTATGTTCAGTTGTGATTTGGTACGATATTTTATTGCGTATCAACCTTATAAGTAAGATGTTCCAAAGTATTGAAACCAATATAAGTTTCGTTTTGAAGGCAATTGAGAATTTGATATTATATTTGAAAGACATCCGGTCAGACTTGGGTTTCTCTCAAATGATGGTGGATGCACGGGAACTAGCGGAATCTCTCGATGTAACACCTGATTTCGAACAATCAAATATGATTCGACAAAGGAAGAAAAAAAGGCTCTTCGATTATGAGACTGAACATCCAAAAGACAAATTCAGAGTGAATGTCTTTTATGCAATTATAGATACAGCAATCAATTCATTGGAAGATAGATATAATCAAACAAACACCCATTCCTCATACTTTGGATTCCTTTACAATTTTCAGCAAGTTAATAAATTGAACGAATCTGATTTATTACAGAAATGCTTAGATTTAGAAATACATCTCTCTAATGAAAACGATAAGGATATTGAAGCTAAGGAACTTTTCAATGAAATGACTGTTTTCAAATCAATCTTCATTAGTGAAATACCACTTCTCACAAACCCGAAAGAAGTATTAAAATTTTTGGTTTCCAAAGATATTCAGTGTACTTTTCCGAAATCATTGGTAGCACTGAGAATATTGCTAACATTACCAGTGACCGTTGCCAGTGGGGAACGAAGTTTCTCCAAATTAAAATTAATAAAAAATTATTTACGATCCACAATTTCTCAGGACAGACTGAATGGACTTGCCATGATATCTATCGAAAATGATTTGTGCCAATCACTTCCCTTAGAAGATTTGATTTCAGAATTCGCTAGAGTCAAGGCTCGTAAAGTCCCGTTGGGCCAGAGCTAAATTTTTTTCTGGATATTGTGATTCTGTTGTTTTGTTCAATATTTTTTAGAATGTATGTTATTTTTCTGTGATACAAACTTGGTTCTTCTAATCTATGAGACCAATGGTATAGTCATTTTTTATTTTGAGAATATTGTTTTATTTAATGAAAACTAAGTGAATACTGAATATTTATGTTAATAAAAGTCATCAACTTATAAGCTGCTTCATTTTCAGATAATGTATGAAATTATATAAAAAAAATATTCGAGGCTAACTTATTTACTTGAAAGTGCATCATCCCATATACTTTCTGTTCATTAACGTGATAATTATTATGTTCATCGTATATAATGAGTAACAAGGGCGCAAATAAAATCTTGCATGAGGGCGCTTGGTACCCTAGAGCCGGCACTGCCAAGGTGACAGGGTATTGTTTTTACAAAACCAATTAGAACGTTAAATAAGTTAGGACCTGTAATATCAATCTTTAAATCGAGTAAGTAATACTTTCCGAACGATTTTATTTTAAGTAAATGTTTTTTTCAATGTAGTGCTGTATTGGCCATGGTAGAAAAAAATACATTTGCACTGTTTAAAAAAAAAGTTTTTTCTATCGTACCATCCGCATTGACGTGACAGAAAGAAAATCTATTCAACCCGCTTTTCAGGGTGTTGTTTATACTGGATCAATAAAAACATAAAAAAAAAAAATAAATACGACCCTGGAATTTTAACGGTTGGTTGAATAATACTTTATCTCTTGTATTGTGAACTTTCCTCATAATTTCTGTTGAAAAATTATGATGTGTTATCGATGTAGTGCCGCATCAGTCATAAGCGGAATGTGAATCCATTAAAATTATAGTATTTTTGAAAGTGCAATTTTTTTCTGCAGAAAACAAAAACTTCCGCATTCAATTTTTTTCAACTGTTGCTTAGTATGGTCCTTAAGCTTCAAAGTGAGAAAAATAAAATTTGCCTTATGTTGCTTACAGGGTGTTGTTTTTAAAAAACCAATGAAAATCTAAAAAAAACTAAGTCCGGATCTGAAATAATTTCTTTTTCAAAAACTATTTTATTGAGCTCAGGAAGCATTTTCAGTGTGGAAAATTTCATATGCCTGAGTTTTTTACTTTTAGAGATATTTAACGTTTAATAATTCACATATTATCAAATATCGCCCTGTATATCCGTCAAAAACGAAACAAGGCATTTTTCAATACCAGATATGAAATGGCATTGGTCCATAGTACTTATGGTTGGACTATGTACAATTCGTCGTGAATCACCCTGTATAGTTAGTTTTATCTGTATTTAGAGATAGCTGATACCCATCCAACCACATCTTTATGACATTCATACCTTGTTGAACAATGTCGATATTGATATTACAAAAAAGTAACTTCAATTTTATCGTATGTTTTTTCCTTTTCCAGAGGAGCCATGTAATGGTTCAATCTTCAATTGAGAATGTTTCTGTTTAAAAAATGTCGATACAATTATACCAAACTGAAGTGACAGTTCGCAAAATAAATCAACAGTGGGTGCAATGTTTGCTTGTTACATGATTCTAATATCATTAATTTCATGAATATTGACTAATTTTGAGTAACATTATTGGTAGTAGGTAAAATAATGTACTACCTATATTCGCATCCTAAATTCATATTACGATATTCAATGGGTTATCATTTTCCCATTTCATTTCTAATATGAATCTTCACGACACTATATCGTAAATATCTATTACATACGTACACTTTCCAATGTTTTTTTAACATACAAAATAGAGAATTTCAATAAAATTTCTATCAACTCCCTCCCGCCTCATATGCACAGGTATTTCAGAATTATTCCGGATCACAGATTAATTTTTCCAAAAAGGCAGTTGTCGACAAACAGGAAATATACATCATCCTATTACGACGCTTCCCTTTTATCCGACCCCAGATCAGACAAGGTTATAAACTTCCTCCCTACTCTCAACACCTGGCGTTGGCCATTACATCAGAGTTAAATGGCGTAAAAACCATCAGCTATGAAATATGGCGATGTCATTAAAATTTTTGCGTAGTTGCCAGATTTTGTATGGCACGATAAAGTATTGTTTCAGAAGACTCTTTGAGGAAAAGCTTGGTTCTTGCGATAACAATATCGCTCTTATGGATATTAGCGGAGCAATCTGGAAGGAAAGGAACTGATCGACATTTTCGATAATCTCGCCTTCGAAAATACTAACGGAGAGGGTTGATGGGGATGCCGTGATTAATTGATGGGATCATTCGCTGTTCAACTGGAAATTTGGTTTGGTGCTGAGATAATGGAAAACATTGAGGGAAATGGATTGTTTACAGGTTGATGATGTTAAACAACGAATATTGTCCGTAGGTCATTAATCAGTAATTCAGTTCATGGATGTGGTTATTTCATAACACAGATTCCCAAAAAGAAAATCAGTCTCGTAATGAATTTTCAACAAGGTGTTGACTAAATTCATGACAATAACAACTTCAATATATTGACTTTAACTTTTATTTCCGTCTAGCAAAAAAAACATCAAATTGAATAATTATTTTGGTCCTTGCACAATAAACAAAGATTAATAATAAAAATAATAATATTCATTCACCAATTAAAATTTAGTACACAGTAAAAAAAACCATGGACGGTAAATAAATATAGGAGACCCACTGGAGGACAGGACCTCGAGCGTGGGAACAAAGTTTGAAAGTTAGGTCATATAGTCGCTTGGTTAAAGTAGTGATGATAGATAACTAATAATAGGAGATATACACACACATACATACACACTCATAAAGACATTCATAAATATCAGTAATACTAATGCTAAAACAAGACGGTACATAATTGTAGATAATGATTATGAAAACTACTACTTCTAGGACAAATATAAAATTATAATAGTAACATACTAAAATACTAACGATAAAAAGAAATTTGATATGAGAATAAAACATCAAACCATCAAAATATCATTCATGGATTCCAAAGGACCCCGCATAATCCTTATGGAAAATGGCTCTCGGCTAAATTTGCTGAAACATTGCAGAAAGATAGTATTCGGTATGCTGACCAAAAGTCTCAATGGGCACAACCCTCCATTTTCAACCACAGACCTCCTATAGCCCTCCAAATCCCCCAATGTACACTTTCCGGTGTGTTAATGCATAAGTTTCAATTCATCTTCAAAGCGTTCCTTTTCACTGCCCACTCCTTTCTCCAACCAAATCCTACATTCTACCTTCACCACACCTCCCCCCACCCCTACCCAACCCTTCATTAACGCCCCATTACTCACTTTCAAGGTTAAAGATTCTTTAATTATTTTATTATGCATATGGATATTTACATTACACCACACCCCTTCCTCGCCCCTGCACCCCCACCCCTCATTGATGCACCATTAATAATAAATGCTTTTATTGACTGCTACTGTAGCTATAACATAACAATTGGGTAGGTATCCATAGTGTGTATACTTATTTAACACAGGCAGTCAAATGGCAGAGTTGACGCTTACTCGAATACCTGGGTAGTCGGAGTAAAAGTCGAGGCACGAAATGGGCATCTAAGATTTTTTTTAAAGTTTCTATCTCAAACGATAATATTACAGCAAGCGAAAAAATTATATAGTAACTATCTCATAGCTGGTGCTATCATAAACAGATATCATCCCACTGTTACCATGCAAGATGCAGACATTGAACTTGCTAGAAGAATGATCGAAAGGTCAATTATGGCCCAATATTGTACGAGCAGAAGAAATGAGGCAGATAATTTAACGAGTAGAAACGGTCAGTGGGACCGACTGGAACATCAAGACCTAGTAGATTTTCCAGAACTAGACTTGTACTACTTGAGAGACCTGACAGTAGGAACATATCAAATACATCTTTCTTCTTCGTATATTCAAGACAAACTAGTAAGAGAACGACGAATACCTCCAACTTGATAATCATATGAATGAGCCGGAATTCTTAAGAGTACGTGTATATTCACGATTTCGCAATGCCGCTAAGCATGAAAATATCCAGAATCATGGTGATAATGACGACGACGTAATTCTGGGCTACTATTGTACCTGCCAAAGTGGAGTTCGCACACTAGGGACATGTACGCATGTTGCTAGTGTCTTATGGTATCTAGGATATGCACGACATTAACAAAATATTGGATACCCTGGTGATTCTCTACCACATACAACACTAGATGCTGTAAATCGTGTAGTACCAAATCTTGGTATCGAAATAATAGATAAATGATCAAATTAAGATTGTAAAAAGAAATACAGAATTATAACTCAAGTCTTTGGTATTACTCCAATATTTTATATTTTCTTCAATAAAAGATTCGGCTGGGTAGCACAACTTGCCTTAAGTGGCTGGGTTAACACTCCTTGGGGGCGGGGGTGAGGAAGGGCGAGGGAGGGATGTACTGTAATGTAAGCTTGAAAAGATTGAAATAAAACAATTAAAAAATCTTCAAC
Source organism: Chrysolina oricalcia (assembly GCA_944452925.2). NCBI lineage: Eukaryota > Metazoa > Arthropoda > Insecta > Coleoptera > Chrysomelidae > Chrysolina > Chrysolina oricalcia. The sequence goes on from OX101811.2 coordinate 25,415,793, forward strand.
CTTGAAAGTGAGTAATGGGGCGTTAATGAAGGGTTGGGTAGGGGAGCAGGGGTGGGGGCGAGGTGTGGTGAGGGTAGAATGTAGGATTAGGTTGGAGAAAAGGGTGGGCAGTGAAAATAAACGCTTTGAAGATGAATTGAAACGTATGCATTAACACACCGGAAAGTGTACATTGGGGGCTGTAGGGGGTCTGGGGTTGAAAATGAAGGGTTGTGCCCATTGAGACTTTTGATCAGCATACCAAATACTATCTTTCTGCAAAGTTTCAGTGAATTTAGCCGGGAGCCATTTTCCATAAGGATTTTGCGGGGTCCTTTAATCAATCCTAATTGTTTTGTAATCTATAAATTGATGAATTCGAAGTCTCGGTCGATCAGTTATCCATTTCTTTAGATTTTTTTTTTTAAATATTAGGTGATCGATAATTTGACTTCTAATGGGATAATGTTATAGCATTTAGGGCCCAAATAAACGTACGAACTTTGTAGGGTCGCCTTTTCTGGCTTGGGAACTTGCGTTGCATATTCTCTGTATCTTGTATTGTATCTGTGATCGATAGCCATTCCGATACTTATGATGCCTTGATATTATTTCAAAAAAGTAAAGTTGACGGATGTCGAAGATTTTTGTTTCATTGTATAATGAGTTCGTAGAGTAGGAGAAAGGTTTTTTTGAAGATACATTTCAAAATTGATTTCAGTATTTCTCTCAGGTTGTGCATGTGTACATCTGATGCCGCACCCCACGCAATGATTCCGTATCTTAATATGCTTTCTACAATTAGCACTTGTACATTATTTTCAGTTGCTCAGGTTGAAGAATTGTGTTGAAAAACCGTATTTTATATAGTACCGATCGAATTATTTTGACAGTGTTTTCAATATATTCGTCCCATTTCAAATGACTATCGACATAGATTCCAAGATATTTCATATTTTTCACTCTATAGATCTCCAGTTCATTATCGCAAGACACTTTGATGCAAGGTAAGTTGGGTAAGTGATTTGCATATGAAGTGATGGTGACATAATGAGTTTTCTGGAAGTTTAGTGTAAGAAGGCGACTTGGCACCATTCATAGATAGTTCTCAAATCGTGTTAAGCCATTTCTTCAAGTCTTACCCATCTTTTAATTAAACCGCTGTATCATCTGCAAAACTCACCAAGTCACCATTCACTGTGAGCTTGTACACGTCGTTCAAATATAAACTGAATAACATTGGACCGAAGACAGTTCCTTGGGAAACACCAAACTCGACCAACATGGAGTTACTTTTGGAATCATTGATTTTCACACACTGTTTTCTATTCTGGAGGTAACTTCTCACGAGTTCGTATGATGGGCCACGAAAACCAATTCGTTCCAATGTTTGCAATAATTTCTCATGGCTTACTGTATCAAATGCCTTTGCGAGGTCAAGAAATACACAAAGAGATGGAATTTTTTATCAACATTCTCGTTTATTTTTCCAATAATTGAATAGAAATAGGAAAAATATTGGTGACATTAAATTACAATTTTTATTTGTTATTTTCTTGATGATGAGCTTGTGGAGTAGGAAATAAATGTTTCCAGTCCCAGTTTCATCAATGCCGAAATAGTTCCCCCAATACAGAATTCCAAATTCTCAATCTGACATCAGTATTTACGAAGTTCGTTTGTTTGTCTTGGTGGCGCGTAGGTAGTATGCTCGTTTGCTGAGCCAAGGTACGCGGATTCAATTCACCGCGCTGTCACCGGCCACGTGCATAGCATCACACGTTAAAAATTTAGGGCCCCAGCTCGCCTAAGTCTCTCGGGGGCGTCTGAGGGTTGCTCGAAAGGAGGCTCTGGTTGACGGATATAACAATTTTAACAATTTATTCAACATACGCACTGCATCAGATTACATGATCCCATATGGGTAGTGCGTTGCCATGCATATACACGTAAAGTTACATACCTCATGTAATATAATGTTGTGTCATAACTTGACTTTAAATGTGAATTTCCAATACCTATATTCCATGGATTATCACTTGTATACTTATGTAATTTTCTTCATTATTCTAGATTTAATAGCGATTTCTACATGTTTGATTAGGTGTTTTTACCATTATATTTAAGTAGTGCCAATTGACATACATGCTTTAGTATGTATTATTAGATATATATTCAAGTATTTGTGCGGAAAAATATAACTTTTGTTGTAAATCAAACTTGGATCAAAGTGAATTTTTCCATACATCAAATGTGGTTTTCCATATATTCCCCGATAATCACTTATTTTATAGTATTTTCATGTGATTTTTTCTCTAATTACAAATTTATCGGAAATTGTTACATGTGTTCAGGTGTCTTCATCATTGTTTTCAAGTAGTATCACTAACTTTACATATAGGCTCATAATTTCTTAATAAAACAGAGGGAGGGGGAGATCTGCAAAAACGACATAAAATCAGTATTAATGATACTTTATTCATCATTACATTACAATATACATATTCGGGTCAATTCTGTTTCTCACTAGCAATATTGTTATCATAGCAAGGCAATTTTCACATCAAAATATATCTCAATTTTGTAGAAGGCTTGATAATTATCTTGTTTTATTGGCAGTAGATGATGTGGCAGCAACATCTCCTGCCGATATCTTTCAAGCCTTCTACAAAATTGAGATATATTTTGCTGTTAAAAATGTCTTGCTATGATAACAATCTTGCTACTGAGAAACAGAATTGACCCGATTGTCATTTATTGAAGGAAAATAACTCAAATTCTCAAATCATTAGAATGTTGTAACAAAAACAATTATTTAATAAAATACCATACTCTATACTTCAAGTTGGAAATTAACTAAATAGTGCAGCTGTTCTAATGAGATTATGTTCGAATTGAGATTATATCTATCTACTTGAGATTTGAATGTCAAATAAATTCTCAAAATTATCTCACAGTTGGGTCTGCGACAACGAAAGTTTCAATTCGATTTCCTATAAAAATACTGTTATTATTCATAATATTATGGAACGAACAATGACAAAATGAACAAATGACTATAATTTCATGATGAATGTTTCATATTTTTTTCTCAGTACCTATTTACTTACCTGATATAAAATCCGATGACAATTTGTAACCCACATACTCACTTACATAAAACATAAAAGACGGTTTGTTTCTTTTTAGAACCTACCTTTGCCAGATGCCCAACGATGTTCATCCTACAAATTAACTGTGAATGAGGGTTGGGCCTAATGCCGGTAGGTGCGCATGGTGATAGCGTCATGGAGAATTACTTTAAAACAAAGGAGAATTTACACTTTACCTGTAATATTCTGTAAATTGGCGTCATTTCGTCATCATGTAAACCAGCGGAAATTTCATGTAATAAAGCATTGAATTACATAGTCACTGTAAAGCACGGGAGAATAGAGGACATTTACCTAATTTTACATTAAAATTTTATATTACCTGTGCAATCGTGTTATAATACTAGGAGGATTATGTATATATTACATTTTGACATGTACTTTTCCACCCACTTTTTACTGTGCGTATCAATTTTTCCTCGGTACTGGATAGCAATACGTAAATAGTTCTCGAAATTGACCTAAACGTGAAATGTTTTCAAAAAAGTTGTTCAATTATAATACAGGGTATATCTTGACGAGTTAACGCGATCCATATATAAAAAACTAGATGTGGGACGATTCTGAAAATTGGTAGTATGGGTGAAGAACTAATGAAGAATTCAACTAAAATATTACCGTTGATGTGACGTTTCCGGTTTCACCAAAAGTTACGTCATCTTTGTTATTTTCAATGGCACACCCTGTATTTCACCTCATTTTTGAATTTTCCCCATGATTTCGATTGTAACTCATGTATCATACCCCGTACCCAAACTGAACCGTTTTTGAGTAATTCGAGTTTTTTTTGAAAAACTGACAAAAGCAGCCTCTCGAACATACGTCATTTTTATGTAAATTGACATTTTAAAAAATATGCAGTGTGTGAATTGTGAATACTGAAGGTTGAAAGGATCACGCACCATTTTCACATCCAATGAATAATCCACAGGGTGCGCAAAAATGTGTCCCGGTTTTTTCTACCTTTTTCCGGGAAGCCACCCACTGATACCCCCCCCCCCCCGATAATGAAATCCAATAGTCTGATGCTTTACACATAATCAAATAAAACCCCTCGTATAACTTGGAGGAGACGGGGAAGCTCCAACCGAACATCGACTTAACACTTATGGCAGAGGAAAATCTACACACAATCGTTCCTAGGTCTGCAATGCAGGAACGAGTACGGTGTCCCCGCCCGCTGAACGCCTCAGCAGGGCAGGTATATACCCCACTCCAAAAACCCAGCATAATTTCCTCCTTTCCCCCAGTGGCGAAGTGATAGTTTCACTGTGTGTTTTTAAACTTTTATATATTTCTCTGTAGTAACTTGTTATATACTTTTATTGTAAATTTAATGTAAATAAACCTTTTTGCAATTTGCCTTGCAAAAATGTGGGTCCAATAAGTGAATGAGAAAAATAAAAACTCTCAACATTTTCAAATAGGAACCCCCTTTTTTCCTTCGAGGTTCAATTCTATTATGAAAATAAGCCCTAGTTACAATACACTTTCCTATACCCAAAACTTATAATTTTGGAGATATTCCATTATATTACTTAATTCTGCATACTTGCCTGAAATGTTGATATTTCTAGTAGGCTTTCTACACAATCTTTGGTGACAAATGAAATAAAGTTGTTTATTGTCATATTCGTGCTCTCAAAAGGTACAATATGGCTCATGTTGGTTATAATAATCATGATTTCGTTAATTTATTGGTGATTTATGGCGAATATGATAAGGTTTTAACAAGAACATGTGATACTTATGCTTTATGCTATGCTACACGGTATCCAGAAAAACCGAAACCATCTCCAGATATTATTAGAAGATAAATCTCCAATCTTACGAACTTTGGATCATTCAAAAGGAAAATAACTAAAACTGAAACTGTGCTGGACAATGTAGATAATGCAATTACAGTGCTTGCGTACTTCACAGCTTTTCAAGAAGCAACTTTGAAAGATGCGGCACGAGATTTGGGATTGAATAAAATGTCCATGCAGAGAATATTAGCAAAACACAAATGGCTTCCGTATTCTCATACTTTAGTTCATGGCCTGAAGCTATCCGATTATGAGAGAAGAGTGAACTTTGCGGAGTTCATCATTATGAAGAATCAAGAAAACAACCAATTTTTGAGTAATATTATATGGAGCGATGAAGCGAAATTTACCAAAAATGGGATATGCAACAAGCAGAATTCTAACTACTGGAGCGATACAAATCCACATTCAGTTCGGGAACGTCAATTTCAAGACCGTTGGAATTTCAATGTTTACTGCGCTGTAAAAGACAACGCCATAGTGATGGTTCACTTTTATGACGAAAATTTAAATTGTTAGTTGAAAAGTATGGGAATTGTATTGTTTTACTAAATTTAAAAAAAAAATTAAAACACATCACTCGGGAAAGTTCTAACCCGGTAGCTATGTACTAAGAATTCATTGCATGTAGAAAATACATAACAGACCTACATGTATTTTATTTTCAGGTGAACGATACCTAGATATTTTGAAAAATCTCGATACGGATCATTTGGAACGACTGACTCTCGCTGACCATAGAAAAATTTGGTATCAACATGATGGAGCACCTCCACATAATCATTAGATGGTGAAGATGTATTTGAATAAAACTTTTTATTACCAATGGTTTGGAACCGACGGTCCTCAATTATAGCCACCGCGTTCGACCGATTTAACCCCAATGTATTCTCATACGCCAACCACAAAAAAAGATTTTCAGCAGAGAGTTCGTACTGCTTTCAACTCTATTCCACCGGACATGATAAGACGATCTGTAGAAGACGTCATACGGGGAAGTAAGAAATGCTTAGAAGTTGGAGGCAACGTATCTGAACATTTATTGCAATAAAAACAAGAGGTTAACAAAAGTGTCACACGATCTCGTTTAATATTGAAACTAAAGGACCCCGCAAACTCCTTATGGAATTTGGGTCCAGGTGGATTTTTTTTGAATTTTTGGTATGATGTAGTCCATGTGATTCTCAACCATTGTTACCATTGCGCCAACCCAAAAAAATGAACGGTTTTGCTGCTAGGGTGCGTTGAAATCACCCCTTGCGCAGATTAGACTATTTATTTTTGAACCCGGTAACAATAGTTCGACTTGTTTTATTGTTGCTAATGTTGCACAATAATGTGCTGTTTTATAAAAAAAATTCTTAGCCCCTCCCCTTTTTCCCCCAACTCCTATTACGAAACGCAAAAAAAATATTTCTCGAATGTCTTCAAATATATCGTCGAATGTTTGAATATGCCTAAATAAGGAAAATAGCAGTTTTTTATGATTATCCCCCCACCCCCAAAATGACACAAAACGAAAAAAATTCGGTGGATTTTTCTGAATTTTTGATATGATGCAGTTCAAGTTATTTTGAATAGAAATTATTTGGGTGACAAACCCCAAAAATGAATAGTTTCGGTGCTAGGGGGCGTCGAAATCATACCTTGCTCAGAATAGACTATTCATTATTATAGGCGGAAACAATATCTCTACGTATTTTTGTTTTATTTATGCCGAACAATTGTGTAAATTTTTAAAAATTGAAAATCTAAAACCTCCCCCTTACCCTCAACCCTAATTTCAAAACACGAAAAAAATTCTTTCAGGCACCACCTCAAATTCAAATTGTGGATGTCTCATTTTTATTTATTTTCAAGATATTCGCCCAATTAATTGATATTCAAAAAACATGAACTACGCCCTACTAAGAAGTCAGCAAACTCCACCAATATTTTTCTGAAAGGGAATGGTGAAATTAAACAACTGTACGATTTCTTTAATTTGAGCCGATTAAAACATTTATTTTCATAGAGCATTTACAAGTAGTCGGGAATTAATTTTCTTCGTGTTTTAGAATAGGGGTAGGGGGTAAGGGGGAGGTTTTAGATTTTCATTTTATAAAAAATTAGACAATTGATCAGCATAATCTAAAGTAAAATTCGTAGAGCTATTATTTCCGCCTATAATAACGAATAGTCTATTCTGAGCAAAGTATGATTTCGACGCCCCCTAGAACCGAAACTATTCATTTATGGGGTTTGTCACTCAATTAATTTCTATTCAAAATAACTTGAACTGCATCATATCAAAAATTCAGAAAAATCCACCGAAATTTTTTCGTTTTGTGTCATTTTGGGGGTGGGGGGATAATCACATTCAACTGCTAATTTCCTTACTGAGGCATATTTAAACATTCGACGATACATTTGAAGGCACTCGAGAAATATTTTTTTTGCGTTTCGTAATAGGAGTTGGGGGAAAAAGGGGAGGGGGTAAGAATTTTTTTTATAAAATAGCACAATATTGTGCAACATTAGCAACAATGAAACAAGTGAAAATATTGTTACCGGGTTCAAAAATAAATAGTCTAATCTGCGCAAGTGGCTATTTCAACGCCCCCTAGCAGCAAAACTGTTCATTTTTTTTGGGTTGGCACAATGGTAACATTCGTTGAGAATAACATGGACAACATCATACCAAAAATTCAAAAAAATCCACCGGGACCCAAATTCCATAAGGCGTTTGCGGGGTCCTTTGAAATTGTTGTTTATTCTAATCATGATTTTTGTCTTGAATATGAGATAATTTTTTTCATGGTATATTCAACGAAAATTAGGCAATAATAAAATTTTATCAAACAAAATTGGGGGGGGGGGGGAAACGTAATTCCTCGCGTGAAAATAACTTCTATTGCGGAATATCTCCAAAATTAAGTTTTGGGTATAGGGAAGTGAATTGTAACTAGGGCTTACTTTCATAATAGAATTGAACCTTTTAGGAAAAAAAAGGGGTTCTCATTTAATAATGTTAATTTACATGGAAATGACGTATGTTCGAGAGGCTGCATCTGTCACTTCTTCTAAAAAAACTCGAATAACTCGAATACGGTTCATTTTGGGTATAGAGTACGATACATGAGTTGACATTGAAATCATGAAAAGAATTCAAAAATGAGGTGAAATACAGGATATGCCATTAAAAATAACAAAGATGACGTCCCTTCCGGTGAAACCGGAAACGTCACATCAACGAAATAATTTCAGTTGAATTGTTCATTAGTTCTTCACCCATACTACTGATTTTCAGAATCGCCCAACTTTTAGTTTTCTATATATAGATCGCGTTAACTCGTCAAGATATAGGTACCCTGTATTCAGTAATTCCAAAACTGAAAGTGCATGCTTTCCATCATGACGAAAAATTCCTTTGTTTGTTCCAAAAAAAACGTGAGTAGTCAGCTGTAGGAATGTATACTAGTATTTGATAGACAATTAAATTTGACATCTGCTCTTGACGTAAAATACATGGCTTTCCATTTAAATTAAACAAGTTATTACCGTTCAAAGATTGTGATTATTTCGCCCTAATTTTTACACACCTTGTATAAGTAAGTAAATATTTCACAACTGCTATATGAAAGTTATTCAGTTACATTCATTTGGTTGAAAACAAGAAAACACTGGTTGAGAATTTAAGCATTAAAGCTGATGCTGCTTTTTCACAAAATAAGTGATAAGCTGATGCTGCTTCTTCACAAAATAAGTGATATTTCAAATTCCATAAAGTTTATATGAATTAAACCTTGTTGAATTTTACCTTTATTTGATCGAAAAATCAGGGTATTCCATTTAAAAAATAACAACTTTGATATGTTTCGTGTTTCTGCCACACCCTGTACAACATGAAAATATTTTTTAAATGTAGGGTCTATAGGTCCCTATCCATCGTAAAGAAAATACTTTCAAAATATCAACTGCCTCAGCCATAATGATTCGTGTCAAATAACGTGAATAACCCTGTTTATAGTTTAATTTTTTGTTTGCTCAACGAAAATAAAAGATATTGAAGAAGTTGTTATCCAGAATTTGGTCAACACCCTATGGTCCGTATTAAAGTAATTGAAGTAATCATCAAAAGAAACGATTGTGAAGGTACTGGAATAGTATATTAAATTACCAGTTCAGAAAATAAGCTTTTCCGTGCGTGCGCGACATGCCGAACACGGGAAGTCGTGCAAGCACGGAAAAAGCATTTATGGTCGAGTAATGAACGATATTTTTCATTAAGTCTACCCAAAAACCACAGATTGTTAAGAAACATTTATTTTTAATGATGACAAAAACATGTATTATTAATTGAAATATTTATGGTACAAAAATATCTAGAAATTGCCACAAAACAAGCTTCATTTACCATGTTGGTAAGGAAATATTCAAACAATTTGTGATTTCTAGAGAACTGTCAACAACATATCATTTAATTTTGACATGTAAATAGGCAGCTATAATGACACCATCGCACCGAAAAATTTTCCGTGCGGGCGCACGAAAAAAACCCCTTTCAGTATGATAATGCTGATTTATATAGTGTTTTCATATGGGTATAATGAAAAATTCATTATGAGGCACAGATACGCAAAGGAGTGTTTTGTCGTTCTTACACTCATGAAGTACAAAATCATATCTTTGAGGGGCTGTATCCCGAAAACTAGTCATAGGACCGAGTTGTGCTCATGGTAACTTTTGATCAGAATAATGAAGTTTTAGCCAATTCCGCCGGGACCCAGAAACCTATATTAATGGCGCGGGATCCTTTTTTCAGTGTTGTTTTTAAGGATAATTCTTGGTAGATTCTGTATTTTCAACATTTTCATTCTGCTCTTTCCTGAAATTTACCCCTAATATCAATAACTTCAGGATCAATAACTTCAGGAAAATGTCTGGAATGACTGTTAATACATATGTTCTTTCTGAAATGCTATACGTTCAGAATAACGTTGAATCGCAACAGGAATCATAGAAAATTCCAGATTGTGGATGGCAGCAAATATCTAAGTGAACCTGAGCAATGTATGGTGAAACAAGCCTTCGAAATAGATAAAATGACAAACACATATCGAGTGAAGTGAGGAAAGAGTGGGAAGAAAATTTAAGAAGAAATTACAAAGATATATATACATACGCCTTTAATCCAGATAGTGAAAAAAACTTAGGAATGATTTATTTTGACTAGTTCTAACTGAAAAGAGAATATGCCCAAAATTGAAATTAACTTACCAAATATATCCACTAACATATCTATCAGGGTTTCTATAGAATAATTTTCAGGAATTTATGTCCTGCTTGTTCTGCTCCTTATATGTGCATTTTTCAGCTTGTTCGCACTAACACTTCGGTATAAAGATCGTTATGGAGTTGGATGGAAGAGTAGCTCAGACTAAATCTTGCCTCATTAGCTATCAGCCACTGATTTTTTTTATTGTTTTTGTTTTAAGAAGTGAATACGATTATTATTATTATTATATCGAGGTATACTTTTCGTCATTTATTTGTTGTTTTTTTCCGACTATTATTTTGTTCATAAATTTATCGGGATTTCCTTGTATTTTGAAAATTAGAAAAGACCATATAAATATAGATAGTCTCAATAACTTTCGAGAGCTGTGGCTCGAGGGAGTTATTCTATTATTACTGATGTTCATGTTATGCTCGAATTGAATTGTTTCAAAACACAAGTGAATCCGAGATGAAATGAAAAAAATGATGTTGTCTATTTGGCATGGTTGGATTCTCTCTTCATGTATTGACTGAAGAACCCAGTGAACACAGAATGGTTTCATAGATGGTGGTGGGATTCACATTCATGTTTCAGATCACACCAGTAAAAAACAACTCTGGCCATTTTGTGACATGATGTCATGCTCAATTTTGTTACCAACCTAATTCCTTCTATATCGACAAAATCGCAATTAAACGAAAATTCATGTTAATGTGCTTTGCAATTTTCTTCACATTTTGTGCTCAAAGCGACACTAACGAAAATAAAATTGTGAACAATTCATAATATTTAGCATCACTAAGTAGTAGCAGTGATGTCTAAATGCAACTAATTTTGTTACCATAATAATCATGAAAGCAACTTCTCCTAGATGTTTGTGTTAACTGGGAAGTTTCATCTGACTATAGTTATATTTACGTTGAAAACGAATTGGATTTGTTAAAAACTAAAATGCTGAAAACGCTATAATGGATTTTGGTAATACAATGGTGAAAGCATTGGACAAATCTAAATGCCTTGCAATTTTCTATGATCTGGCTAAAGCGTTCGACACCGTAAATCATGGACTATTACTAAGTAAACTATACCATCATGATGATATTATTTAAGAACCACCTGTAGGTAATTGAAATTGGAGATAAAATGAGCTATGATAATAACGTGCACACAGGAGTGCCACAGGAAGCTGTATTGAGTCCAATACTTTTCCTTGTGTATATTAATAATACAACTAAGTTGAATGACATGAAAGGTCCTGTCATCTGTTACGCAGATGATACTGCGATAATCTGTACTGGACCAACGTGGAAATGAATGAAACAAATAACAGAAAGGTATCTTAAGGTTCATATAAAGTCAAATATTTCTCGTTTCTGAACTGTAAGATGGCACTGAAAATATGTTTTTCATACCATAGTGACAGCGATCTTTTATAATATTTTCAAATGAATTACAGTTTTCTGCTGGAATATCTACCGAATATCCAACGGTCAACTCTACTGCTAATGCATTGTTGCCAAATTTCAACTTTATTCGGAGTACTGCGAAATAGCTCACATGATTATTAATTATTATCTGGTATTAATGGTGATGTGGTTCAATGCAATATGTAGCTATATTGTTAAGGGGGTTGTGAGAGGAGAGGTGAGCAGCCATCTTCTCTCTTCTATTATTCTTTCCATTTTGAAGGGAACTAGTAACTATTGTATCCATACCTTCTCTGCCTTTTGTAATTTGGTGGTTTATTTCATTGTTTTTCGGAATTATGAGTTTATTGTTATATTCTTGGGCTACGTTTTCAAGGTTCTTCCTATCTTTTCTTTTTTTTTTCCAGCTCTTCGTATAGGATTATTGTTCAGTGGTCTACAAAATAGTTCAGTTTTGTAGTTTCTCCGTTTTTTTTTTGTGGATTAAGACTTCGCGGGCCTCATTACTGTTGATTTGCAACCTCTACAGGTCCTTGTCAGTGAATTAAGTGAAACTAACAGGGCCTCTAGTTTTTTATTCGGTGGAAACCTCGGGGAAATAATTTTTCGAAATCCTTTGAGTCCTGTCTGTGTATTTGGTGGAATTTACAGTGCCTCCATAATTTTGTTGGGTGGAGACCTCGTTTTTCGAATACTGTGGGCCTCTGCTGAGTTCTGTCTACCAATTTGGTTGATTCTGTAGTGTCTTCGCTGGAGACCTCGGTGACCTCGTTATTCGAATTCAGTGGCCTCTGCTGAGTCCTGTCCGTGAATTTGGTGGAATTTACAGTGCCTCCATAATTTTTTTGGGTGAAGACTTAGGTGAACTCGTTATTCGAATTCAGTGTTCCTTGCTGTGTCCTGTCTGAAATTTCAGTGAAATTGCAGCGCCCTCAGATTTGTATCCCGTGGAGACCTCGAACTTAACCCCCGTGCAGAATCGTGTCGGCAAGTTTCGGAAAATTTGCGGAGTCTTCAGTTTTGTAATGGGTGTACACCACATTTTTCAGAAACCAGTGATGTATTCTCCTTATCTGCAAAATTTGGTTGATTTGCAGAACATCCAGGCTTTCCATGGATAGGGACCTCCTTTTGTTCTAAAAAGGGTAATCTTTTCAATCGTTTTTAGTATTTTCAAAGGTGGGGACCATTTTCTTTAAAGCTGGTTCATTCTTTTACTTAGATTTTGGTTTTCCTGTGGGAGGAGATCTTGGGAATCTTTGGCATTGCCCTTTTTTCCGGTTCACCTGCATAGTATTCATTTCGTTTGTTTTCTGGTATTCGGGGTTGCAATGCCCATGGGTTTGTTATAGATATAGTCAGTCTGTTCTTGATCTTGCTTAGATTAGATTTGCTTTTAGCACAAACAACAATATTGTTGGTAAAATTAAAAAAAGCAGCTAATATGAACAACTTACTACTATTTATTTGTATCAATATTTTTTAACTTTGTACGCTGAACTCCGCCTATTATGCCTTTATTTTTTATGTATATAATATAATGTTATTTAAAGCCAACTGGAATGAACAGTAAAGGCGCATTTATGATTATTATCATTATTTTTCAATTCTGTTTTGTGTCCTGTTTTATTTCCAAAACTGATATTTCAAATCGCAAAACATAGAACTCATTACTTACATATTTCTTCAATTGTATCCAAGGACTCCAAAAGGCTTTAGGCGGACCAATCCAACATTCAACTGATGAACTGACAAACCCCTATCGAAGTAACTTTCATTTTCCAAAAATTAAACAAATTACATCGGTTTTACCGCTGTCTAGAACTATTGGCAACGCTGTACAGTAAATATGACAGTGACAATAATTCTGTGCAATACCTTGTGGACAGTAGTAGAACTATTTTTGTCTTTTCGTTCATGTACTACAGAGGAATCATTTACTGGAGCGATTTACCGTTATTTGTCTGATGTTTTGAAAATCATTATTAAAAATATAAATCGATTGATTTTATGTCTGAAAAATACTATGAATAGTTCCTCAATGTTCAGTCTTCTAACTTTCATGCAAATATCACTTGCAAAAGCGATTCTTCTCAACTGTCTTTGATTTTATAACAAGATTTTCAGAATTTTTTTAAATTGTGAATGAACGTTGAAGTTGAAAATTCAGAAAAAAATCGTGATTATCTTTTACTTTGACATTGATATGCCATGATATTTGAAATGGAATCTGATGAATGGTATTTGGGAAAACTTAAAAAAAACCTCTTAAAATTAGGTTTTTATTTTTTTCCTCGAAAACTTTTTATCAGATTTTCTTCTACTTCTATCTAATTATTCAATTTGAATGACAAAATAACTTGATTTTTCAGAATTTTTAACCTTGCCGTTAATTTTTTCATGGGTTTATATGAACCTTAAACAGATCCACGCATGACTAAATAGCAAGGAGTACCTAAACATTGATATGTTAACCGTTTATTCAATATTCAGCATATACAGAACAGAGTAATTATTATTTACCATTGGAATAACCGTGAAGAACCCAGAAGTACAATGTATTTGTATGATTTAATCTCTAATTTTACAAACTTATTATGCCGGTACTCATCCATCTTCAAAATAACAGCGTTCTTGATAAAGATAATGTGTGATCAAACACCTTCACGATAGTTAATACTTTCAGCAAATGGAATAGGAATTTAATCTGCTGGACTATACAAAATCATACTTAGTGTGAGGTACTGATTGATGTCAAAAATATGTTATGTAAATAACAATGTGGAGAATACTAAATGCAAAATACTTATATGAAGGAAATATCACACATAACATCAAGAGTATATTCATAAACAAGACAAGACATGAATTGTACAAAGAATATGTATTTCAATATTATGAATACAAGATAATCACTAGTTTTGAATTCCGAATTATACTTCATAGCATTGAATGAATAATTCTTGGTGTTTCAGGAAGCCATTTTTTGATTCGTTTCAAAGATTTGAATTCGATATTTTGATCTCTAAATTCGATTGGGGGAATATAAAATATTATTAGAGCTAAAAGTGGGCATGACTCCTCAGACTATTTGTTTTTTCAACATTTTGATTTTCTGTTACGGGTCAGTTTTTCATGTTAAAGTGATAACTAACTAATAGTTCAGAATGTGATCCTTCGAACGTGATTTAAATAAGGTCGTTCATCATTTAAACTATTAGTCAGTTATCTGGATTTACTGGAACCTGAAAAACTAACCCTACGAGATTTTTATTTCTGGTACTGTAGAGATGTTCATTACGAATTTCGTGTTTGTTTCTGAAAGTGTTCATCAACAGTGTATCGATTTTCGATATAGCTCATTTGTGGGATGTGTACGTTTTTTATTGAATATTATTTTCATAAGCCATTTTTGTACCACCACATGTTTCATAAATGTAATGGTGACACTTTTCTAGCCTATTATATGCTAGTTGGAACTGTATAAGACAGTATTACTACATTTCCAGTCGGAGCAGTGACAAGAATTGTTTTAGAAACTTGAATTTAGGTAGTAACATTCGTAGTTTATTTACCAAATAATTCATATGCAAATCCCATCCTATCTATCACGATACCGCACAAAAACAAAGTTTACATCCAGTACTGCTAGTCTCTTATCAACCACTCGGTATTGTATTCTCAACTTCAGTAACCATATGGAGCACTCTGATAATGCTGGAAATGAATTATTCTTGTCCCAGCATGGAGATGCGAAACGTTTAGAAACCAATCAATCAACTGGAAAAATTCCCATATAACAAAGTATGAAAACACTTCATTTCTGAATTTGTCATCCATCACATGACGATGGTCGGAGATACCTGTCAAACGAAATGTCGCGTCGGGAACTACAAATGAAATGAAAACATATTAAGTCCTAGACTACATACTGATGATGAAACTTTTATATTTGAGTGAGCCTGGTTTTGATATAGGATGGTCGAAATTCCGATCAAAAACAAATACTCAAAGATATATTCACTATTTGTTAGCAATAACGTTAACGATAATAGATGTGTTCAGCAAAAGTTTAATTATTACCTCATCCTTTGCAAAATTTGAATAGTAATCAAATTAAATGGCTGATGACCATAGAAGTAGATGCCAAAACGCAAATGGAAGTAATCGAATGGAAATGGGTCAATTCGAGCAGGACGTATTGGTTGTAATCCTGGAAGAAGTGCAGATAAGTTGTTATGATGATTTTTGAATGTTGTTGTTGTTATTTCCGTCAACCGATTGCACCCCTACGCGCAACCCTCGAGAGACTTGTGTTAGCTAGGGAAGACGCTGCCCTTACCTTTCAACGTGTGATGCCATGCACGAGACCGATGACCATGCGAGGCTTTGAATCCTCGACCCTTCGCTCCAAAGGCGAACGTTCTACCAGCACGGCCACCACGGCCCATGAAGAATAGTATCACGTACTTATCTGTTGTTCCGTGGAAGGTGCAATCGAATATACAATAGGCAGTTCAAGGATATCAGCAACCTTTTCGAGACCCCAGACGAAAAATTCCGGAAATATTTTAGATTAACTAGAGAACTGGTTGGGGAGTTATCAACAGAGATGTGCGATCACTTTGGCAATGTCCCGCAGTAACAAGAGGATACCTCCAGTCGTACAAGTGATATAAGTTACCAGAATTATATAGCAAAAGATAAATCGTAAGCAAAAAATTGGAGAATTTCCTGTGGAAATGAAAATACCTGAATCTGATCTCTTTGGGCAAGGAAGAATGATTAGAATTGATATAATCAAACTCTTTCAATAGTTTATGAAGAAGTTCACAACCAATATACTTGTATTCAAAACAAAACATTGAAAATTGTACGAGATCAACTAGGAACTTTTATACCAACTATTGGAACAACAACAAAACAACATTTTCTCTTCTATGTGATACTTTGGAAAGAAGGGTGAGCATTTCTAATCATATTGTATATCAATGTATTGAATTTCCTGTATCACCAACTGTATGTTTTTACTAGCAACCATCTCATTTAAATAATCGTCAACTGAATCTATAGAAATATTTTTCTTTGTTTTTTTCGAAGGTATATTTCTTCTCCAACATGATTCATTTCTGGTTTGATTCTGCTTCATTGCCACTTTTTTTATTGTCTATGGATGAATCGCAATAATACTCTAAAACATCCTTCATTTCATCTATTTTCTAAGATTCTATCACATCTGAAATTCTTGGACCTAGTAGAAAGGAATAATCGTAAGTCACTACAACTGTTCATTTTTGGGAATATACAAGTCACTCATAGCCATGTAACATTATTGAAATAATAATTACCTGGAACACTCAATTGTAAAATTTCTGGCAGTCCTTTCACCAATACTTTGCCAGTTGAGGCAATCAATTCTTTCTCTAGCTCTGTCAAAAGTTCTGAAGTCTCATGTGCTTCCTTGGTAAATTTTATAGTCTCTGGCTTATTTCTTCACTTGACTTTTTCAGTCACAAAAAATCTGAATGATACAAGCCGTGTTTCTTGGGGCCTCCTGAGCTGTTCAGTTTGGCTGTTAGGAAGTCCCAAGTTTCTTTGAGAGTTTACTTGGTTTATACCCATTTGTACGAAACCTCTTATTTTTTAAATTTATCCAAATATACAAAAATTTGTTGCCTGGTAGTTTAAATAATTGTTTTTTTCACAATTTTGTAGTTTTTACCAATTTCCATAGTTGATTCGAATTGTCGTTGAATAATGTTGATTATTTAACAAAAGAGGTAAGAAAGCTGCTTTATAAATTTTATCAAGAAAGCTACTTATAATAATTTACAAGTCTCTAGCTGAATCACTTTCACGATATGGTATTTTGGAGTGGGGAGCAATGTATAAAAATTCATTACAAAAACTAAATATAATACAAAACTATATCCTAAAAATCATTTTCAAGCAACAAAGATCTTTTCATACTAACCTTCTATACACAGAAGATATTTGTAATATCCGATCAATATTTTCTCATAGCCTTTGTATGTATGCGTTCAAAAATAAAATATTGCATAATTCCGTTCCCACAGTTAATGCTACTAGAAGCACAACAAATGAATTGCTACCCATTCCCAAATTCCATAAAAATGTTTGTCATCGATTTCTAACTTACACATTACCAAAAATGTGTGATATACTACCATTAAGAATAAAACATATAAGAAATCATGAAGCCATCTCAAGAGAAGCAAAAATATTTATATTCGAAAATAACTTCGAGTTTATCAAAATATTAGAACATCAGCAGTTACACTTAAACTTTGTTGTGCCACAATTTTGCTCTTCTACCTTCTGTACCTACAAAATGATTGTAATTTTAGTTTTTTTCTTCAAGATTGTTCAGTATTACTCCACAGCACAACACAAGACGTGTTAAGTCACCTAGGTGCTAATATTTATGTACTCAATATGTACGTCTTTATATTGTATTTAAACTGTTATTCCAATCCGCTATCCTCCTGTTAATTTGTAATTTTGTAATTTTGTATACCTAAAAAAAAAAAAATAAATAATTGAAATAGCTGTGAAATGATAATAATTCAGTAACGTGCTTTGTCCAAGACACGTCTCGTAATCAGAAGTTGATTTGAATGTATTTCAAAATGATAACTATAACCTCGTCTCGCACCTTTATTCGTTCGCTATCCAATAAGTAATGGTAATATCATCAATAAAAAAGTCAGCCTGTATGTCATAATGAATCCGAAAGACATATATTCTGGAGCCCATTTTTCCAATAAATGTGAATTTAATTCCCCGATTAATTCTAACAAGCTCCATATTTTTTTGAATTGACATCAAAGAGGCGTATCGATATGTGATTAACTGGAAGGCAGGGCATTCCGACTTTCTCTAATGTCACATATCGCTGCAGATTTCCACGGGAAATATGAACGGAAAAGGTCGCTAAGAATGAGTAACACGCTGCCGATATTTGAAACGGACTGCTTTGTGATATTTATGGCATTTTGTGTCAATTCCTGTGATACTCGAGAGGTTTTGTGCCAGTCTCCTATAAATTTGAACGGAAAACGATGTGAAATAATGTAGTCGATTTTCCTTTGCACTTTTAGGATTTCTAGTGCATGAAGTATGTGGAGACTCTATGTGATAGGGGGGAATATAGGTCATTCATTTTTGCATGAATCGTATCCCTATATCTCTCAGAAACAAAAGTATTTTAGTTTATACATGTTGGTGTTATGAGTTGATGAAGTTTGTGCATCAGGAGTCCCCATTTCACAAATACTTAAATAAAAACCACAGATGTAAAATTGAAACCAAATAGATAGATAGATAGATAAGTTTATTCATTTTAATGCTATTTTTACAAGAAACGTCATGCTATTAGGACTAATGACAATTATAAAATAGAATAGTAAAAAATTTGTTTCTTTAAGACACTGACAAGCAATAACGAACATTAACCACCTGATCAATTTATGTTGATTAAACTATTTGTGAACATTCATCAACTATTAAAGAACTCATCAATGGAGTAGCAGCACATGTTCAGTAAGTGTGATTTCGCCTATGCATGAAACTTTTTTCTATTTCATTCATCAATATCAGAGGTATTTCATTATATAGTTTAGTCCCCAATATTCAATTCCTTGTTGTGTCTTTTCAAACCGATGAAGTGAGATTCTGAGTTCGTTTCTAAATCTTGTAGGCTTTCTGAGTTCAGTTCACATAACACTCTCTTAGCTCTCTTTGGAGTATAAAGATTTTTTTCGATTCGGAGGCAGTCCCTCATAGGTGTATACCGTAGCTAGTTATGCTATGAAAGTTAGCGTTGTATGCTACTTTTTCTGATTGGTGAGTCGATACTAATTTGATTCTTCTCATGGTGTATATAGCTGTACATAACCTCTTGCTCAAAGTAGAAATATGAGCTGTCCAGTTAAGATTATTATCTAACATTAAACCCAGAAACTTCATTGTGTTCCCCTTAACCCCTCCAGGTTGGGTTTTCTCAGTATTTTGTAAGAGAACATTTGCTGAAAACCATAAATTGGCCTCTGTCAATGTGAGCTGATTGATTTTCTATTTCTCCAACAGTTTTACCTTTCACAAGGAAGGTGGTATCACCTGCATACATTGTAGCACTACATAGGTTAATGTTAGCTAGAAAGTCGTTCATATAGATTATGAAGAGAATGGGCCCTAAGATTGATACTTGTGGTACTCCTTGAATCAATGATTCTGCTTGTGATAAATCATTTTTCCACCAAGTTGACTGAAATCGATCAGTCAAATAAGTAGGACTCGATCAAACGATGCGGAATTCCTCTTATTCCATAATAGCCTAGCTTATCAAGCAGTACGTTATGACTAACTGTATCAAAAGCTTTGTTAAGGTAACAATGCAGCATCTGAACTGTTTCGTGATTGTCGAAGGATCCTAAAATTTTCTCTACACTTTCTACCATGGCTCTAATGGTAGATTTTCCTTCTCTATATCCGTGCTGGCTTTCACTGAATAGATTAAATTTTTCCAAATAATCTACTAGTCAGTTTTTCAGAACTCTTTCAAATATTTTTCACGGAGCTGGTAAATATGGGTCTAAAATTATCTGGACAATTATTGATATCTCCTCTTTGGAGGCTTGAAATGCCCTAGCATGCTTCATTTCTGATGGAAATGTTTTTTTGCTTTTTTGCATATTATGTTGATGAGTATAGTAGTTGGTGTTGTGATTTCATCAATATATTTCTACCTCCTTCTCTGTGGTTCTCTCGATGTCCTTTGAATATTATAAGATATTCTTTTCGTGACAACCGGAATATTGAAAATTGTGGTTTACCGGCAAAAAAACCGGAAGAACTTATTATTTGTATATCCAAGTACAATCTAACACACCAACCGGCGCAGGGAGTTTTGCCGACCGGCCACCGGTCAAATTGAGAAGTCGACGGCGAACACACGGTCTCCGGTCGGTAAATTAACCGACGCATTTGTTTCAAAACATACAAGTCTATGCATGTCAACACACGAACGACGATTTACCTGTCGCCGTGGGTACAGAGTCGCGTAGATATCGCAGTGTCAATATCGCTTCGCATCATGCAAGACGGAAAAATGGAAAATATAGATATTGAAACCTTCATTTGTGCAATTGAAGAAAGACCCGTGATATGGGACAAGACTAGTGAAGTGTTTAAGGACAGAAATCAAACTAAAGCCGTCTGGGAAGAAATGTGCAACATATTTATTGATAATTATCAGCAACTGTCAGACAAAGACAAAGCCGAGAAAGGTATGTTATATAAAAAAACTGTATTAATTATATTTTACTTAATTGCCACGGTACAGCTCCTTCAATACTGTTGAAATATTGTTTGAAACAATCTCTCAGTTCCTTTCCATCCCTTGTTCCTCGCAAATTTGGCTGTCTTGGTATGTCTTCGAAGCTTACAATTTCCAACGCATCGTCTATACGAATACCATCTCTCATCCTCACCAAATTATGCAAAATACAGCATGCTTTGACAATGTCAATGGTAAAGTCGGGATGTACATTTATGGGTCGATGAAAAATTCGTCATTTGTTGCTAAAAATGCCAAATCCACATTCAACATAACGCCTGGCACGTGATAAACGGTAATTGAATACACGTTGTTTCCACCAAATGGACGTAACAGTTTATTACCTAATCCAAAAGCCTCATCGCCAACTAGAACATACGGCAAAGCCGGTTTTTTTGTTTGTGGTAAGCATTTTGGACCAGGTATATGTAAAAGATCTGAATTTAATGCATGAAAAAATGTTGATTCCTTAAACACGGAAGAATCACATTCTTTACCGTATGCTCCCACGTCAACATATCGAAAACAGTATGATGTATCCACAACTGCCAATAAAACGATAGAAACAAAATGCTTGTAATTGTAAAATAATGAACCACTTCGATGGGGTTTAACAATTCTACTATGTTTTCCATCTATGGCCCCGATACAGTTTGGAAAATTGGCATTCTTCGCAAATCCTGCTTCGCATTCGTTCCACATCTTCTGTGATGGCGGTGGGATGCATTCCTCAAGTAGAACTTTCCAAGTTTTTTTGCAGACATCTCTTACAATTTTACATATCGTTGATGTTCCTTATCTGTATGCGTAATGAAGATCTGTAAAAGTCATGCCGCTTGCCAAATACCTGTAACAATTGTAATGCATTAATTTATTTTCAGGAAAAATACTACTGCATGAATGGAATAACATTCGAGACAGTTATGTAAAGTGTTATAAAAAAATAAAGACTCTTAAATCAGGCGATGGTTATTAAAAAATTAGAAAGTACATATTTTATGATCAATTACAATTCCTTGCAAAAACAATCGAACACAATACTACAACATCTAGTCTTACACAAGACGAAAATGAAGAAATGGCGGGGCAACAAAATGTAACTGATAACAGCGATAAAGATGGATCTCAAATAGACCAGAATAGCACAAATATTGATACTTCCAATCCAACTCCATCTACCTCTAGACAAGCGCCATCGCAACTTTCACATGTCACAAAACAAGCCCCAGCAAAGAAGAGACGTCGAGACGATTTTGAAACCAATTTTTTAAATATTTTGAGGCAACCCGACAGCACACCCACAAGTGAAGATAAATCATTTTTCGATTTCATATTGCCGTCTGTAGAGAAATTGGACGAGGATGACAAACTCCAATTTCGTGGGGAAGTTTTGCAGCTACTACAATGCTTCACGCAAAAGCGAAGATGTACTACTTTTGGAACTACTGTGGCTACCGACCGATGTCTACCTACGTTTACAGCAACCCAGTCATTTGACACTAACTGCAGCCAACAGTTACCACCGACATACCATCCGTTGCAGTATCCCCAGACTCTCACACCACATTCATTCACATCATCTGATTCAAATACATCTCACTATCGCACTGCCGACTATTAATAACAATTATTTCAGTTGATTACTTTCTTTGTTTTGTTATTGATATAATAAAAGTATATTCTATTTTTCCAAAACTGATTTATTTGTTCTTACCTAATTGCAACTGCAAGCATTTCTGCGGGTGATATCGACGGTCTCATGTTTGTTTCTTGGCGGAATATGTGTTTCTCCAAACGCTGCAGCAAATAATCAAAGGTTGCAACAGACATCCTAAAGTAACTAAAAAATTTTGGTTCATCGCATCTGAGTATTCCCAACAAGGTGTGAAATGCTCCTACTGCACTCCTCTCTGCTACCAGAGGATGGATCCATAATTTTCTTGCTTTCCTATATTTTCTTCGCCGGAACACTAATAAATAGGCAAGAGCATTCTTCTTAGCACGTTTCATTCTCAAACACACACGAAACTATCTTGCTTAAATGGCGAAGGATGACAGTACGACACTGCCAGCGGATAGAAATCAAGTCCCCGACCGGTCGCCGGTACCGTGTGTAAAATGATCCCGGTTTTTTTGTCGGTCGGTGAAATAGCCGGTCGGCGGATTGGCCGTTCGTGTGCAAGAGGCTTATTCACTTATTCGGTGGTATTTCTAGCAACCTATTGCAGATTTTGTAGTGCGACTGGTCCCCATACAATGACTGTTAAGGCCAATTCACACATGTGGTACTGTGCGCCGACTGTGTCGTAACCGTGCACCGACTGTGTTGTGTTGTGCATATTCACACCAATCATGTTGCGCCACCGTTGGTTAGTTTGTATCATGGATCCAAGAGAGGAGGACGTGGTTATAGCATGCGGAGCGTATCTAGTATTAACGGAAGAGGTGAAAAAAAGAAAGAGGAAGATTTGGATTAACCGTTTATGGAGAGCTAGGGAGGAAGAAGGAGAATTTCACACAGCATTTGCGCGACTCAAAGATGATCCAGAACAATTTGTCCGATACTTTCGGATGACTTTCTTGAAATTTGACAATCTGCTGAAACTTGTAAAACCAGACATACAAAAACAGAACACAAAGTGGAGAAGATCTATATCCGCAGAAGAAAGATTAGCATTAACTTTGAGGTATGTTGTTCATTATTAATACACATAACAATTATTTAAACAATCAATATATTTTCAGTTACTTAGCATCAGGTACTTCCCAGTACCGTCTAGGAATGAGCTATAGAATTGCCCCTTCAACAGTACAATCAATTGTAGTTTCCACCTGTGATGCAATATGGAGAGTTCTGTCAAGAAAGGAAATGCCCGAGCCAACAGAAGATGGATGGAAAAAAATAGCTGATGATTTCTGGACAATGTGGCAGTTTCCCAACTGCATTGGTGCAGTTGACGGTAAGCACGTTCAAATCCAGGCTCCCAAAAATAGCGGATCTCTATTCTACAACTACAAAAAGACATTCTCTGTTGTTCTCATGGCACTTGTAGACGCTAATTATAAATTCATTGTTGTTGATGTTGGAGGTTATGGCAAATCGAGTGATGGAGGTATATTTTCAAAATCAAATCTAGGAAAAGCATTGGAAAAAAATAATCTTCATGTTCCGGGACCAAGACCATTACCTAATTCAGATGATATTGTGCCATTCGTGATATTAGGAGATGAAGCATTTCCTTTAAAAGAAAATCTATTAAGACCTTATCCAGGAAGCACAGCACGAGATAATGAAAACCAGAAAATATTTAACTATAGACTGTCAAGGGCTCGGCGTGTGGTTGAAAATGCATTTGGCATCCTGATTCAAAAATTCAGAATCTTGTATGGTAGACTTCAAGTGAATCCTGAAAACGCTGATAAAATTATTTTGGCCGCATGTGTCTTACATAATTACTTACGAAATGACAGATCTGAGAATACATCGGCCCTGCCTGTATATGAAGAGCAAAGCTCTACTTCACAGCAACTTCCACTAAGGGGACTCCGTCGGTTGGGTGGAAATTCAAGTGAAGTGGCTATAGGCGTAAGAAATACATTCTGTAATTATTTAAACACTACAGGCGCGGTACCATGGCAGTTGGAGGTAGTAAGAAGAGGTATACCCTACCAAAATACAGAGTAATTTTGTATTATTTATATTTTTTATATATTATTTGTAGTTCATATCGAAATATTGCATATTGGGTTAATAAATATTACATATTTATTAGAAAACTGTTTTATTCTTAGAAAGCTAAGTACGTCAACTCTACAAACATAATAAAAAACTTAAAATATTTTGGTTTCATAACGTAAATGGAACTCATGTTAAACAGATTAAAAAATAGAAGAAAAAAGAAACATTTTTTACATTTTGTAATATCTATCTTCAGTTTGGCTGGAGGACCTCGGTAGTGACGGAGGATGGTGTTGGGACTCTGTGTAGCCGGTATCTAGAGAAGGAAGATTTTGTACCCATTGACGTCTTCCATCTGTGAAGTTTGAAGAATACCCATCTTCAATTTGATTAGAAGACCCCGGCACTGGCTGAGAATGGTGTTGGGAATCTGTATAGCCAGCATTTGAAGGAGGAACATTTTGAACCCATTGCTGTCGCTCATCTGTGGAGTTCGGAGAAAACAATGGTAGGACATATTGCTTTTTTCTAAGCAGATCGATTTCTTTGCTGTTGACGAGGTTAAATATATCTCGTTTTATTTCCGCCTGATGTATCTCCGGGAACTTTAGAATACTTTCGGCTATGTCTTCAAAGAAAGTCATTAGCTTTCTTTTTGGTGAAGGTATTGTGACGTGATCATTAGAATCGGCGGATTGTGTTCTAGCTTGGATAAAATTTGTCAAAGCATCAGCCAAAGCGGGCTGAGTGGAGGAAGCACTTGCCTTTCGCTTTCTCGAAGATACTGTTGAGGCCACTGAAGCGGGAGAAGATGGTTGTAGATTATCCTCATTTGCCTTTCGCTTTCTCGAAGATACTGTTGAGGCCACTGAAGCGGG
Source organism: Chrysolina oricalcia (assembly GCA_944452925.2). Classification (NCBI taxonomy): domain Eukaryota; kingdom Metazoa; phylum Arthropoda; class Insecta; order Coleoptera; family Chrysomelidae; genus Chrysolina; species Chrysolina oricalcia. Next base: position 25,441,334 of record OX101811.2, read on the forward strand.
AGAAGATGGTTGTAGATTATCCTCATTTGCCTTTCGCTTTGTCGAAGATATTGTTGGAACCACTAAAGCGGGAGATGGAGAAGGTTGTGGGGTATCCTGATTGTCATCAACTTCATCATCTGCTTCAGTTTCCTCTGACGCATCCAAATTAGAACAGGTTCTGTAACAAAAAGATTTTTACTTATGTTTAAATTCTAAATACTAAATTTTATTTAAATCAGTCCCTGATGCAAAATGTGTGTTTGCATAGCACAATACGTTAACAAAGAAAAACTTATAAATTATAATGTAAATAACGTTAATTTAATGCTTTTTAATGTGACACGCCATGTACCAATTTCCGATTGTTTCAACGACAAGAAAACTTTGCAACTTTTAAATGTTACGTAAAATTTAGATACTTACTGTCGCTCTTGCATGTGCCTTCTAAGAAATTCCATCTGGTCTTCAAACCTCCATTTTTTCATGTTTTTTGCAGCTTGACCACTCACTGTTTTACGCCGGTTCAGAGCTCTTCTGTAGTAAGAGCGCAGCAAAGCCCATTTATTTTTACATTCTTCGGATGTTGAATTCAATTTATTCGCGATGTCTTTCCATATATTATCTTTAACTAGATTATTATCATAATCTTTATTTTGCAAATCGTATAAACATTCATGTTCTTGCACATAAATTATTAAAAATTCTTCATTAACAGGCATTTTTTGGCCTACTCATAACAGCGATGAATTTACACTAACCGCGATGGCGCGATGAGGAATACCAGCGGCAAAATCGGAGACGACACCCGAAAATGAACGAGCGCTGGCCGAAACATGACGGTCGCCCTCTGGTCGCCTTCCAATAGTTCTCACTAGAGCGGTTATGCACGTACCGTGCTCCTACCGTGTCGAACAGAAATCGCTTTCAGAGCGGTCGGAAGCAACACAGTCAGAGCACAGTCTATGCCTAGACCTACATGTGTGAATTAAACAGTGCAATTCAATACATTTTCAATGGAAACTTCAGCTGATAGATTTAGTTCAAATCGACACAGTCGGTGCACAGTGGGTGCCCAGTACCGTATGTGTGAATTGACCTTATTATACGTTTCTTGAGGAGAGAACGTTAACTGAGCAGCATTGTAATTATCATTCTCAATATGTTTGTTGATTTGTTCTCATCAATCTGACTATCTTGTGTGTGTCCTTGACACATGAACGAGCTTTTAAAATAACGAAAATGTAATGTTTCTGTTTTTTTTTTTCAAATTAGAACCACTAGTTATCGCAAACCTCTTTTGCTAACGCACACCTTCATTCTGGTATATCGTTTCTGTAATCATAGTTTTCCCTTCTGGACCCATTTGTTACAGTACTGGTCTATAAATGGAGTTGTTGATATCTGCTTGGAAAAGAACCCCGCAAGTGCAAGTAAATTTCCCAAACACTCAATGCATAATTGTATCTAACCAGAGTTCGAATTTTACGACTTTTTTCGCGCAATTTGTGATGTTTGTAGATTGGATACATGTTTTTAATGAAACCCAGTATTATTTTGATCCCAGGAATACGCGTTCAAAATATTTGTATTGAATTTTGAAAGACCCTGTATTAGCCATTTTTCACCTGCATAGCCCTCTTTAGTTAGGCTGAGTCGAGAGTTCAATTAATCAATGTGGGAGAGTATTATCATTATTATAATTATTATAATAATATTTTTATTACCCACTATTCAATACAGAGAAATGTGTACATTTTAATAACAATAATTGTAGGAAAAATTTACTGATACACATAATATCGGAGCATACGAATAATAAAGTGAGTAAAAGGTACATTTATTCAGATAACAGCTGATACTGTTTCTGTTCTTCCATCACGGCCGAATAAAAAATAAAGAAAAATTGTTTAACAGCCTAAAGACCCATTTGATATAAACGTTTGTGTTGATAAAATTTAAGAAAACGGAAGAAACAAGAAAGAGAGGAAAGCGAAAGAGAGAAAGATTCACAATTTAGTCATGAGTTCACTGGACATCGAATAAATATTGTTTGAATTTGAAACGGAATGCTGTTCGAGATAATTCTAGAAGTGTACGAACTAGTTTGAAAATATTATTGATACAAATTGCAACATTGTAGGAGAAAGAACGTCTATGTATTTCTTTATTGTGTTTAGGAACAGTAAGCAATGTTCGACGGCGAATGTTTAGATTATGGACCTAAATTTAATTTTTTTGTGAAGATATGGTGGTGTTTTTGATTTGAAAATGTTATGGAACATACACGCCATATGGTTACGTAGCCTATTATACATATTGATACATCTTAACTATGTGAGCCTGTCTGAAATAGATATTCTACTGAATTTACGTATGCCATAAATAAGACGAACACACGAATTTTGCACTTTCTGTATTCGACGAACATCAGCTCCATTCAGACAAGCACCGTAGGTACATTGACTGCATCGCAATTATTGAAGTGTGATAGTACCACAAAAATAAAAATAATTTTTGTTTTGTTCCAATTCTGATTTTCACAATTATCAAACTCGTGGAGCGAACGACATGAGACCTGCCCGATATAGGCTCAACAAATCTCAGATGAATACTCTGAATCTTAGACTCTACAATTTTTTGCCTCAAGAGTTCATGATGCTCAATTACATTTGTTTCGAATTAAAACTGAAACGACACATACTGTTCCACTGTTTCTACTCTATCGACTAATATATGAGAGCTCCCCCACTTCTTAATCTTGTGTCGTGACTCTAATTTCGAAACTAAGTCATGTTCTTGTTTCGATTATAAATATTGATGTGTCTGTTTGTGATATTTTCTGTGTATATGTAAATGACTTATAATGAACGTTTTGTACCTGATTGACTTGCCAAAAACATAATTGTTACTTGGTCAAATAAATTCTATTCCAATGTTTCAATTTTTTGACCTCCTCTGACAGAAATTGTCTTTGGGTGAAAATCAGCACAAGTGAAGAATATGCATTTCTCAGTTTATTCGTAATATGTTCTTTGAAACGTATAGCTGTACCTATTGTCAAGCCCAAATTTTTATGTGACGATTCAATAGGTATATCCGAGCCACCTATTTTCAAAGAGACTCGATTATTCGTGGAGACTGAGATATTTTCTCTACCAAGTATCATAGCCACGAATTTTTCTGGAATAATTTTCAAAGCATGATCGGTTGATAATTTTTTTAATTAATCTAGATCAGTGTTGATACAATTTATGGCTGTAGCCAAATCCGAAAAATTGAATGAGAAATATAACTGGATATCATCAGCGTAAAAATTAAAATCTCAGTATTTCAAAACGTTAATAAATTTCGAAGTATACAATGTAAATAAGAGAGGGCCAAGAATACTTCCCTGAGGTACACCAGAAAGCAGTTTCATGGGAGTGGATGTCGCCTCCTTGATTTTCACAATTTGCGTTCTGTTATGCAAATATGAAGCCATTAGAGAGCGTGCTGTTTTGCTGAATCCGGAATAATGCAAGATTGATAAAAGTAAATCATGGTCTATTAAATCAAATGCCTTTGAGTAGTCAAGTAGATTTAATATACTTATTTGATTTTTATCAGTCGCATCTAAGACGTCCTCCAATATATCTGAAAGGGCCGTTGCACAACTATAGCCTTTTCTGAATCCCGATTGTTTGATTGGTAGGATACTACTGGTTGTTAAAAAGTTACGAATTTGTGTTTCCTTTATTCTTTCAATAATTTTAGAGCAGGTTGACAGAATGCTAATTTGGTAGTGGGGTGACCTTAGCAAACTTCCATGTATTGGGAAATTAGTTTTTCGAAAGACATTCATTTATTACATGGGTGATAATGGGTTTTATAAGAGGACAGCATAGTTGTATAATAACACAATTTTTACCCAGATAAATTCTATATAATCATTGCATTCGCTAATAATAAAATGAAATTTTAAGTTATTTCTAATATATAAACCCACACCTCCGCCCCTAGTGGGGCGATTTTGATGAATAACTGTATATTGGTCGAGATTGATCGTAGTTCTTGAAATGCCTGAATGCAACCATGTTTCGGATACTCCTACAATATCACAATCTGCACCCATAACTTCATTTTTAATTCCGAAAAACTTGCCACCAGTGATCGCGTATTGAAGTGAGATATTTTTAGTTTCATTTTGTTCCAGTTAAATATTTATTGCTGAAGAATATAGTTGAGGAGAAGAAGTGAGAAGGAATGAAATAAAGATAATGAATAAAAACAAAACATTAAACCTAACTTGAATAGACAAACAAAAATTCAACATAGATCATGCATGCATCAACCATGAAATATTCGAGATACCGAAATTAGTAATAGTTGGAGAAAAAAAAGGCATATGTTAACATCTGATATGTAATGTAATACCTTAGTAATATGCAAAACAAACTATGAATCAAAAGTTACAGACTAACGAGAATACACAAAGGTATGGAAAAACTGAAAATATTATTGTTATCACTATTTAATTTTCTCTGATCTAATCCAGTATATGTGACAAAGTACAGAGTTTCAATAGGACTATCAACACAGTCCACCCTGGGTAATTGAGTTGTAATTAACAAGCAGGAGTAACTAATTGTTTGGTTATTGTTTATGGGAACTATGTAGCTATACCATCAGCTAATTTATATACCATTGATTGGGGCCAGCCATACATCCGTTCAATTAAACACGAATGGAGTGGACGTACATCATTATAACCACAATCACTTGACCTAGGTTATATTTTTGAGGACGAGTGCGGGGTATGTCAATTTTAGGTTACTACGGTATAGGAAACATCATTTCGACGTTATTGTGTTAAATGATCGTTGAAAGGCAGGCATATAGATTGTATGTAATTTGTGCCCAAAAGAACAATGTATCCCCATGCATCAAAAGCACATTTGACATCAACATCATTCACTTCAACTCTCATGTGCTCTGCAAAAATCATTTCTTTTAGCAATTTCCTATTGGGAGCTGAAACTTCATCTAAATCCACCAGCTTAAGAATCACGTTTGATGAAGGAGGAAGAACACTGTGTGACTGTCCACATGTTTCCATCCAGGGGCGGCGCTTTCTTACGCATACAAAAGAAAATTTTATTTGGTCCAAAGGACCCCGCACATTTCTTATGGGAAATGGCTTTCCGTGAATTTGGTTGAATTTTTGGAATGTTGTAGTTCTTGATGAGCTGAAAAAAAGTGTCCATAGCCGCAAACCTCGAAAATGGACAGTTTTCGAGATATGGAGCTTTCAAAATGGATTTTTTAAAAGATTTTGTAGTATTTGCCCATCAATCGGGAAGCTTTCATTTGTTGTTGAGATGGAATTTAAATGTTCGGTGCCCAGAACCCGACTGAGGAATGGTATTTCTCAGTTACATTCGGCACCGCCATCAATAATTTTTCATACACTGCTCCACACTGGACATGAAATGAGGTACTAATTCCAAGATCTTCTATCCAACTTTTCATGATACAAGATAACGCCAGAATGATTCATATTTTCAAAAAACAACATGTGTTGGGTATTCTCTGGAATAACTCATTCTAGATATAACTGATGTCCAGTAATATCAAATATGCTTTCCAAAATTTTCATAACGAGTCTCAGAGAGCTTTAATGGGGGAAAACGGAAAAATCATAATCATGTATCGTCAGAGATAATAATTCTGATCACTATTGATGTCATTTACATATAATATGACATTTATTCCACACAAATCTCGATAATCAAACAATGGTGTGCCAAGACATTTTTCTCAGGGTGGCTCTAAATGGATGATAGCATCTCACATCCAAACGAATCCGTAAAAATGTCTGCATCTTTGATACCTTGTAGTACTTTACGAGTAGAATAAGGAAGTTAAGATGATGGAAGCAAACTATGAATGGAACTTCCGATATTTGCCCCCGAACTCTTGAAACTACTATAATTTTTTATAAATGTTGCATCAAAGTTTACATAAATAAATTAATTCTATCAGTTCATATGATTTTTTGTAAAATGAATGAGTAGATCATTCAAAAACATTATATTAGTAAAAGTAGCGTTCATAATAATACAAATAATAATAATGATATTATATAAAAAAATAAATAAACTATCTTAGCAATCTCAAGAAATCATTTAAAATATTATTAGTCAGATCATGGGTAAAGTGATTTACTGGTAACATATAACTATAATTATATCAACGAACCTAACACAGTCATAAATCATTTCAAGAATATAAAGGAAAAATAAATCCGCTGCGCTCATAATATTTTAAATGATTTTTTGAGATTGCCAAGATAGATTATTATTGTTCTTTATTTCATATCATTATTATTATGATTTTTACTCCTACTATTACATTGTTTTTTATTGACCTACCCATTCATTTTGCAAACGATCATATGAGTAGATACTCAATTATAAGTGTAAACTCTAATGCAACATTTATAAAAAATAGTATTTTCAAGAATTCGGTTTTGAATATCGAAAGTTCCATTCATAGTTTGATTCCAACACCTGAAATTCCCTATTCTACCTTGAAAGTACTACAAAGTATCAAAGATGCAGACATTTTCACGGATTTGTTTAGCTGTGAGATGCTATCATCCATTACGAGGCACCCTGAGGAAAATGTCTTGGCACACCATTGTCAGATTATCGAGATTTGCGAGAAATAAATCACGTTATCTCTTGTAAATGACATCGATAGTGATCATATTTGTTGTCTCTGTGAACACAGTATTATGATTTGTCCATTTTTTCCATCGAAGCTTGCTGAGCCTCGTTATGAACATTTTGGAAAACATGCTCTATATTATTGGACATTAGATATATTCAGTATCAGTTATTATGGTCTCTCTTCAAAAAATACCAAACATATGTCGTTTTTTGACAATTGTAGCATAAAAAGATGTATGGAAGATCTTGGAAATATTACCTGATTTCATAACCAGTGTGGAGCAGTGTATGAAAATTGTTTAATGGCGGAGCCTAACATAAGTGAGAAAGACCATTTCTCAGTCGGATTGGGGGCACCGAACATTCAAATGCCATCCCATCAAGAAATAAGAACTATCGGATTGATGACCAAATACTACAAAAAATGGAAAAAATCCATTTTCAAATCTCCATATCTCGAAAACTGTCCATTTTTGAGCTTTGTGGCTAAAGACACTTTTGATCAGCTCATCAAGAACTACAAAATACAAAAAATTCAGCCAAATTCACGGAAAGACATTTCCCATAAGAAATATGTGCGGGGTCCTTTACAAATATCAATTCGTTTTCCACTTCTTCTGAAGAGGTGAGCACACTGAATGATTTTCCTTAATTGGTTGTAAATCACCTTGTTTAATGATATAAAATATGTGGGTACCCAGCAGAGCTGTCCCAAAGCATTGTGCTTAGTGCTTGTGAAAGTGTTTAAAGCATTTAAGTCCTCGTAAGCACTGTGCTCCCGAGCACTTTTTGGATTCAGTGCTTAGTGCTTCGAGCATTTTACGAAAAGGCTCAGTGCTTAGTAATCCCGAAAAGTGCTCCCAAGCACTGCGGTGCTTGGAAGCACTTTTCGGGAATACTAAGCACTAAGCCTTTCTTCAGCTATGGATCTGCGAATGTTGTTGAAAATATAAAACGCGGTCAGCGGTACCTCCACCTCCAAGAACTACTGATTGCGTCCTTATATTATGCACATTCTAGGTTCGAGGGCTCAGTCTTGACATAAATGTAGTTAAAAGTGTTTATAGCATTCGGAGTGAATTTAGTTCGCAGTTAGGCGAGTTCTAGTGAATTATATTTCATGGTTGCAATTGCAAACGATGATATTCATTTTAGGAATCTTTAGAACAGTTGTAGACTGGACCAGACAGGTCGTCAAAGTGACTCTACATCGAAAATATGCCTAACCTAGTTAGTGTAATAGGCAATTCTGAAATAAAAAAGGATATGAACGATATTAAGCCGGCAGGTAGAAAGGGATCAATTAGAGAATGTACCAAATCCTGATACGGTAATTAACGTACAAGACTACCTAAGTCAGTCATCTGAGATTATTCATGATGTATAAGCCTCTGAAGAAGCTAGCCGCGAGTGGCTAGCGAAACGTTAGGAAGAAATTCGAAAAACCGACAGACTTCAAACCCGAGTGAAAATTGTGACACTTAAAACTTCGGCCGCGAAAGCCTTAACCGTTTAGTCTGAAGTTGTGCCAATTCCCAACCAGAAGATTCTGCAGTCGCAAAGGCTTAATAGAAATCCAATCAGACGGAATGGTCGAACGACATATTCGGACTATCTGACGATGTTCGTCGCTGAGAGATTGGGGTGAGTTGGTGACACTAGTTCTTCTGACCTAATCTCATCATGAGTCCGGATGTACCTCAGCGATGTTGAACTTTCACGCGATCTGCTGTTTTGATTGCCACCCAGACAAGCGGAGGGATACATTTCTCCCAGAATACTTCGAAAAATTGCGTGGAAGTGCAGTCAATGTTGCAATGTTTTATATATAAAACAAAGGCAAGTATTGACATCAATGTCAATATATTCAATAAGTACTCCAATCCTTTCTGAATTCACCTACCAAATTTGAGTTTTCCAAGTGAATCCGTTTCCAAATGCAATATGAACTTGGAAATCACGAAAAATAACGCCCACCTTAACGGTCTCGCCCTTTTGAAAAGTGCTTAGTGCTCGCTATATCGAATTACTTTTTGAAAGTGCTTAGTAATCGCGAGCACTTCATGACAAAAAGTGCTTGGTGCTCGAGACTCCCGAGCACTTTTCAAGAGTGCTTGGTACTCGAAGCACTTTTTGTCAGTGCTCGGCACTGGTACCCAGTCAGTCAGAGTAGAGATCTTTCAATTTGATTTGATAGATTGAATTATCAGCTCGAATGGAAAAGACTCACTAGGCATACGTCACTGTTTCATTCTAACGATTTTTGGTAAGTTATTTTCTAGTAATGAAGTGAGTGCATTCGCAATGGAAATATTGAACTGCAGTAAAAAATGAACATTATTCCTTCAGTTCAGTGAAGTATCCATATAGTTTGACAGGTTGTTAGATGAAAAGTTGATTGAGAAAGAGAGAGTGAGTACACCAGGAAAATAGAAGATGGTTTGAGTGAGGACATCAACCAATTTTGTAACTAAGGTATAAAAAAAAAAAATGACACAAAATCGAGTACGTTTCTTTTTTATAGCAAGCCAATCACAGAAGAATATATACTACAAACGCATTTGCGAGTTTCTTGCAATAAAATAATGAAAACTATAAAAGTCGGATGGGGTTGGTGGTGTGCCCCCATATGCGTGCTTAAAGCTTGTAGCGAATATTGGAAACGGCCGGTTATTGATATTTACAATCAATCTCATTACGTCATCTGCTATATTTCCAATAGAATGGAATTATCTACTCCACAACAAATAAATATATCGAGATTCACGGTTTTCAATAGGTCTGTTAACACAAATCTTTTCACCTTCACCAACTACGTAAACGTAACTTTGGAGTCTAAGAGTCACAGACGGACATGATTTACACTGATTTCCGACAAGCGTTTGACCAAGTTGATCAAGATGCATTATTGCAGGATCTGGGTTCAATTAATAGTTATTTACGTTATAAGTCCGGTAAATACATTTTTTGCGTCAACCATCCGGGAAGTGTTTACTTCCCGGATACTTTTTCTTTGGGAAAGTAGCACTTCTCGGCCTAGTCCGGGAAGTACGTACTTCCCGGGCTAGGCCGGGAAGTGCTCGAATTTTAATACAAATATTAATATAAATAAGAATTAGAATGTTTCTGTTGGTACCTATCTTCTGTTCGAATTTCAATATATAATACAAATAAGAACTGAAATGTTCGAAAAATTCAAATTTGGAATCGTTTCATCCGGTTAACAGATGGGTGAAAGTCGACCTCCCTTCGTCTCTCAGACTAAATGCGTCTCATTGATTTGTTATCTACATGATTGCCGAAAAAATAGTGTACGCAACACGTCCGAAAACAGTTTTTTTGGACTCGTAGACTTCCAGGACTCGCTAACGCTCGTCCTAGAATTTGGTCTACTCGTCCAAAAAACAGTATTTTCCGGTCTTGTTACGTAAATTACTATTACAGTACGAGTAAGACGTTTCCGGACGAGGCGATTAGCCGAGTCTGGAATTTCAAAACGAGTACTGTCAAAAATTTACCGGACGTGTGACATGCAACATTTTATTTCATACTACAAACAACAAGAAACCTGAGTAATTATTATAAAGAATGATTATTTAATGTGCGGCGAGTGTTTTTGAAATTTGAATTGAATGTATGTCTAGCTGTGAGATAGATTCCATAGATACGTGAGCAATTTTTCCTATTTATTATTCTGACACTTTCTGTCATCGCAAGTAATTATTTGTAAAATGGATTAAGGCAAATTATTAATTCCTGGGGATATTATGCGGAAATCCGAAGAAGCTACGGGACACCTGATACCCAAAAAATCATAATCTCGTTATAACAAAGAATACAAGTTATTTTTTCTGAAATCGTTCAAGAATGCCCACTTTCTCGGAGCAACTTCAGGCCTCAAAATACGCTAACCTAGTATTTTAGTCCGTTGCTAAGCAACGAACTTTCCCGGACCGTTTTAGGACCTAAACGGTACGGGAATAGTATATTGTGTATCTAGTAGTAAATGCAATACATTCCCGGACGACAATGTAAATTGTTGGCCGAGGCGTTAAGCCGAGGCCAACAAGCATTAAAGTCTGGGAATGTGCTTTTACTACGAGGTACACATACTATTTTTTCTGAAATCGCAATCAGCATTATCATAAATTGAGGATTCGAAAGTACGTGCTTTCCTGAAACGTCAAAGTGACAACTATAAACCAAAGACCGATTTTGACGGCCTAGGCCCGCAAAGTACTTTCCCGTATCGTTTTCGATACGGGAAAGTATTAAACGGTCCGGGAAAGTTCGTTGCTTAGCAACAGAATAAAATACTGGATTAGCGTATTTGAGGCCTGCAGTTGCTCCGAGAAAGTGGAGATTCTTGAACGATTTCAGAAATAGTTTCCCGTATCGAAAACGATACGGGAAAGTACTTTGCCGGCCTAGGCCGTCAAAATCGGTCTTTGGTTTATAGTTGTCACTTTGGCGTTTCAGGAAAGCACGTAATTTCGAATTTCGAATCCTCAATTTATGATAATTCTGATTGCGATTTAAAAAAAAATGGTATACCTGTGTAGTAAAAGCTAAAGCACATTACCAGACTTCAATGCTTGTTGGCCTCGGCTTCGCCTCGGCCAACAATTTACAATGTCGTCCGGGAATGTATTGCTTTTACTACTAGATACACAATATACTATTGTCAGTGGAAATTGGATAACAAGGTTAATATCGTCAATGAAGATGTGATGATGGCTTACTTGTTAGATTTGGTGAGTAATTCTCCACGGTTTTAGAAAGCAATTTTAAACGATATCTTTCATACTTTCCGAATGTGAATATAAAAATATCAGTCAGTTACTTATGTGTGACCTATTAGTCTTAAATTACTCTTAATTTCTTACTGATATGCAATAATTATACTTGAAACTTTTTGTATTTGTCAATCAGGTTCTGATCAATATATTATCGATGTCATTAGAGTGTAAACTATATATGGATGATGAATAAATAAATAAATAAATGAATGAATGAATGAATGAATAAATAAAATGAACATCACATTTCAAGATAACTACCAGTCTATTGAGTAGAGAGATTTTTAATTGAAAATAATATAATTCTTTAATGATGTATCTCTTCAAACTCAGAATGCGCCTATCCTATTTTCTATTCTTTTCATTCTTATACTATGTATACTGAAATTCAAGAAAAAACATGACAACTTATGATTGAATGGAGCTTTCAGTTCGATTACATATCTTGAAAAATACGACATATCTTGATAAATGGGATATTGAAACTGACAAGAAGGACAATAGGGTGATATCTAAAAGTTCAAAAATGAAAAAAAAGTTGGACAAGGCTGTGTCTCACTTCTCATGGAAACACCCCTACAACTTCTTCAATGTTTACTCCTTGTTATTTGATAATCTAAATTTTCGCCGTTTGACACTAAAGAAGTATCATCTGCGAAAAAAACATATTAATCCGGCCTCATGAATTTGCTAAAGTCATTGACATGAATTGAAAATAACAATGGTCCCAATACAGTTCCTTGGGGAACACCATATTACATATTTTAGACGCCAGAAAACGTGTCAATCATACAAACCGACTGGGTTCTGTCTGTCAAATGGGATTTAAACAAATTCAGAGCATAATATTCCAACTTTTCAGAAAGAGAAAAAATTTCTGGCAACGTTTCAATATACGCGGCAGCACATACTATATTAGAGATAGATATCATATCAGATAGATCAACAAATTTTCGAAATTATCCCATTTTCAGTTTTCCATAAACGTCTAACTTACCATCTACCCTAGATGACCCTGAATGATCACTACGGTACTATGTTACAATCCAATTCACCCAAAACACTTGAAGAGTATTCATTACAAAGGGAGCGTCAGATAATGAACCTCATTAATTCTGATCCTGCTGCGTGAGACCTATTTCACCCCAAGAAGAAAACTAAACAACAATCTCATTTATTTTGTTCTAACGCCAAATGCGAATAATTTCCGCATCAGCTCGACAAAGAATGCATGTACTGAAAACTACAATTACTGATAAACTCGAAACGAGTTGTGGAACCATGTGAATGTGTGGCGATCTGTCGCTATTTGTAGAGAAAACGTCCGGCTTTGTATGGTTAATCGCTTCTTTGTTAATTTTATGCAACGGGATAGCATCACTTGATTTCCTGAATACGACTCGATTGTTGAATTTGTATTGCTTACGGGTAATTAAATGAACACCCCTTCTGGTGAAATACGGCACTAGATTCAAACAGTGTTCAGGGTTCAGTAATTACGAAATGAACTGTTGAATGAACAAATTGATTTGAAATCCATATCCATTCAATCAATCCAAACAATTCATCTGACGGCCTCCAATTGTGTATTACTAATATTACATAATCACCTAATGATTTCTGAAATAGAATTATTGGTATTTGAAAATTTCCAATTGAGTTTTCTACAATAGATAATCATACAAAGTGATAAAACCGCTAATACTCCTACAGCCGTATGCACAGTCAATTTCAGCGACTCGCCAGAGTTTCGCCGCTCGCTACAAAAGAACTATAATGCACTGTCGAGCTCCAAATTAATGGTATATCGCCAGCGTTTCGCCAAAATGTGACTTATCGCGAAGTTGTCAATTTTTTGGAGCTCGACTGTGCATTATAATCCTTGTGTAGCGAACGGCGAAACTCTGGCGAGTCGCTGGCGATTGACTATGCATACGGCTGCTAGTCTCTTCATTAATAGATTCAGACATGAATTAATTTTGAGAAAAATGTAATTTACCACGAAAAGCCCTATAACGGTATTTTCTAATTTTTATAATATGTTCGTCCCAGCAAAAACGCAAGAAACAAGAAGAAGAAACAAGAAATAGTGAAAAAAATTACAACTTTTTAATTTTTTTGGGAATATCTCAAAAACTATTAGAGCAATCGTTTTACAGACAATAGAACTTTTGTAGACAATTTTAAAATCTGCAAAACGGTTTTGATACGACCAGATCGGTGCATTTCCCACTGAGAAAATACGGGAAAACCTCGAAAAAGAGACTATTTCTCAAAAATTCATAATTTTTATGAATCTAAAGATGGAAGTGTGCGGGGATTTATAGTTAATAACATTTGGTTCACCTGTGCGCAGATGGTTTCTGTCCGCATTGTAGTTTTCACACAGTCGCGTTATAAACAATTTAAGGGAAAATCTTTCTAAATGCGCCGATATGCGGGGAAATCATCTTATTCAAATTCTTTAATCGGCATTTGGAAGTAGAGATCAATTTCTACAATTTGTATATATGTATTTGCATATTTTGAAATTTCACCTGAGAGGTGGGAAATGTGTTGAAAATGTCACTGAAGCGTTTTGATCAACTTTCAGTGACATCTTCAACACATTTTCCACCTCTCAGGTTAAAATCCAGAACATACAAATCGTAAATATTGATCTCTACTTCCAGATGCAGATAGCATAATTTGAATATAACGATTTCCCTTGAATCAGCGCATCTTGCAAGATGTTCCCTTGAATTGTTTATAACGCGAGTGTGCAAAAACTATACATCGGACAGAAAATATCTTGCGTACAGTTGAACCACATATTGATATATTTCAGTTTCCGTAATATTGCTTGTCCAGCATCAGATTTATAAGAATTATGAATTTTTGATAAATGGTCTCTTTTTCGAGGTTTTCTCAGATTTTTTAGTATGAAAATCCATTTTGTAGGTTTTATAAATCTCTACAAAAGTTCCATTGACTGCAAAACGATTTTTTGAATGATCTTTGAGATATTTCCAAAATAACAAAAAAGTAGTAATTTCTTCAATATTGCTTGTTTGAAAAATTCCTCAAAACGATTTTGCTGAGGCGAAAACTGGAAATTTCATTAACGAACTATCTTATAAAAATAAGAATAAGCCATCAGTGGGGGGAAAAAACCTCTACAGCTTGGTGTACTAGATGGAATTGTTTCGAGAATCAGACCATGAATCATAAGATCATTCTGTCATTTTTAATATAACGTGGAAATCTGATATTGTGAAAGGATCCCAACTTGAAAGATAAAGTACCTCGCACCGTTTCAATGGGAAATTGGCTTTCGGTAAAGGACCCCACACTTTTCTTATGTAAAGTGGCGACCGGTCAAATTTTTTGAAAGTTTGGTATGTTGTTGTACCCGACTGAGTAACCAAAAGTGTCAATGGGCCCAACCCAATCCGATGGCTAGTTTTCTAAATACGGGGTGTTAAAGTTGAAAATTGCCCAGATATTCGGATTTATTTTTTATTTATTAAAAGTTAGATCGGATTTCTGTTGCATGCAGACGTTTACTACATGTTCTAGTAATGAAATTAGTGGATAAATATGATTAAAAATAATTATATTTACAAGGTGATTCACGAATGTATGACGGTAGTTTTTTGCCAAAATTCACTTTTTCTACTGTGACGTTAGGGAGGCATATTTTTTAAACGTTCTCTTCGATATAGTATTTTGACGAGAAATTATTGCACAGAACATATTTTTTATACAGGGTGTTTCACAGAGAGAACCACTAGTCAAAATTATTTTCTTTTAGGATTAACTCGAAACCCCGTATTTATGGATTGATATTTGGAAAAAGTAATACCACAAACATATGTGTGTCTCTAATCTCCAAAATATTCAAGGTGGTTTATTCATAGGAAGGTATTTTATTTTGGGAAAAGTACAAAAAACATGAACAACTTGTATTCAAAAATTTCCCCTGTCAAATGTAACTATTTTCTCACTATATATTGATTGTCGTACCATCTTCAGTGGTATGAATTCTGAATCCGATACTATGACCAGTTTTCGAGATACAGGGCATTAAAGTGGAAAATTACTGATTTCATCAGTTTTTTCTTTCAAATGGAAAAGCCGGATTGATTTTATTTTGCGCCTATGAGTTAAATATGAGTTTAAGTCAGATGTACATGAAAAGGTTCATCAAAAAATATTTACTGTTACAGGGTTATTCACGAATAAATCACAATAGGTTTTTGCAAAAACTCAAAATTCTACAGTTTCGTCACAGATAAATTATTCCACGAAGTTATTACCTAGTAATTTACAATTCTGAGTCTGAAATAATTCATTATGATTACTTTTCATACAGGGTGAGCCATGCAGCCAACCATACCAAAAATATAATTATGCTTTGAAGTAATGAGAACTTTTTTAGTGAATTTTGAGTAACTTTATGGGCGCGCTTACCCACTGCGCTATCACCCCCAAAAAGATGATAACTATTCATCTTTTTGTGTAGGTATGATTCGAACCTATTTGTATACGAGGGCTGACAATAAAGTAAGGTCTCCAACGCTGCAACTTCGCCGGATCACGCGCTAGGCGAAATCTGGCAACACCGCCGTGTTCCTTGGTTCCCCCACTACCACTTTGCTGCTGGGTGAGGCTTCCCCGACCGCTCAGTCTTGGCTGAGCAGCCGTCAACGATGGAGGTACCACTCGCGTCAGCGTCCAAGTGCGAATTGCGTTCTGTAATACGTTTTTTGAGTGCGAAAAAGGTGACACCTATTGAAATCCATCGTCAACTAGTTGAAGTTTACGGGGAAAAGTGTATGGACATATAAAACGTGCGTAAGTGGAGCCGCGAGTTCAATTCCGGGCGCACTAATGTTCACGACGAGGAGAGAAGTGGCCGACCGTCGGTCTCGGATGCGATTGTTCAAGCAGTGGAGGCATAAATGCTCAAAAACCGCCGTGCGACAATTAGGGACTTGGAAGAGAAGCTTGGAGGAGTGTGTAGCAGCGAAACAATCCGTCATATCCTTGTGAACAAGTTGCAGTACCACAAAGTTTCTGCCCGATGGGTGCCGAAACAGCTGACCGAAGACCACATGAAGCGGCGCGTGGAATGTGCGACCAAAGTTGTGGCCCGTTTTGAAGAGGAAGGCGATGATTTTTTGGAAGGGTTTGTTACGGGGGATGAAACGTGGGCTCATCACTACACACCCGAAACAAAGGAGTCGTCCAAACAATGGCGCCATAGCGATTCTCCGAAACCCAAAAAGTTTAAGGCGACACTGTCAGCCGGCAAGGTGATGGCTACGGTGTTTTGGGATCGCCACGGGGTATTGTTGGTGGATTTCATGCCAAGAGGAACCACTATCAATGCAGCAAGGTACTGTGAGACCCTGGAAAAGCTTCGTCGTGCCATAAAAAACAAACGCCCGGGATTGCTGAGCAAAGGAGTGAAATTTCACCACGACAACGCGCGCCCGCACACAGCCAACGTTACCCTTGACCTGCTCAAGACATTTGGCTGGGAAATCATCGATCACCCTCCCTATAGTCCCGACGTGGCCCCCAGTGACTACCACATGTTCCCCGCCCTGAAAAAACATCTCGGAGGGAAGAAGTTTGATAGTGACGCGGAGGTTCAGAAAGAGGTCAACACCTGGCTGCGCGAGGCGGACGGAGAGTGGTATTCTACCGGCATAGACAAGTTCATCGTGCGGATGCGCAAGGTGTTGGAAAAAAATGGCGATTATGTAGAAAAGTAGCCAAGACCTTGGCCTTTCCAACGGTGTATCGCTTTTTGTAAATAAATGTCATTTTCTATGAAAAAAAAAATTGGAGACCTTACTTTATTGTCAGCCCTCGTATGTAGGTACTTCACAATATACGTGTAGAGCAAGTTATATACTATTCCGTTACCAGCACTCTGATGCTGATCAGGAACAAAATGCTTCTCAGAAATTGTACCTATATCATAAAATAATCATAAATGTCAAATTATATTTGGTTATAAAGTGTTGAATAAATGAAAAAACTTCTTATTATCATTTTTGCTGCCACGTGTATAAAAGCTTGTTGATTACTTATATCGGACAAAGATGTATATTTTTGGTAGGTGATTATAACTAAATCACCTTGTATATCTAAAATTCTTACGGTTATGCATACTTGATGTAATGTTATATATTTACTCAAAATTCACTAAAAAAGTTCTCATTTCAATTATTTCAAAGCATAATTATTTTTGGTATGGTTGGCTGTATGGCTCACCCTGAAAAAACTGATGAAATCAGTAATTTTTCACTTTAACGCCCTGTATCTCGAAAACTGGTCATAGTATCGGATTCAGAATTCATACCTCTGAAGATGGTATGAAAATCAATATTTAGTGAGAAAATAGTTACATTTGACCGAAGAAATTTTTGAATACAGGTTGTTCATGTTTTTTGTACTTTTCCCAAATTAGAATACCTTCCTATGAATAAACCACCTTGAATATTTTGGATATTAGAGACACACATATATTTGTGGTATTACTTTTCCCAAAAATCAATCCATAAATACAGGGTTTCGAATTAATCCTAAAAGAAAATAATTTTGTCTAGTGGTTCCCTCTGTGAAACACCCTGTATAAAAAATATGTTCTGTGCAATAATTTCTCGTCAAAATAGTATATCGAAGAGAACGTTTAAAAAATATGCCTCCCTGACGTCACAGTAGAAAAAGTGAATTTTGGCAAAAAACTACCGTCATATATTCGAGAATCACCTTGTAAATATAAATATTTTTAATCATACGTATCCACTAATTCCATTACTATTATATGTAGTAAACGTCTGCATGCAACAGAAATCCAATCTAACTTTAAATAAATAAAAAAAAAACGAAAATCTGGGCAATTTTCAACTTTAACACCCCGTATTTAGAAAACTAGCCATCGGATTGGGTTGGGCCCATTGACACTTTTGGTTACTGAGTCGGGTACAACATACCAAACTTTCAGAAAATTTGACCGGTCGCCACTTTACATAAGAAAAGTGCGGGGTCCTTTGCTCGAATTTTTTATATATTGTAGAACTCGTGATGCCGATCAAATGTCTCCATTGCGCCAGAGCTCTAAATTCAACGGTTTAGATTATACTGGGTGCTGAAGTTAACTTTTCAAAAATTTCAAATGGCCATTGTGAAGACATTTTTACGAATCTATAAACCAAATCATCTATGCATCAATTATTCATACGGCCGAAACAAATCCACTATAACGTATAAATAATTCCTGCACAGAACCACGATTTACAGGGTGAGTCCAAAGCTAGCAAGTTTATTTGTGATTTCTAAAAAATTGTACGGTGGAATTTCATTAATTTCAAGATATTTCGAAGGACACAAATATCATTTCCAATTGATGATGTTAGCATCTCCTGTATTGAACTGACATATTATATACAAGACATTCTATTTCTCATGAAGCTGCATCCGTCTTGCTTGTTGATATATCCAAATACATGGAACTCGGTGATAAACTGGAACGTTCATGATGAGAGTTTGCTCTTCAGTTACACAAAATATACAGGGTATATAAAAAATAGTGACACTTTTGCTGATGATTTCTCATGAAGCTGCATTCGTCTTGCTTGTTGATATATCCAAATACATGGAATTTTGGATAACTCGGTGATAAACTGGAACGTTTATGATGAAAATTTACTCTTCAGTTACACAAAATATACAGGGTATATCAAAAATAGTGACACTTTTGCTGATGATTTCTTTGAAGTAGTTGGGCTTGATTCGTTTTATTGAGGCATTTCCATAACTTATACTTTCGATACAAATATTCTGAAATATTTTGAATATGAATAAATCTATATTCACTACAAGTAGTAGAATATCTTGAGTGACGAAGGTATAATATTGCCAAAAATAAACAAAAATAGTGAACTACAGTATATGATAGATAACGAAATATGCTTGTATTTCATTATAAAAGATGTTCCGTACCTATACAGAGTGTATCACATTGACGTAACAACAGTCAATTTCATTATTCCTATAAGAGAATTTTAAATGTTTCATTTTCAGATTCCAGATAAATTTATATGGAATTTCAGAATGAACCATAATATCTGAGTTTACATACATGAGTTATGCAAGAGCTGGACGAACAAAGATTATGCAGGAGAGGTTGGTAGGAATTAAAAAACAGTTCCGCGTGTATGATATTATATATTGGAAGGAAAAACAATTTATGACGAGGTAATGAAAAACTGAAACGAATTATGATATGATCAACATACAGAAAATTATGATAGAGTCAGAGGACCTGACTAAATTGTCCTTCTCTATGTGCAGCGTCCGATCTATGGGCAGCATCCTCTCGGTTTTTTATGCAGTGTCTACTTCTCAATATTTTAAAGTGTTCTTTCGTTTCTCTGTTGGACTTTTCTTATATTTTTTACAGCAATCGACTTATTATTTAGCAAAGCAGATGTGGTTGAATAATTTCGGTTAACTTGTAAAACACCCTGTATATGGACCTCAAATGGTTAACAGCCGGCTACGTTCTTTTTCATATACAGCATCATAATGTCTATATTAGATTTGAAAAAATAAAAACAAAAATTCACCCATTGAGATGCGAATTCAAGTAAAGAGTATGTTTTGCTAATTGGCATTTCTGCTAATTATTGGTGGAAAGGTGATCATGATTCGTTCTGAAATTCGACGTACATTCATCCAGAATCTGAAAATAAAGCATCTGAAATACTCTTGAAATTAATTAAATTGATGGTTGTTACGCCAATATCATACACTCGATGAACGTATGAATTATCTATTTTATAATGAAATATAAGTATATTTCATTGCCTATCATATATTGCAATTCAATGTTTTCATTTATTTTTTCACAATATTCCACCTTTATCACTCAAGTTATTCTATTACTTGTAATGAATATAGATCCATACATATTTGAAATGTTCGTCAATAAATTGTTCAAAATATTTCAGAAGATTTGTTTCAACGAAATATGTGTTTATGGAAATGCATCAATAAAATGAATCTCTAGCCAAACTACTACAAATAATTCATCAGCATAGACCACTATTATCGATATACCCTGTATATTTTTTGTAACTGCAGAGTAAACTTTCATCATAAACGATCCAGTTTGTTACCGAGTTATCCGGAATTCCATGTATTTGGATATATCAACACGCAATCAGGATTCAGCTTCATAAGCAATAGAAAGTCTTGTACATAATATATCAGTCTGATTCAGGAGATGCTAACATCATCATTGCATTCAAAAGTTGTGTCCTTCGAAATATCTGGAAATGAATGACATTCCATCGCTCAATTTTAAAGGAATCACAAACTTGCTAGCTTTGGACTCACCCCGTATATCATGGGTCTGTACAGGAATCATTATACTTTATAGTGGATTTTTTTCGACCATATAAGTAATTCGATGAATAGTTGATTTGGTTTTTAAATTCGTAAAAATTTCTTCAGTGTCCATTTGAAATTTTGGACAAATTCAGCACCCTGTAGAATCTGAACCGTTGAATTTAGAGCTTTGGCGCAATGAAGGCATTTGATCAGCATCACGAGTTCTACAATATATGAGAAATTCGAGAAAATTTACCGAAAGCCAATTTCCCATTGGAATGGTGCGAAGTCTTTGTTTTTCATTCATAATTCCACATCTGATTTATTGAACACCCTGTTAATATTTTCGAAATAATTCAAGTTAATGCAATAATTTTCCCATAGACATCTTGGAGCTGTTATATTGAAATCTTGAAATTTTAGGCAAATTGTTTTATCTTCAACCAAATTACCAATTTTAAATAGAATTCGAACATAAATGACAAAACACATCTGCCATCTTGAATTCATTGATTTAGACAAAATAATGTTTACCTACGAACCCAAAATCTATTACATAGTTAACAATCTTCTACAGAACCCGTCCAGAAATCACAAAACTTGTCAGCATTCTTGAATTCCCCAATTTCAACTGAAAAGTCGCGATGTCCAACCACTGAAACTCTCAAATACTGAATCGAATCCGTCGATAATCACGAAACTCATCCGCCATCTTGGAGCCACCATCTTGAAATCTTGACAAAAGATTCATAATCCCTGAGCTCGAAAAATCCCACATACAAATTTTGAGTCGAGTCGGACTCTAAGATATCGAACTGCAGGAAGCCTGGCAGAGTGTCATCAATCGGATAAAAAATCTACATGACATAAGCATACAAAAACAGTGGAATCATTTTATTCATACCTCAAAATAAGGTAACCCTATTATTAGACATTTGGCACTCAGACTATAAGTGTATACCTATCAGTAACAAGTTAACAAAGCCTGGAGGCTGTCCGCTAAAAAATTTTACGTGTACGGATTTCACTTTCAGTAAACATGGAGTGTCAATTTTAAGTAATAAAATTAATGGGGATGCGATCAACAAACATAAAAATTAAGTAATATTACTTTATAATTATGTTCGTTCATCGCAAAAATTATCTAACTTATAGGGAATGATTCCAACTACACTAGGTCGCAGTCTACGGTACATTATGGTCGGGTACCATCGATCACATATCATTAAAATATAATAAAAAAAATCTCTTCAACTGTTCAATATTCAAATTCTCAAAATATACAGAGTATTTGGAAATTATGGTGCTATCAAGAGACACTCTTTCCATTGTTGTATTTGAAAAAATTGGTTTATTAAAAAATATAAATGTAAATTTTGATCCAAGGTACAACAGTCTCCTTTACGTGACATACTGGAATAGCAGAACTAGATGGGGAAACTGCTGTATCGCATTACATATTCTCCTCCGATGCATTTCAGTGATACATTATTTAATCCTTTTTCTGCTAACAATTCAACGTCCAGTTGGGAAATAGTTTGCGTGACGATTCGAATTCAAACGACAAAAACAGACAACTCGTAAAATGAACATTTTATGTGACATGAAAACATGAAATGAAAATTCATTTTATATTCAATTTTCGACGCCACCTATCAGAAATGTTGAAGTATGCATCAAATCATTACTGTTAACACGTAAAATGGATAAAACCATGAAACACGGCTGTGAGAGGATGGGACGGCGAATACTGTTCATGTTGTTCAGATAATTCTGGAATGTACGTGAATTACGAATGTTTTATAAAACATCATTTGATTCGTCTAGTCAGTCCGATGAAATGGTAAAAATTCATTTAATGTGGCGTTTCAATTGTTTGGTATGGATTAGTTCATATTTTCATCGTCGAATTTGAAATTAACAGAATAACAGTTTTTCCACCAGTTATCGAAATAATTTCATTATAAATTGTTGACTTATTAACAGATGAAAAATGTCAATACCATTGATATTATTAAAAATAGTACTTGTAACTTTTATGAGGAAAATCAGGTGGTCCCATAAGACCTCCAGGCTGCAAGTAGAGAAATACCTGAACCAACGTGAGTCTTTCGGATGTCAGTGAAATAAGACAAATGAAATACTTAACTTCTATTTTGACAATTTCGATTTCTTTGACTTCCGAAATTCTCAAGTTGATGTGCCCCCAGCGTCATCCGTCGAGTAAGTGCGATGTATGTATGTATGTAGTATGCTGCCGTGCTAAGACAGAAGGTCGTAACTGACCATCAATTGGATTTCAAGGTTTTTGAATATTTCGCTCCTGTTAAACACAACCTATCCAAGAAACAAAGTCAGAATCTCGTTTCTTCAGTCCGAATATCTAAAATAGCATACACTATTTGACGTATGTCGAAAGTATCAAGCGTTTACTAAATCAAAGTATCGTATCTCAAATAACTCGAAACTCTTGCAAAACTAAATACGACCTTTTGTCTAAGCACGGCAGTATGTATGTATGTACTGAAGTGTACACAGAAATTAATTTAAAAAAAAATTGTTGCAGCAGTGTTTTGTTACTTGTCCAAGGCATTCGACTGCGTTAATCACAGAATGCTCCTGCAAAATCTGGAAGCATATGGCTTCAGAGGTATTAATTTGAAGTGGTTCTAGTCATACCTATCAATTTGTCATCAGATTGTTAAAACAAAACATCACTCATAAATCCATTCTATTTGCTGTGGTGTACCCTGAGGTTCAGTACTCGGTCCTAAGCTTCTTTTATTATGTATTAATGACATGACCAGTTTGAATATATCGGCAGTTTCACTTTATTTTTCGACGATACTACCATTCAATGGAATGATAAGAATGAGACTAACATATTTCAAACCATTTCTACAGATATTGACCGCATTAAAGAATGGTTTGATTCAAATTTACTATCATTGAGTGTATATCTAAAACGAATATACTAAGCCTCCGTTGCAAGCTACCTGTACTATTAGTTGGCAATAATACTATAGAAAGTAAAGAAACTACTATATTTCTTGGACTTCAGATTGATGCCACATGGAAATAAGATACACACATTTGAAATCTTAGCAAAAAGCTCGTTTCGGGATGCTATGCAATGCGAATTATTTCCCACAATTGTTGATTTACTGCTAACAAGTCAGCATATTATGCCCTAATTGAATCGCATCTAAGCTATGGCATTGCTCTCTGGGGTGTCTGTAGCAAAACACTCTTTGAAATAATCTTCACTCTACAGAAAAGAGCCGTTATATATTTGTGTAAAGCAAAATTCAGGGATTCTTGTCGGCCTTTGTTTGCACGTCAAGGCATTCTCACTCTAACTTCAATTTTATTGTCGAATCAGTCACTCTAATTCACAAAAATAGAATTAAATTTAAAAATAACTCATCAGATTATATATCTCGGCAATAAAATCATATGAAATTACCTTTACCATCAACCGCCTTAATCAAAGACTCGGTCATATATGATGGATTAAAGATGTATACTCACCTACCCACTCATATCAAGGGAAGGACTGACAATAAAAAATTCAGACAGAGCCTCAAACAGTTATTTGCTGAAAAAGCCCATTATGAATTGGAAGAATATTTTTGTGAGGTGTTTTAGTCTTTATCCTATGAACTTCAATCATAACTCCACATAGTCGATCTTTTTTATTACAGATTTTATATTTAACATTATTTTAAAATTGTATTTTTATATGATATGCATGTTTGATATTTATTATATTGTTTGTTGTATTTTAACATATCTTTGTCTAAAAGAATAACTTTTCTTCTGACAATGAAGAATATTCTGATTCTGATATCTCCTCTCAAATAGTAGTATCGGTGTTACATTCCAAAGTATCTCATTTTCCACATAACATCATTCAAATTTATCGAGATAAGGGTACCATTCCGATCTAAACTCATAGTTGATATTCCGAGTGAATATGCTGAAAAAATATAAACAAAATCCGAAACAAATTGGATGAGTGAAAAGAGATTCAGAAATGCATTATCTTTTCAGCGATGTGTCACCTGATCCCCCATGCCATTTCAAATTTTTAAATTGATATCCCCGCCCTCTCTATCAAGCATTCATGTCTTTCATTTCGAGAAGTAGTATAGGTGATACCTCAAAATGGTTTTAGTTCCATGTTTGCTGTAAGTCGAACCGTTCAAAAGCCGCAGTGTTCATACTAGTAAAATTGAGGTGACAACTCCTTTTACGAGCAGAATATTAGTACTTGAGAACAATAGCAAATTAGAATAGAAGTGTGTCCCATTTAAGTAGACATTGAAGACAGGTTTGTTCTTTCTTGAGTTCGCACTGTATGGTCCTTATACAAGTAAAAAATAGAAGCGAGTGACTGGCAGACAATATAGTGGCTCACCGTTTCTTCTGATATGGCGTAATCTTCTGGTCCAGCCGGCACTGCTATCTTTCTCTTGAAGATTTAGAATAAGTGAAATTATTCTTCATTCAAGTTCGCGAGGCATGCACGTTATGAAAAGCGGAAAAATTAGCGTTAACTTCACAGGAAAAAACTTTTATTTTTTCTGTGGTCTTCTTGTAACACTGTATAGAGTGCATCAGCTTGTAGAACCACCAAATATAAATCTGCCTTTCATTAACGCGGCAAAATAATGAATATTTATAGAAAGTTAATTCTGAAAATCGAACATGCCCCGGCCAAGTTTTCACGTAATTTATTTCAACGCTGTATGAAAGAAGACTTGTTATTAAACAAACCTAACCTAAAAGAAGAAAAACATTTGTTGATATGGTAGAGGACAGACCTGTACCATAGGTTTCTGGAAAACTTCCAGTCTTTTACAACTCTAGTAACGGAATCTTTTCCATCAGGATGAATGGCAAACACCCATCTTAATCTCCATATTGAGGATGGGGCTTGATCTTCTTTTATTAGTACCAACATTCCGATGTCAGCAGTTGAAGTCATTGAAAACCATTTTTGTCCAGTACTGAGCGTTTAAAGCTAATCCAAACTGAATTTTTTTCTAAATCGCTGATGGACTTTCTGAAGTACCTCTCATCTTTTCAGGCGGTTGTCGGGAACGTGGAGCACATCTCTTTTAAGAAGACAAGGAATAGGATACGAAGTTAAAAATTGTTCACAAGTGGTTTATTAAAGAAAGACATCCGAAAAAAGACGCAATCAGTAGCAGCGATGTTGGCTGCAAAAATAATTTAAAAAAGTGGAAAATGGAATGTTGAATGATGATCGTTCTTGATTTATGCAAATGTGCAGAACTTCAGGAGAAAAATCATGAATTCCGACGCAAATGGAATCGGGCCAAACTAGAAAGAGAGGGAAAATATACTATGAAACCCAGAAATGTAATCACAAATTTTCTTTGACCATTTTGCTCAGAAAATTATTCCAATTCCACGTCTAACCTTTTCCAAAAATCCCATATAATAATATTCTGACGACAATATGGGCTGGGAGGCTGCCCAATTCTCCAATATTAGAGTTTCAGTTTTCTATATTTCCTGTTCTATTTATTTCGGGATATATTTCTCGTGTTCCTTCCCGAGTAACAATTTCAGTTTTGTGATAGCACTCAGAAGGTTCTGAAGACCATAACAATCACAGCATCGATAAATTTGTTTTGCTGTAACGACATCTATAAAACCTCCTTAAAGCTGCTATAAATCTACGAGGGCTCACTCCTATGAAGGTTCTCAGGGCAAGCATAAAACCTGCTTGCCTTATTCGCAGGATTCTTAATAACCTCATGAGGATCATTATAAAACCAAATCATGGGGCTGTTATAAACCTGTATGTCATTAAAAAAATCTATTTGGCATCAAAATATCTTTTTTTGAATGAAATTGGATTAGAAAATATTCCATAAATAACTACAGCCAAAACGGACTTAAATTAATCTAATTCTTCAGTTTCGAAAAATAAGGCAAGCATATAATGATGGCGTCCTGGCAGTGATATATGAAGAATATATAGGTATTCAACAACGTGAAATGTCGAATATCATCTGTGAATGAAATTTTTTTGACAAAATGACATCAGTTAGGTGGTAAATCCGCAACGCGCCCCAATAACAATGCGAAATTAAGAAAATAAACAAAATACCACATAAAAGTAAAAAATAATTTTGACTCATATTTTTTTCGGAATGATTTGTACTATATCTTAATACAAATGAATACCAATAATTGTGTATTTCCTTTCCGTCATACACACCAAATTCCAAGAAACATGAATTGAAATTAGGCTCTCTTTAGTTGTTCTCTCTGGTTGTAATAAAATATGGCTACCCTACCTTTATCCTAGTTAGCTGCACATATTGCCGTCATAAAGTCGTTTTTCCTCAAAATAAACCATTTTAAAATCATTTTATCCTAAAAAAGTACGTTTGGTATTATTTAATCCAATTTCCAAAATATTTCAACTGTCAATTGACAATCCCGCCTGACATTCTTCTTTTCGTGATCGACGTGGTCAGTATACTCAGTGTCTATACTCCCGTGATAAGTATTTGGTGTCTAAGTCTTGTAAAACGTTTAATTACTATTTATTTTTTCCAGTTATCTTTACCCAATGTGATTTATTTATTACTGGTTAGGGGGAGCTACTAGCATTTAAGTAGAAATAGTTTTATGCTTTGATTTTATAGCGGTTCTCGAGAGTACATCTCAATCCCTTAATAAAACCTCATCGTTAGTTTTATTACAGAACCATTGCATGGACTTGAGGAGTGCTATAAAACCATCATAAAACTAAGTTTCTATGTGGATTATTTAAATACCAAAAGATGTATCGTGTATGTGCATAAGCCATTGTAAAACCATCATAAAAACAAATATAATCAAATGCTGAATGATTTATCTTATAGCCTTCAGGAGTGTTTTGCAACTGATTCATAAATCTGTTTGCTCTGGTAGCGTATTAGGAATAATATATGACCTGCATAAATCAAATTGGGCATTACCTAACCTTCATAAAACTTTCATAAAACTTGGATAAATCCAAATAGCATTTAAATTGTTACTTGGTTTACGAGCTGCAGCGCGTTGTTGCCATCTCTCTTGACGTGGTCATTTTCATGCTTCCATCGATCAAAACTTTGAGAGCTTGTATTTGAATGATTTTTACAGATTTGGTCATTAGCATTGTTAACGAGTTTATTGACATGTATTAGTTTTCCATCAAATTCGTAAGACAAGTTCCTTCTGTAGAGCGTGTTATTTGAAACAATGATTGCATTTGTCATATGGTGCTATGATTTGAAAGTCTATTGGGGAGCAACTTTGAGTAAAGTTATCTCTAATTCTAAATGGATGTGAATTCTCAAAAAAATTAAGCTGATGTAGCCACTGCCGAGAAATATCATACAAAATTTTCATTGCATTTGTAAGAAAACTGCTCTAGCGTTCCAAATACCTTAATGAAGGTTCTATTCGATTCAGCAGAGTGGAAAGCTCTTCATGTGTCCGAATTTGATCTTCAACGACTTCGTGTAATTGTATTTTGGATTTTACCCCCGCTCTCCATGATCCTCCGAAATTGGGACCAGATGGCGCGTTAGAGGAACAATGCCAATCTAAATTCTCCTTCGCAGTAACACTTTTCAGGATTTATTTCAATCAATACTATATTTGCACCAACAAAATTACAATTGCAATCGCCATGTATTCTTGAACACGTACCCCTACTGGCAATAAATCTGCGCAAGTCGGCAAGGATTGTTTCAGAAGTCATTTCCGAACAAAGCGCATTGCTTCCGTTACACAGCAGACAAAAACACATACAGTTCGTCTTCACCGTTATCTTTTGAATGGTTTGACGTACAAACATGAAACAGAAACCGTTTCGAATGGTTTCACCGATACTACGTTTTGAAATATTGTAGTTGTCTGATGAAAGTGTTAGGGGAATAAATTTTAAAACTTCAAACAGCATGTAGGGTTTAATTACACTTCGTTGAAAAAATAATTTAATTCTCTTTTCAACCATATGATTTTCTTTGATTTTCGTTAATACGTATTTCCAAAATTTCGATCTTTTTGCATTTCAAAAGTTTCATGTGCCCTTATCGCTATCTGTCGAGTCATTGCAATGCATCTTCTCTAAAAAGGTAGTATCGGTAATGTCACTCAAAATATTTTTTGTCCTAATGATAAAAAAGCCGCACTGTGAATGAGACTTTTACAACCCAAAGTTATTTTCGAGGGACTACAAAAATCAACTCCAACTATCGATAATGGTTTGCCTCTCTGGTAGAGGCAAGATTTCCCGTCATATTGATGGAAACATAACTTTTGAATAGGTCATTACACATTTATTATGATATTATGTCCTTTGAACATTGTGAATAATACGTCATTTTGATAATAAATATAGGATTAATGAAGTATGACGTTGATACAACGCTAAAAGTTGGAACTTCTCATCTCAGAAAGGGTCGTCGTATTTAGAACATGAGTTTTGAATCAGTTAATCGACATATATAAAATGTTCTTTAGAAATTCTACATGATACGTCATTTTGATAATGAAAATTCAAGAAATATGAGGTTGATACAATAACGCTGATGGTTGGGATTAAGATGTCTCAAAACATTGGTGTGCCGACTGATACCTGCAAAACTGTGGGATAAAATGGGAGACAATTGGCCAACTTGATTAGGAGAAAACAAATGAAATCTTGACCTGTTTCCCAAATATTCCGCATTTGCGTGTACCGCCCATAGAAATATAAAGGGTGACCCAGGGTTAAACCACAAAACGTTCAGGATCGGTTTTTCAGGCAAAAATAAGATTTTTGTTTCCTATAATCTTGTGTCCTAATTTGCTTTGTTTTTGAGATACAGGGTGTCAAAGTTCCTTAATCTTCAAGCTCTCCTGACTTAACCCCTATTGATTTCTGGATAGGGTGCAATGAAAACCAAAGTTTATGCTGAGCCCATCAACGACGAAGTACTCACCGGGAAAGAATTGTTCAAACAGCACCAGATATCACACGGTGCAGATGCAGAATCTGTCGTTCGCAGGTGCGAACTTTGCATTGAAAAAAATGGTGGTCATTCTGTGCAGTTTTGTGAATTTTTGTTTTTTCGTTTCCTGAAAAATATAAATGAATAAGTTGGTCGTATTATCAATGACTTAGATACTTCTTTCGTGTTACATGAAAGGAAACGGTTTTTGAATTGTTTCTCAAAAATGAAGTGGGATACGAAAAAAATTAAACATACAAAAAAAAATTATTTTTCATTGCTGAATCCTAAAAAAATTAAAAGTACAAAATCACAGCGGAGTACAATAATTTGTCCTAATCAATAAATATTACCCTTTGGGACGCCACTGTAATTAAAATTTCAAATTATAAGTACTTAAAAAGAAGGCCTTCATAACTGCAAATAAGTATGCCAGTTTCTATCAAAATCAGCATAGAGGTTTTTAAATAATTCATAAAAAATTGATTTTTTTCTCCGTATTTCGAAAACGAAGCAAGTTAGCGCACATTCTTATGAAAAAAAAAGTTTCCTTTTCACCTGAAAAACCGATCCTGAACGTTTGGCGGTTTAAACCTGGGTCACCTTGTATACTTACTCTAGAATGCTAATCCCCATGTCAAAAGTGTTGTAAAAAGTTCAGGCTAGTCCGTAATGCGCATGCGTGTCATTAGTGATTTTTGTAACAGGACGGTTTTAGTAAAATATTATGGTACTTGTGAAGATTAACAAACATTAATTCTGAATCTCGAAGAATAAGGTTGGAAACCTCATTGTACTTATACCTGTTATTTGTATTTAGCCGATCTGAATACATATTCTCACATACCTATTTATGATTCCAAAAATCTACGGAACCACCCCAAATCGTCGGTGCGGATTTCAAGGAAGCACTGTATTGGATAATAAATTAAAAGTACAAAAAACAATGAAAATTTATTTCAGCAAATATCATGAATAATTTCAACTCAAATTGGATTTATGAAATTGGATGCTTGGAAGCTCGAGGTTTTTTTTCATGAACGATTCAGTCAAAATATGCAACTGCACTTAATTTAAATCATTTGAGGAGATTAACATGCTATTTCTACGAGTATTTCTGGTTGTATTACCTTAGTGCAATTTCCACAATGGGGGTGCATGAAAAAGTGAGGCCAGAAGCATTTTCCTTAACATCAAAGAAAAGCACTTCCATATTGACTTTAATTTTATGAGGCGATTCTATGTATGTTTAGTACTTTTTGTAGGAATCTAGAACTCATAATACAAGCGGTGTTGCAGAAAGTTGTATCACTCGCTATGCATACTTACGCAGACACAGTATTGGTACTGCACTAGGTTTCAAATTATTCTGTTGTGGTTTTCACATGAATATTCATGAGGAAAATGTCTTCCACAAATTAAAATTTTCTCACTAAAATGTTCTGTTGGGGTCTCTTCTTAAGAACAATAACCAAAAATCATGCCCGTTTTGTCAAGCTAAAATAATAATAATAATAAAGCTTGTGAAAGGCTTTCGCGGCCATCGTTGAATGAATGAGGGTTTTTCGGGTTTTTAGGCCGACGTTTATTTAGAGAAAATCTCGACTTTTCGCCAACACGAGTGGTTGGCATTTTCAAGAGAAATTTTTACAGTTTCGATCACTGAACACTACTTGTTTGGTATGCGTTGTCTCAGCCAGTATTTATGGGTCGACGTACTCGTACCTGCGTCCGGTGCCATCGTCCCTCTGTCGGGTACCCCCTCGGATTCATTAATTTTCCGGTATGGTGTTATTATTGTTTTCTTGAGAACAGGTAGCCATGCTTTTTGATTTCGATTGCTTCTCGGAAGAGTCTTGGATAATATGCATGTGTTGTGGCAATTACTTGGGTTTCTTCGAACTTCACTCTGTGATTGTTATTGTTAAGTGCATGTTCTGCGACAGCGGATTTTTCTGAGTGTCCTAACCGGCAGTTGGCCAGAATAAAGGAACACCAGGCCAACTGCCGGTTAGGACACTCAGAAAAATCCGCTGTCGCAGATCATGCGCTTAACAATAACAATCACAGAGTGAAGTTCAAAGAAACCCAAGTAATTGCCACAACACATGCATATTATCCAAGACTCTTCCGAGAAGCAATCGAAATCAAAAAACATCCCAACAATTTCAACAGAATTGAAGAAGGGTCACAATTGAATAAAGCATGCATGGCTACCTGTTCTCAAGAAAACAATAATAACACCATACCGGGAAATTAATGAATCCGAGGGGGTACCCGACGGAGGGACGATGGCACCGGACGCAGGTACGAGTACGTCGACCCATAAATACTGGCTGAGACAACGCATACCAAACAAGTAGTGTTCAGTGATCGAAACTGTAAACATTTCTCTTGAAAATGCCACCCACTCGTGTTGGCGAAAAGTCGAGATTTTCTCTAAATAAACGTCGGCCTAAAAACCCGAAAAACCATCATTCAATAATAAAGCTATTTTGAGCAAAGCATATAGGTACATACAAAATTTCATTATCTACCAAAAATGATTTATTTCAGGTATTTTTCCTTCACACAACACTAAACACTTTATTGTTTATTTTTGGGAAGAAACGGCTTTATTAGATATTGTTTTCAAAGGAACAAGATTAATGCAAATTCACGAATGATGAAAGAATAACCAACGACAACAAACACCACACAAAACGACAAGAGAAAATCTGAAATTCTATAAACCGTCTCTGATCTCTGAGAAGAGTGACAGATCTTGTGATCAAAATGCATTGTTGCACGGTCATTATAGTAGCATAGGATACCTTATTGTTTTATACAAGTTTCTTTCGCGCCTTTAATTCGGAGTAATCTATTTTTAAAAGGTTCCTTTCGGATTTAAAAGGTCCTAAATGCGCTGTCAAATTTCTCTCTTTCAAATGACATATATGTTTTATTGCCTCATAACAAAAAACTCTGAATTAGAACACCAAATTATTTTCAAACTTGGCAACGATCTACCCATACTACACTGATGACGCGCATGCGCACATCGTAAACGGGTCGCATACGCGGCATGCTTTTCGCAGTGAAAATTGGCGGGATTAGCATTCTAGAGTAAGTATATAATATATATTTCCATGGTACCGCCATGGTCGGTTTTCCTGTTAGGGTAAATTTACAAGCACAGTTTTCATATATTGCCGACGAATGAACTGAGTAAAGAAACCCAATTATGGGAATTTACGGAGTCACTATCACCAATCAGTTTTATTTGTTACGTTTTCGACTTAATTATATAATTTCTTACTGAAATGTAACTAACTACAATAATAACCACGGATTTCATGTGGGAGTACTGAAATTGAGCTTCATGAAAATTCACCATTAGAACCTGTAAATCTTGTGCTAATATACTTAAGTAGGAATGGCGGGTTTCCTTGTGAGATATATTCATGCCATTATTTTCATTAAAATGTTTTCTAATAATACAAGATACTATGTGATAATCTTCATAATATGGCGGTTCTCACTTTCGGTACTGGATATAGATGAATTATTTTGTTCGTCTCTATGGATTGCCACAAATGATACAAAAACGGAACATGATCGAATCATTATTGTACAAACTACACAGAAAACGATTAGTTATTCACGAATTTTATTCAATCATACATGTTTCCCCAGCACAGTAGCACCGTCTGATTGAATAAAGTTTGTGGAGATCGAATCGTTTTCTGTGTATTTTACAGTTACTATGGATCTTCATGAAGTAACGGCCAAGTCAATCAAACAAATTGACTTATTATTGAATGAATGATGAATTTCTAAAAATATACAGCAAAATGGGGAAACACATTAATAGTAGTCATCACTACAAGGAAATTGCACTATGAAATTCCGATTTTGTCACAACCATTCATTTTTGAATAGTACCATATCCCTGGAATATTGACAAGACTAAAATTCTATAACGGCGCCATCTCTGGTATCGACTAAAGAAGCAGACCACTGTTTCATTTGTTTATTTGCCTTCTACAAAATCTAAAGAAAATCGAATCACTCGACACACCAGGCTTTTTAGGAATCTTAAGAGCCACCATTACTGAAAAGTAAAATTTCTTCTTCGTCCCTTTCAGCTAAGGTTTGTTGGCATACTTATCAAGAGTGGGGGTGGAGATAATGAACTCGATGAATATTGGCAACACAGCACCTGTCCGTTCCCGATTACAGCGCCAATCAGATATAAATTTTCCGATCGTAGAATCCGTTTCTGGCAAAAACCATTGATTTCATGGAAAAGATATTTTTTGTATGGGCTCGGTGGTCCCATGAGAATTCCGGAACCTCTCAATTTTTCAAATTCATCAAGACATTTAATTTTTTTTTTCTTAGAAATTGTAATAACAAAAAATCACTGAAGTTCCGGAAGCTTCACAAAACCATTGAATAATGCAAAAAAATAGAAAATTTCTCAAACAAAAACTGTGGGCTCAAAACGGATTCCCGTTTTACCAAGGTAGCGTTTGCTCTTAATTGGGACTCATCACATCAGAAAATACCGCCATATTAGAAACAACTTCATAGTTTCATAGTTATTTGACATGTATCATGATATATTCCTTGGATATTGGCATAATCCGTTATTTTGATAATAAAAATAAAGTAATTGAAGTATGACGTTGATACAACGCTGAAAAATGGGACTTATCGTCTCAGAAAGTAAGTATAATAGATACGTATTTATGATGTTGACCATCATTTATATAACGTTAATTTTATGTTCCACATATGCAACAATTAATAGTATATTACGTATCAAGTGTTGTAAAAAGCATATTACGCACGAATGGAAAAATTGCGCACGAGCCGCGTAGCGGTGAGTGCGGTAATTACATGAGTGCGTAATTGCTTTACAACACGTAATACGTACTATACTTTTTCTACGACTCTTATATACTGGATGGTGCGTTTGATTAAGCTTTAAGTAATAAAAAAATGAAGGTAACTAACGCAGTTTATGGTTTAATTTCCAACAACAACAAATTAAATCTAAGAAAATACAATTTTGTACTATATAGCATAGAAATGATGAACAGAGCGAGGAGGGTTTAAATGTTTTGGTCAATATATTAAAATAGGCGAGCAATACATTTTCGGAGTACGTACTCACGTGGTTATCCATACTCCATTCCATAAATTTTTGATAGGCTTTTTCATATCTATCCTTTGATTTTTGCGGCAGAATATTCTCCATAGCAGAAGCAGCCTGAAGAACAATTTCCGGTGGCGTTGCGCTCGGAGTTGCATTATCGGAGTTGCTCATATTTGTAGATATAAAATTAAAGATCGGATTATAATTTATGAAGTATCGATTTGAACTTCAAATCTCAAAAAGTGACAATGTCACTGTCAAATATTTAAAACGCAAGACAGATAAATGTCACGATTTGAGTGGTTCAAGAGGCAACTTGATTGTTACCTATTATACTAGCCATCATATCATGACGCACAGTTGTGCGTTTTTATTCTTTACGCACAGTTGTGCGTAAGAATGGATTTACTTATAGAGTGAACTGTTTGTAAAACAATGTTTACTAACATAGGAGTAGAAAAAAACTGTTTATCGGGTTGTGCGTCTGACCGGACAAGATTTTAAACAACCGCCATAAAATTCAATTAAATAATATTATTCTGCTTTCTCACTTTCAATAATTCCTTTCAGGTATATATTGGGTGGTACAGTGCAATATATTTTCGATTATTACCAAATAAATGCGTTTCTTGAAAATTCAACAGTGATAAAGAAAAAGGGGACATCGAGGGAGGAAAGTAAACAGAAACTCAAACAAGCTGATCGATTTTCGTCCCAACTCCGGATAATTTACTATAGAGACAAAAACTTCTCTTATAAGTTTTTACGAGTTGAAGTAAAACTTCCAATCGGTTTCCTCAAAAGAACGATCTCTCGGAGGAAAGTGTTCGACGATTTGTTTGTGAAATTGCTTGTTCGGTGACAAAAATCCGGAAAGGTCGCTGATGAGAATTCGGAAATAGGGTACACTAAAACCACTTATTAAGTTAATGAGAGGTCCGCAAGGAGGCGTGGAAAAAGGTTCGGTATTACGGTGGAAAATTAGAATAAGTGTTTCGGTGAATGAGGAAAGCTCTTAGAAAACAGATTATGGAAACATCTGAATTTGAAGTGGAATCAGGCAGTTGGATTTCTCAACAAAGTATCCATTTTTACTTTCCGGTCATGACTTTTTTCGATAAACTACCTTCTACAACAGTATTCCGTTTATCCGATTTATGTAAGCCGCACATTTAAAGTTTTTTAACTTTCAGTTGGATTATGAACTTGAAATTTGGTAACCTGCCATTATTGAACATGTTCAATCTACCTAAAACAGATATACGGATTATAACAAAAGTGAGTACCAACCCTTTCATTTCAAATGGAAACTTATTTATTTTTGAGTATGAACAACTTGGGTAATGTGAACTTCTGTCTTACAGTTTTTGATTTAGGACGATTTTTCCGAAAAAAATCTCGCATTGTTCGAAACTGGGAAACCAAATTTGTAGAATAGTTAGGTAAAAGTCAAGGCTAACTGCCTTCGTGCCATTGATGGTCCCATTTTGTACCGTATAGGCACAGACAATTTTAAATGTCGCATTCAAAAATTGTCGAAAACAAATTTTTTCAAAATGCAATTACTGTTCTCTGACTCCATTCAGAACGAAAATGAGTTGAGCATTCTCTATACCTAACTTCAGCCTAATAAAAATCAACAGATGCGTTATCTTGTAGAGATTTTTTTTTTCAAGTTTTCCATGGAAACAAAAGACAACTGTACTTAAGGAGGTGATATTCTGTTGACGTGAAAATGAGTGATGCTAATTCTGAAATGAAATCAATTCGAAAATGGAAATATCCAAAAACGCATGCTACACTTGTTTGTGATCATGGCGGATTTCCAAAAATTATTCAGCAAACTATCCGTCTGTTTAATCTGATAATCCATACTTGCCGAGCATGTCATGGAAAAAATATGACGATTGAGAAATCATTTTTGGAGTTTTGAGAAACTGGCTAGTCCCATTACGAGATTAAAACCATAAACTGGCAATGAAGATAATCAAGTTTTCATTTTGGATTCTAAAAAATTAATAAAAATTTTGATTAGATGTGTTTTTGGGTTGTAATTAACCATTAGGTGAGTTATTCAATGCACGAATAAAATTTGAATGGTGGAAGATTCTTTCCAAAAACGTAATAGAGATATTTCATGGACCCAGGTAAATGGGATATTACCACACAATACAAGAACCGTTGATACCAACTTGACATCCATGTTCGATTATCGTTGGTGGTGAAACCGAGGTCCATTTCTGTGGCCTGCACGATCTACAGATCTTGTCCCTTTAGACTTTCATATTTGGAATAGGGTAGATGATTTGGGCTATTATTCATCATCTGTTCGCAATAAATGATTTGAATGCTAGGCAATCTATTGTAAGCAAAATGATAGAATATCTGAACAAAAATGTTGGTCATATTGAACTTTTATGTTGGTGATTTTTCAACATCATTCTTCAATACGTTACTATCAAAAGAAATTTTTCGTCTGAAAGTAAATAGGAGTCCATGCAGTTGATAGAATTATTACAATTGTACTTCTCGCAGAAAAAATTTAAAACAAAAAATTCATAAAAATGGTAAGAAACATCGAACCGTCGAATAATTTAATTGATTATACCTTCACCCCTCCCTCTTCTACCCCACAAAGGCTAGATAGAGAATGGGAATGGGAATTCGGGAAAAATTCTGACGGTTTCAGACGTAGAAAATTACTACGGAAAAAATGTCTGTCGGAGGGTTTCGACCCTCCTCCTTCTCGAAAAAACTTGCGAAAACTCACGGAAAGTGATAGCAAAAACGCCACTAACGTACCATCAACCTTTGTGAATTTGGCGCACCCATTAAGACGGATAAATCAAATTCTGATGCTAAAACTACAAAATAAATTAACGTTCGAAATCTTTGAAAATAAGGATCTATTTATGTCTAACTCAAACAGCCTAAGACAAAAACTGTTGAAATGAATCCCCAAGCTTTTGAGGAAATACTAATTTTTTAAATATTTTTTTCCACGATATACCATGTTTTACCTTTCATTACAATAGTTTATAATTGGCAGCTTGTTTATGAAAAATATTTCTCACATCCATTTCTTAACTTTTTTTCTTATGAATTGTAATTTTTTCTCTCATTTCCACAACATTCCAGACTTTCATTAGTTCCTCTGTTAGTGACCCCTACCTAACATTGTTAGAGAAGTGTTTTTTGTTTTATATATTTCTTGTCTGTATAATTTATTCGCTATTTTATATTGATATGACAAAATGTACATTTTCAAAAAGTCTTTGTAACTGCTTTCATCTGTTTCAAGAACAAAAATGTTAATGCACTTCATTACGTAGGTACAATTCAATGGTGTAGGTAACGTATCTTTCAAGGTAACATTTCTATTGTAATTAACTAGAATAGGACACCCTGTGTATTTATGCACATTTTAGTAAAGCATGAAATTTGAAATTGCTCACCAAAAATATAGCACATTGATGTTTTGATGAAGTCATCCTCAAATGAAAAGTTTTGAAGTTTTAACGCATAGACTTCGAAACGCAAACTTTAAACGAATAAAACTTGTTTAATCACAAGTTTCAGTAGTAATTTACTGGACATATTGCTTTGTACGACACGGCGATAAAACTGAATGCAAATTTTATGGGTCGTTGTTAAATTTCAGTAAATCGTCTCACGGCAGTAATCAAACTCATACTCACAATTCAAGTTATTTACAGGGTGGGGCACCGAAAACGAAACAGATTGAATATCTTCAAAATACATGTGTTATTCCAAGGGGGACATCTTCCTATCATAACCTCAACTGTCATACCTATCACCCCACCCATTGGTCACCATCACCCAAACAATTTGAATAGGGAAAGTAGTAAGTGTGACACATCATTAAAAAGGTAATTTCATAAGGAATTCAGCAATGTCAATTTTTGCTACCTAACTTCTTATTTTGGCGCCCTCTTGCGGAAAAAGATCTGTTCCGGATTCCAAATGAAGATAGTTCATTTGCAAGCTAATTTGATGTAAATTCTGTGACAATGCATTAGAGAATTTTTCTAAGGAAAAAAACAAAATGGCGGCTCCAAAATGGCAGACAAGATTAACAATTATGGTCTGATTCGATTCAAAATTGACATGTGGTGGTTTTCAGGGTCGGAAATTATGATTTGTTTGTTGATGCAATAAAACAAGGTGGTGGCTCCAAGATGGCGGATAAAATTTGTTATTATGGTCCGATTCGAGTCAAAATTAGTATGTGGGGATTTTCAGGGTCAGAAATTATGATTATTTTGTTAATGCAAAAAACCAAGATGGCGTGCGAAATTTGTAATTGTGGTTCAAATCGATTCAAAATTGGCATATGGGGGTTTCAAAAGTTTCGAGTATGACACTGAAATGAATGAATTAATTTGATAAGAAAAAGCTTTTATACAGATGCGCTAAAAAGGAAATGGTATTTTTGTTAGATGTGTGACGTAAGTTATTCTGTGCGTAACAGAATCAGTATTTTATCTAGCACAAATACCTATTTTTTAGTAGCGGCAAGCTTTTGAATCTGTTACGCACAGAATAACCTAAGTCCCACATCTTAAAAACATTTTTTTTTCATAGCATTTGTATGAAAGCTTTTGTATCAATTTTACTCAATTATATTTAGTCATGCTGAAAATCTGTACCTAAAACCCCCACAATCCAATTTTGAACGAATCGGGCCATAACCACAAATATCATCTGCCGTACTGGAGTTGTCATTTTGTTGTTTTTTTTTTCAACAAAAATTCCGTAATACATTTTTATCGCAATTATGAACACCTACCAAAGTTCAAGTTGATCGGACAACTAGTAGTGGGTCAAAATTCAGATGCAAGATTTGTCCCACACATACATACTTATTATATAACTCTTTATTAGCACAATTTGCTCTTTACAGAAGTAACGAACAGCAAATAAAACTACCCAAAGACAACACATTAAAAGTACCTATCAATAAATAGAATACAATAAAATACAGGGCAAGTTGAATAAAAGCTTTTGAAAAAAAAAATGAACATAAACTTAAAGAATTGGAAAACCTTGCATAAATTCAAATCCAATTATTCCAAACTACATTAATTCACAGTAGATGCTCAAAGTGTTCGCCATGAACTGCCATACATGAGTATTAGTTAGTCTCGAAACGCTGTCCTAACGTTTTTTGAGCAAATTATGCAAAATTTCGCAATTCAAGTTCGTACAATGTTAATTTTTTCAATTTTTGTTATGTTTTCGTTCAAATTTCATAAGTTGGACAATGAAACAGTTCTTTGTCCCGCAATCGGGCGCCAAAATGAAAAGTTAGGTAGCGAACACTCACATGTCTGAATTCCTCATAATATTACCTATTCAATACTGAGTCACACTTAGTATTTTCCCTATTCAAATTGTATGAGTGACTAAGGGGTGGGGAGAGTGGTATGACAGTTGAGGTTATGATACGAAGATGATGTCCTCTTGGATTCAAAATCAACGTGTATTTGCATTTTTTCCACAACACATGTACTTTGAAGAATTCGTTTTCAGTGCCGGGTCGAATCAAACCATAACTACAAATTTCGCCCGCCATCTTGATTTCTGCAGCGACAAAAAAGTCATAATTTCCGAACCTGAAAATCCCCACACAAAAATTTTGATTCAAATCGGGCCATAATAATTACAAATTTCATCCGCCATCTTGGAGCCACCATATTATTTTTTTGCATGAACAACCAAATCATAATTTTCAACCCTGAAAACCACCACATTTCAATTTTGAATCAAATCGGACGATAATTGCAAATCTTGTCCTCCATTTTGGAGCCGCCATTTTGTTTTCTTCCTTAGAAAAATTCCATAATGCATTGTCACTGAATTTACGTCAAATTAGCTTGCAAATGAAGTATCAAAATTTAGAATTTGGAACAGTTGTTTTTCCCGCAAGAGGGCGCCAAAATGAAAAGTTAGGTTGCGAAAATTGACATGGCTGAATTCCTTATGAAATTATCTTTTAAATGATGTGTCACACTCACTACTTTCCCTATTCAAATTGTTTGGGCGATAGTGATCAAGGGGTGGGGGAATGAGTGTGACAAATGAGGTTATGATAGGAAGATGTCCCCCTTGGATCAAAAATCGACGTGTTTTTGCATTTTTTTCACAACACATGTGTTTTGAAGATATTCGATCTGTTTCGTTTTCGTTGCCCCACCCTGTGTATCATGCATATTATATCATCACCAAAAATATAGCACATTTGATGTTATGATGAAGTCGTCCTTGAAATGTGAAGTTTTGAAGTTTTTTCGCATAGACTTCGAAGCGCAAACTTTGAAAAAATCAAAACTTGTTTAATCACAAGTTTCAGTAGTAATTTACTGGGCAGAATGCTTTGTGTGACACGGCGATGAAACT
Organism: Chrysolina oricalcia; assembly: GCA_944452925.2. Classification (NCBI taxonomy): domain Eukaryota; kingdom Metazoa; phylum Arthropoda; class Insecta; order Coleoptera; family Chrysomelidae; genus Chrysolina; species Chrysolina oricalcia. Next base: position 25,482,786 of record OX101811.2, read on the forward strand.
GAATGCAAATTTTATGGTTAGTTGTTAAATTTCAGTAAATCGGCTCACGGCAGTAACCAAACTCATACTCACAATATAAGTCAACTCAATTCAATTCATATTATATATTTAGTAAAGTTGAAATAATTAATAATGAATTTTTTCAAAATTTTCGCCAGCATATTTCACTTCTAAAAAACAGTCGAAAAGTAGGAAAATTGTCACCTCAAAAAAGTGAATGTCACAGACCCATTTTTCAAAAACGAGTAGGGCAGAGTTTCGTAAGCTGAAATCAAATTACATAGTATAAGCTTCAAAACTGGTAAGATACTGGGTGAATTTTCTGTAAAGGTCCTTCAAACAATTGTAATAGAACACTCAATAGTTGCGGAAATGCATAGAAGTTTCTGGGTGATGGAAAAATGTATTACATATTTTATACCCAGGATTCTGAAAGTTCAAGTCTTACCATTCCATTCTTCGTTTGATCTATCAAAATCCGTTGAGCAGAGCCTGAGTAATGCCAGTTTCAACTTTGAAAACATTCTCTCCTACTTAAAAACGTGAGCGTTTCCGACACGAGCATTGTTACGACGTTCCAAACTAATTTCAGAGAAAACCTTTGATTTTTGATAAAAACTAAATAGAACCTCTTTTGTTCTAAATTTTCACAGCTTTATTTTTGTTTCTCTGATATCTTCTAATTTTCCACGTTTTTTTTTTAAGTTACAGCCGAAAAAGCGTCGGAAAATTCTTTACACCGGATTTTCTTTCGATATTCTCCAATTGGGGCCCGGAACTTATTGGGATCAATTTCCTTTATTGTTAACCTAAGCTCATACTGAATTTCATGGACTTCCAATTCATTGATCAGAAGAAATCTCTGGTTACTGTACTATACTGAACGAAACTTGTGGTCACTTATTAGTAATATATTCCTGACAGTCCGTTCACACGGCAACGATTCATATTTTTTTCAGGATCGTGAGAAATGATAAATAGTTTTTAATTTTTAATCAATGGCTTATGAACATAAAGGAGATAATTCAAACATGCATATGGCTATACGAGTCGTGAAAAATGACGAATCCGACGGTGTGCAACAAGCCGGATCTGAGTTTGAAAAAATATTTATGTGGTGATATATGAGCGAGTTCACACCATTTCTGTTTTTGTTGAATGTTTTTATTTTGCGATCCGTCTTTCGTCGCGTTCATGCGGAGAGAGGGTTGATGGCTGGCTAGGATGGGGATGCATAGGAGTTCACTCCTTCGGATTATACGAGACAAAGAGGACGCACTGCTCGTGTTCCACGTATGACAAGGATAGAGAAAATTATTTTTTCATGCAATCGTACACTAAGTGAGTATTTTGCGTTCTCAACACAGTCCACGCAATTTAATTTTGCGGCCGTAACCCATAGCAACGACTGCTAAACCAAATGTCACAACGACAATGACAAAGATTATTTTTTCATGGAATGCAGCATCAATTTTTGAATTAACAACAAAAAGGTACTTATAATATTTAGTGAGGAGAGTGTATTTCGATTTAATTCCGAGAGCTCCACCATTCGTCGACAGCTGTTTCGTGTTTTCATACTCAACAGAACGACTTTGTGGAAATCTCGAAATTCCAGTCTTACCTACATCACAATCTTACCAACATAACAGGAAGCAAGCAGTGTATATAAGTGATTCTTGTTATGATTTTCACAATATTACATATGGGGTGCCACAGGGATCTGTTACAAGAATGATTTGTTCCATTCTATGTTACCTAATAAATGTGTGGCTTATGCTGATGACACAACTTTACTCAATACTGCTTCCGACGCAGACAGTCTATCGTTACGTATTATGTGCTCTATCGAATCTGCACAAAATTGATTCAATGCCAACAATCTGAAGTTGAACCATGATAAAACTCAAAATCTTGTTCTTTCCAGCAAGAACACAGGTAATGGTGAAAGTGTCAAACTTCTTGGGGTTGTTATATATGAAAAACTGACTTGGTCAGCCCATATAGATCAACTATGTGATAGATTATCGATTTCACTATATTTGTTACGCAATATGAAGAAACAACTATGCCTAAACATAGTTCGAACATGTTATTTTTCATTTTTCCATGCTCAAATAAATTATAGCATTATCTTATGGGGGAATTCTTCTAACGCCGTTAGGGTTTTCAAAATGCAGAAGAAAGCAGTTAGAATTATGGCTGATGCTAGTTACAGGGACCACAGCCAAAAAATCTTCAAAGATCTATCTTTTATGCCTGTTCCATTATTATTTATTTATAACACGGTATTAGAGGTACATAAAAACAAAAAATCATTTTTGGCCAACGCTGATTTTCATGATTACCAAACTCGCGGTGGAACCGATTTGAGACCTCTCTCGCTACGGACTCGATAAAACACAAATGAATTCACTGGATGTCAGACTGTACAACTTTTTGCCTGACGAGTTCAAGATTTTTACTTGGAACTGTCTCAAATCGAAACTGAAACGACACATTCTCAATCACTGTATTACTCCATTGACGAATATTTGAGTATGCCTATGTGTCTCAGGAATATCTAGATCTCCCAAATATTGGGAGATTGTATTTGTATGTTTTGTAGTTTTTATTATTGTTTTTTTTACCTATGACTATTTTACCCAAACTCTTTTTATTGGAGATTACTTGAATATCAGCAGAAATCAGGATGTTTTGTGTCTTATCACCATTAAGTTTTAGCTTATTAAATAAGAACTCTTGTCGAGATGAAACTGTAACTTGTCATTATTATTATCTGATAGAATAAAAGTGGTGTCGTCCGCAAAGAGAACTGATTTATACGGCATCATATAGGCACACAAGTCATTCACATAGATGACAAATAAGAGAGGACCCAAAACAGATCCATCGGAACTCCATGCTTGAGAGTTTGAGAATTTGACAAGGTACTGTTGATCATTACTGCTTGTTGACGATTTGTTAGATATGTTCTTATCAACTGAAGCGGAATACCTCTAACACCGTAATAGTTAAATTTTTCCAGCAGAATTTCATGTGAGACGCAGTCGAACGCTTTCGACTGGTCTCAAAGCAACAACGCAGTATGATTTCCCTGCTCAAGTTCCTCAACTACACCTAAACTATATCAAACACTGCCTGTATTGTTGAACGAGAGTTTCTAAATCCATATTGGGAGTTATTATTCTCAAAGTAGACATAAAGCTGTATCATAATTAGTTTATCAATTACTTTGCTGAAAATTGAAATGATACTTATTGGACGGTAATTATCAATTACTGCTGCATTACCTTTTTTAAAAAGAGGTTAAACTTTAGAGAATTTTAAGACATCTGGAAAGATACCAGTACATAAATTTGAATTGATCAGTGGAGTGAAAGGTTTCATTATTATATGAGAGGTTTCCTTCAGCATCTTGCTATTAAGTTCATGGGTATCCAAACATTTGGAATCCTTTAGTGAATCAATCGCTTCGAAAACATCTACCTCAAGAACGGGGTATTCATCTGTAACAATCATTTCGCTAATGTTTGATGAAACTGGCAATGGATTTTTTTACTTCTGGTAATATATAAAATGCGAGCGCACCGAGCATCTGATTCGATTCAACCTTTTCATTCTAATTAGTGATTGAATTACCAGCTACTTGGAAAGCTAAGTTAGTTGGGTTTGGTTACGTTGAGAAATTCGGTGAGCAACCACAACAAATAAATACGCTGGAGGCATGTCTCTTTCTCCTCCTGGACAATTACCCCCAGGACGAAAATCTTATATTAGAGAGTTATTGCAAACTGAAATAAGTTAACTTAATTACAAGAAACTTTAATTAAAGTATACTGTATTGTGATTTGCAATTCTGTTTCGTAATGGTGTTATTGCAACAACCTTCTTTCTAGATTTTTTTACTTAAACTTTATTTTGACAACTACTTCAGAGATTGAATCTTCTCATCTATTCATCGCCATCTCATAACATCATTGGTCTAATATAATTTGTATGTGCTGCCAAACAGTTTACAAAGAAAAGTATATTTGAATCAACTGCAGCATATATTTTTTACTCCTTCCCAAACAGCGCATCCATTTGCAATATGCTTACGAGGCACAACTTGGAGAAGAATGAAGGTTTTCCCAAACCAACGCCTGAACGCGGTACGGGAGCGGGAACGGGATGAACGCGAGCCTAAATTCTATAGCAGGATATGTAAATATGCATACCGGTGGGATTATCAGTATTCCGAAATGCAGGCAAACAGCGAAATTTGTTTGGTTTGCTCCGTTCACTGTTTTTATAGCAATTCGCACAGTTTCCATTTTCCGTTCCCGCTCCGGCTCCCGCTTTGGTTTGGGGAAAGCTATTGTCCTCGTACGTAAATCTTTTTCCTCATGATAATGGTAATGGTAATGGGTAGGGGACGCAAGCGTCAGCGACTAGGCCCCAGTGGGCCTTTTTCGCAATCCCCGGCATCTTCACTCATCTCATGTCGGATACCTGCTCGAATCTCTTCGACCTTCTTATGAAAGTCGAAATGTCCTTCCATTGCAACGAGTGCAATTCTTCCTCCTTAATAGTGGCAGCTCCGAAGACGTTTTGTCTGAGCCTGCCATAAATACCACATTCGCACAGGAAGTGAAAGGAGTCCTTCTCTTCACCACATTCCGTGCAAAGTGGGTCTGCTTCAACTCTGATGAGAGCCAGGTGCCTCCTGAGGGCGCAGTGGCCGGTTAGTACTCCCACCAACAGTCGGAGTTCTTTGCGGCTCAGCTTCAGTATCTTGGCCGTCCTTGCCATGTCGGACCCCAATATCATCTGCTTTGACAGCCTGCATCCGTCTATCTTTCTCCACTCTTTTCCTAATGTATCAACGGCCCACTCATTCAGTGCCGTTGTTACTTGTCTCCTTGTTATGCCGAGTGCTGGTTCGGGCCCGTAGTAGGGTTGTCCGGCTCCTTGCTTGGCTAGCTGGTCCGCCTGCTCGTTGCCTTCAATCCCTGCATGGTCCGGGACCCACATCAGCGTTATTTCCTTTTCAGTCGCAAGACTCTCTAGGGCATCTCTGCACTCCTGAACCAGTACTGATCTGGTTCTGGTTGCATTCAGAGCTTTGATGGCGGCCTGACTGTCCGAGCAGACATATACATGTCTCTCTGGACCATACCTCACCTCTTCCATTCTGGTGGCCTCCAGGATGGCATACACCTCTGCTTGGAAAACTTTTGTCAGAGAACCTAGCGCATAGGCTCTTTTCTCTCCGTTTTCCAGGTAAACTCCTGCTCCTGCTTGACCTTCCTCCAGTTTGGACCCGTCTGTAAAACAGACCAGGCTTTCTTGGCGAAATTTCACCCTTTCCTTTTTCCACTCTCTCCTGTCTGGGATCTCTAGCGAGATCGTCCTTTTCCACCTAATTTTATCCTCTGCCTGTATCACTTTGATAGCGGATAGTGGGATTTCTTCCTCCGCTACCACAGCGATTTCGGTATGCCCTGTGTACCCCTCTTCTCGCCAGCTCCCTGAGTCACGCATTCTCAGATAGGACGCCATTGCTTTCTTCTTTATACAAGTTGGAAGCGACGGCAGATCCAGCAGAGCGTCTAGGGCTGCCGAGGGGGTCGTCCTCATCGCGCCGGTTATTCCCCTACAAGCTAGTCTTTGAATTTTTCCCAGCTTGTTGGTTGTGGTTATCTGGTCCACTCTCGGCCACCAGACCACTGCTCCATACAGGAGTCTGGGTCTGATTACCACCGTGTAGATCCAGTGAAGGATGTGAGGTTTGAGTCCCCACCTACCTCCCACTGCCTGGCGCAGACTCCATATAGCGACCACCGCCTTCTCGACTGCTCGATCGACATGTGGCCCCCAAGTTAGCTTCGAGTCCAGAATCACCCCAAGGTATTTCACCTCTCTAGCCAGCTCCATCTACCTTCCTTTTTCTGTTTTAGTTGGTTCGACTGCAAGGCCGACTTCCTCGTACCACCTTTCTATTTTTCTGCACGCCAACTGCATCCGGCCACAGACCACATCTAGGAAAGGGCCCGTCACCGGGACGAGCCCGTCGTCGGCGTATGCCTGGTCGTAGAAACCGTTGGCGGCTAGTTCTTGAGAAGATCGTCCATGACTAGACAGCTACTTTGCGGGCAGCCGCCCCTCACCTCGATGTCGGCATGGTTCTCTCCTAGAGACACCGTCACTTTCCTCCGCTCGATGGCCGTAGCTAACCAGCTTATCAGCGTAGGAGGGGTTCCCCTAATCTGCAGGGCATTGCAGATGACATCTGTCCTTGCCTTATCGAAGGCACCCTCCACGTCGAAGAAGACTCCGAGAGCCCATTCCTTGAAATGGAGTGCCTGTTCTACTCTGTGTACTACCGCATGAAGGGCAGTTTCTGTGGACCATCCACTGCGGTATGAATGTTGATTATCCTCGAAGGGGTGCCTACTACTACCTCCACCAGATACCTATCCACAATCTTTTCCAGAGCCTTCAGTAGAAAAGATGTGAGGCTAATGGGTCTGAAGGCCTTTGCTTGGGTGTAGTTAAGAGCACGATGGCGCAATCTGAGTGCTTGGATAGAGTAAGTGTTTGAAAGACCAGTTATCCACGAATACTCTACGCTATTTTTTTTATGGTACACTTTGAAATCATAAATACTCGCTAAAATCTAATGATTCGTGTAAAAAAGAATATGCTTGTTCATCAAATGGATGGAAAAGGTAACCAGATATAAATGAACGAGTTGTGCTAACCAAACGTGCCTTTTTGGTGCCGTCTTGTTCAATAGTAAAAACCCATCTTGTGTCGATGGCGTATTTTCCCGAGGATAGAAATGCTGGTTCCCATGTACAATATTTTTCATGTGCATGAATTTCTTTGTCAATCGCATCTCTCCATCCCTCACTGTTAGCAGCCTCCTCAAATGATTAAGGAATATACGTGAGCAAACAGAAGGCTGAATATATTTCAAAGTCTCTCAATTTCTTGGGTAGGGTGATATTCCTGCTGGGTCTCTTAGATGTTCCTTGGTTTTGTTTACCACTTGTGTTGGGTTGATCGTCTGGAACTTCAACGAAGTCTTTACTCTCATTATGTATGATTGTTTCAACATCTTCCATCTCAGGTAAATAACTTTCCCTATGGTATAGGTAGTCCGATTCATCAAACTTAACATGACGAGAAACAACAATACAGTTTATTTGTGGATCCCATAGGCGGTATCCATTATTGGAATACCCTACAAAACGAACTTCCTTTGCTCTTGAATCCAGTTTATTCTTAGAAGTAGGTTGTATATAGTACCATGCTCTACATCAAAATACTCGAAATCTAGAATAAACAACAAACCCATAATATTGTTCTGCTGGAACTTTACCAAACAAAGCACTTGTGTGTGTACGATTGAGCTGATAAGCTGCACAGCTGATTGTTTTTCCCCACAAATACTTAGGTAAACTAGTTTCTGCAAATAAAGTTCTTGTTTTCTCCATCAGTGTCCGATTTGTACATTCACTAACCCCGTTTTGTTGACTATTGTAAGGTCGTGTATATTCAATATCTATTCCTTTCTGCTTACAGAAATTTTTCAAAGCAGGCGATGTAAATTCTCCTCCGTTATCACATCTGATGCGACTGCACTTCACTCCATCAGATTTCAAACGTCGAATATTATTCATAATAATGTGCTGAGCTTCAGCTTTCTCCTTCAATAGATATACATTCATGAAATCGGTCTTATCTTCGACAATCACTTGGAAGAACTTGTGTCCAGACAACGTAGCTGTTTTTATTTGACCGCAAATGTCACTGTGTATCAGTTCGCCGATACGTTCCGATCGCGGATGTATCACACTCTTGAAAGGCAATTTAGTAGCTTTTCCGATCAAACATGGACCGCATTCTTCATTTGGTTTATTGAAGTTCAACATTTTAATATTCTTATCACACGGATGACCAAGTCTCTGATGCCACACTTTGTCCGAAACTAGAGCATTTTCAGATGAATATAAGGGAAATTCGGCAGCAAATAAGTTCCGTTCATATTTCATTCCAAAACTGAAGTTTTTATCATTTGAAATAGTCGCATTATTGTTCTCGAATGTAACCTTTATTCCGGAATTCATAATCTTTCGAACTGACAGTAGATTTTGCGTCAGCGAAGGAACAATCAATGCATTCACGTTCACAGTTCTTCAGTTTTAAATTTCCTTTTTGCCTTGCGATTAATTCTCCGCCATTTGCGATCCGAATTTTGACATCCCGATCCAAATTATGAATGTCTGTCATGAATTTTGCAGTATCTTCTTTGACTAAATGCTCTGTAGCTCCACTATCGAGGACGAATGTAACCCCACCATCCGAATCAGTTTGCTTTTCAATAATATCTGACATCAAAACTTCACTTTCAGATGTGATTTCTTCCTGATCGTGTTCTATTTGTTCCACTTCACCTGATGTGAAATGTGCACCCCTTCTTGCGCGTTGTCCATTTCCACGACCACGGAAACTACCTCGCGAGTTTCCAGAATAGTTCCGAAACTCAAAATTACTATCATTTTCACTCGAGTTTACAGTATAGTTCCGAGAATGAAAATTACTGTTATCATTTTCTCTCGTATCCCGAAATTTTGGACAATTTCGTTTGATATGGCCCCATTGATGACACCGAAAGCACCTCTCTCTACGGAACTCCGAATTGAATGCACCAAAACTAAAATTACTGTCTGTAGTGTCCGTAGTTGTCGTCAAACATATAAGATAAATAAAAAAAGGCGCAAAAAACGGTCGATTAGCACGAAAGTGACTCCCATGCCGCCAACCAGGGTCGGACTAGTACATATATGCCACTAAATATTGTGATGCGTGCAGATTAATCAAGTTAATTCAACAAGAGCACTGTAACTTTTGTATTCAGAATAAACCAATATTACATTTCTTCAGCTTGAAAATTATCATCGTCATCCGAGTCATCATCACTATCGTCTCCTACATTTATGATGAATTTTTCACCATTATTGATATGATAAGCACCAAATTCCTTGTACTGATTTTCATATTTCTTGACTTTTTCTACTACTTTCTGCCAATCGCTTGCCTGAATTTGATGTACTTCCTCACTGATTAATTTTATAACTTCCTTATCAAATTTTGGGGTGACATTTTTTCTGCGAATCCGTTTCTTCAGTTGTCCCCAAATCAGTTCTATGGGATTGAATATGCAATAATAAGGTGGTAGCCTCAGGACTGTATGTCCATTCTTACTAGCTATATCATCTATAATAAATCTTTTTTCAAATGATTTGGTACCTAAGACTTCAAGGAGTTCGCGTTTCGTTTATGTTTCTTCAAAATATAAATCATTTTCTAAAAGAAAGTTTTGTATGTCAGATTTGGAGCTGGAACTATTTGGAATTTTCAGTGACAGTCTAGAATGATAAGAAGCATTATCAAGGACAATAACACTATTCGGATCTATTGCTGGTATTAAAACTTTCTCAAACCACTCCTCAAATATATCAGAAGTCATATTCTGATGATAGTCTACCTTACAGTCTGCCAAATTTTTGCCGCACAATTTTAAAGCATTTGGAACCCACCCTTTTTCTGATCCACAATGTAATATTATCAAGCGAGTTCCCTTATTAGGAGGTACACTAACTTGGCAGCGTGGTGAATTATCAGTCCATCCTTTTTTTGCAGTGTCATGGGTGTCATACCAAGTTTCATCTAAATAATATATAGTTCTATTTCCAATTCGAAAAGAAGTCAATTTCTCCAAATAATCCTCACGCCATTGAACAATCCGCTGACTCTCCATAATTGATGCCCTCTTATCTATAGTTTTAAATTTGAAACCCAATCGAATCAGTTTTCTTCGCATGGTTGTTTCACTAAAATCAATTGGCACTTCCATAGCTTGCAGTTTTTGAAAAATTATTTCAATTGTCGGAATTATATTCGACTTATAACAATCATATATGAGATTCTTCAATAATTTGGAGAATGAACGATCCAAATGATTTTTCTTCCCCTTATCTGCACGAGTTTTACGTCGTTCACTTCCATCTTTGATCAACTTATAAAGAGTTTTTAGTGTTGATACAGGAATTTCTGTATAAAACGAAGTTTTTTCAATTGCATTTTCTTTCCCCTCACTGTCAACAATATTCTGATAAACTTTTAAAACAATATTTTTGGAATGTTCGCATAAATGTTGACGTGTATTATTTCTCACTGGTCTTTCATTTTGCGTATCTGAATTAATACTTGAATCTGATTCCGAACTGGATAAGTAATTTGGCGGATTTGGCCTATTAAAAGACCCATCAGTTGATTCCCAAGGCCTGAAGAATGTTTCCATATTTTTATAATTATTAATATTCTTAGATTACGTAAACAACAAAACAACTGCCCCGTCGAAATCTAATTTGCTAATAGCTGCGCGTACCGCATACAGCTGTGATTTCTATTATAACTAAGCCCGACCCTGCATTGAAAAAACACACCTAATTGCTTTAGATCTTCCGCGGCAAGTGTTACGGGGGGGGGGGCGATAAGTGTAATAATTTGAATGAATGTAGAGATTTGTCAATAATTTTGTTTGTTGATTTATTGCAATTTTTGTCTGAAAAACTGTGTTTGGTTATTGACAAAATAGGAATTAATTTCCTGAAGGTATGTAAGTATTGATATTGACTCACATTGAATTTAGCATATATTCTCATGTGATTGCCATATAAGATGCGTATGGCAAGGTACTCATTTTTGGCAGAAATGTTTATTCTGTGGTCGATAACTTGCTTAATTTTTTTAAGGAAATGTGAGGACTAGCACAATATCTGCTTATTCAGAATAATTCATAAGGTAACTACAGTATTATTATGACAACAGATTATTGTGTCATTTTTTCCATCAGCGCCTATCTAAAATTGAAGAAAAACAGGTTAAGTAATCACTAAATTTCATTTTGCGCGAGAAATGGTTCTGAAATCATATTGAGTGATACGTTGCTGTATTCACAATGAAAAATGGAGTCGTATACAGGGTACACTTTAGTTTCGGCCCATATAAAAATAAGAAGTTGATGATGTTTTCTAAAAGACGAAACGTCGTAGAAAAATTCTGATTACTTCATCAGGTAGTCCTTAAAAAGTGGCCATGACAAAAGACTATTTGTTTTTTATTTCCTTTGAAAATAAACCTAGGAGAAAATAAAAACGAAATTCTCAAATTTCGGTTTTTCTCGGATATCTCCGTAACTACTCGGAATATTAAAACTTTCTAAATGGCATATTGTTGGGCACATAAATGCGCTTCTTTTCTCTAATTCAATCGACCCCGTATCTCTTACCGTTTCCGAAATCCCCATGCTGTTCATTCTTATCTTGGACACACTGTATTCCCGAATTTGATTTTAGGATATGAAAGAACATTCAATTTTATGTAAGAAATAAATATGATTGCACTAAAACTTGATAGAAATCACCGATGAAACTCGAGAAAACCATATTCGGCACCAAAATTTAATGTAATTGTGTCGCATGAAAAGTCCATTCAAGACACCCATATGATAAATATAATTTTGGAATTTTAGCACAATTGATCATTGACATACCATACTGAGAGCTTCCATCAGAGAAATTCACACAGATGGCATCATCTATTAGAAAATATTCAACCGCAAAAGTATTATTCCAGTTCAAATTGAAGTAATTTTTCGCAATAAAATCTGTATAAATAATGATAACGTGGCAACGCACTATTCGATCTGAAAACATAGGATTACAGAGAGTTCATATAAGTTAAATACAGGGCGATCATTTGGAAAGTTGAATTTATTTTCATGGAAGACCATGTAGGTATATGCACTTATTTGAGAATTCCCTTCTCTTGATTCTTTTTAAATTATATGAACAAAAACATCTGAATTCCTGACAATCCAGATGTTGAGTCGTGAAGAATGCAGTACTGAATGAACACCTTGTATATACGAGAATTTTTTAATTTTTTTTATTTGTTATTCTTTTTGTTGAATAACTTTTTAATGAATGATAAATCGATTCATTATACTGGATAGGTATATTTTTCAAATTACTTGTATCTATGTGCTTAGTATCAATCTCTAGTATACTCGTTTATCTAAACAAAAAGAAGTAATTAACCCTCTCTCAATAATGAATTTGAAGCAATTGAAAAATTTTGTACCCATGGCGAATTTACCTATAATGCTATTAGCTATTTCAAACTCTTGCACCACTTGCCCCCAACATTATATGGCCCTTTCCAGGCAGAGATGGACAAGATAAGACTATTTTTTGCGCCTTTTTTTATTTATCTTATATGTTTGACGGCAACTATACCTTCCGATTTCAATTCGGCATCGAGTAATCGACTTTTCACAAACTCCATGTAAATAATTGTTGTTACTGTCTCAATTGCTGTATTAACAACTTCTAACTTCTCGGGCATTGTCAGAAGTAAAAAGCATATTGTCCGATTCGTCGAGCTTCATGCGAGCTACTTCAAGGTCCCTGAGTAATCCATCAACCTGCATAAAATGATCCTAAAGTTCCCCAGTACACTTCAACTGCAGTATATTCCTCAGAATGAATAATCTTATGAGCGGACTCTTTCGGTTGAACACTTTATCAAGATTTTCCATCATGGATTTTGACGTTTCTGCCTCTCAGACATACTCAATGTATTTATCAGAAATACATTGAAGACATGATGTCTTGATATCCTTATCTCTAAATGTCTCCCGTTCTTCTACCTTCACGTCATTTTCTTCCTTGGATAGGCATTCTTTCACTCCTTTCTTTGCCAAAATGAACTCGAGACGAAACTTCCATGATGAGAAATTGTTTCCAGTCAGTTGTAGTAACGCATACCCAAGTGAGGAAGCCATGTCTTTCAAATTTCTTAGACTTTTATCCAATTGTTATGCAGAATGCAAACGAGTTATTGAATACCTACTATTGTACTCAACAGCCAAATTCTGGGCCCATAACCTGATGAAATATTCAGTGAATTAAATTAATCAACAGTATATGAAAAGGAACGTGTATTTTGGGAAGTCTACAACTGAATGAACTGTTACATTTGACAATGACAATTAATCAAATCATTCACAGTCATATACAGAGTATAATAGAGTTTAATAAAATTGTAAGTAAACATATTTAACAATTTCTACCGTTTTACTACCAAATTCCCCATTTTGCATCCTTTGACTTTTGATCAGGACATTGAAAAGTTCAGCGTACTAAACAATCAGCAGAATTCACCGAAAGCCATTTCCCATAAGGTTTGTGCGTGGTCCTTTCTACCATGTTTTAGAAAATGAACACAGATCAGGAATCGATGGAGCAGAGATATGTACTGGAATATTCTTTTTTACGTTGGGTGAACTCCACAAAATATGAATGCAAAAACGATTCGAATTTATACTTATTTTTCATTGTCTACTAGGTGTGATACCTATGAGTAGAGTCAAAAAACTAACAAATTTTAAAACAAAAAACTGCATATTTTTGTTAGTATCGGTATGACGAGGAATGCTTCATCTCCTCCCGGCAATGGAAAGTTTTAATACGCCAATACTGTTACTTTTTAGTCGCCGTCACAACTTCTTCACAGTTTAATTTGGGTAGTATACTGCAAACACATTTTTTCGATCCTTACAAGGTAAGTGCCTTTCTCGAAAATGTATTAACCGTGAAAAGGAAAAGGGGATACTGGGACAGAAAAGTAAACAGAAACTCAAACAACTTGATCGATTTTTGCCTCATTCTGGATAATTTACCATAGAAACAAAAACTTCCCTCTTATAAGTTTTCACAAGTTGAAGTAAAACTTCCAATCGTTTGCCTTAAGAAGAACGATCCCTTAGAGAAAAGCGTTCGACGGTTTGTTTGTCAAATTACTTGTTCAGTGACAAAAATCTAGAAGAATCGCTGGCGAGGGTTCGGAAACAGGGTTGTAAACTGAAACCACTTATTGAATTAATGAGTGGTCCGGAACGAGGTTTTACCGAACATGGTTCAGTATTGTAAGAAAAATTAGAATGAGTACTTCAGTGAATGAAGAAAACTTCGAGATTAGGTCTGATTACAAAAATATCGGAATTTGGAGAAATTAACAATTTCATTTCGAATATTGATTCAGTAAAAAAAAGTACCGACTCAACTTTCGTTTTGAATACTTATTTTTTCAAGAAGAAGATTTTTTATGGTAAATGACTCCGTAATTTTCTATGTGAAATAGCTTCCTGATTATTTTTCTGAAATTTTGGGATGTTGTAGATTCTGGCATCCTTATTTACACGTATCAATAGAACATTATATGAGTGATTTTTTAACCATCACAACTGTCATTTATCAATTTGTTTTGAACATTTGAATACAAAATAGCATATTGTGTATCTAGTGCGTGAAGTATACTTTTTTACGCGAGTGTGGAAGTTTGTGGAACGAGCCGCAGGCGAGTTTCACAATCCGCACGAGCGTAAAAAAGTCTTCACGCACGTGGTGCACACTATACTTTTTCTACGACCTTTTACTCAGAGATTGAATAAAAGGAAAATTTGACTAATTTTCTTTATTACATACTTCAATGCTGTCCATCAGGAATTTGCGTGAAATACACGGCTAATCGGATTAAATCAAAATTTCGTCGTACTATTTATTAATTCAGAGGGTAATTAATTACTATTTACGGTCTATTAACTGATGTAACTCTGAACTTCACTCTGCGGGAACTGTCATATTTGTCAATTTCTCTTGCCACCGCTACCTAGACCAGCGACCGGTGTGTGAATTTGTATTGACTCTTATGGCACCGGTGCGTGAAATAAATCCCATAAGAAAAGCATGGCACTTCACACACCGATTCGTGAAATGAAGCTTTACACATTTTTATCGATGTGTGACGTTAGTAATTCCCATACGAGAGTAGAAAAACGTTTTTACTTTGGTTTGCTTATAAAATTGAAACTCAAATATCAATCTGGTGCTTCAGTGAGACAAATTATAGCAAATTGAAATACGAACAAAATGAGATTTTTTACTACCCGATCGTATTATTAGTAACAGAGAAAAACTGGAAAGTTTTGCGATTTTTTTCAGTCTGGATATGTATCTTTGATTTATCTTCGTCAAGGGAATTTCTTGTTACACTTTCTCGTTATACTTTATCTTTACTCTTTCTCTTTCTGCTCAGTCTGAAGACAATCTATGATTATTTACCTTTATCGATAAATAAGATCAATAATTTCATATCCTTTTAGTCAGTCTGAATGACTGTTAAAATTGGAATATTTTGTTCTTTAGTTTAATGAATGATTGGATCCTTCTCTTTGTGTGAGAAGACTCTTAATTTAAACTTCATTGTTAATTCAAGTGCTTCACACAACTTTAATGTTGTTTAACATTTTTTAACTCGGCATATCTTAAATATGTTTAGGCCAATCAACAGGGATATCAACCTCAACTTAAATAGCTCCGCCGATAATTTTTTTTTAAATTGTAGACCACGGTGTGCACATTACTTCTGAGAAAAATTATCACCTTCAGGGGGGGTGGAACCCCCCCAAAAAACGCGTTAAAATTAATTTTTGAGGTATTTTCGAAATATCTCAAAAAATTTAATTTAAATCAAAATAATAACTTGATATTCAGAAAGAGCACAAATTTTTACAAAAAAACTGTCCCTACCGAAATTTTGAGAATTTGCACGGTATTCTTGAAAAAAATTGTTGAAGTTATATGCTTTCGCAATGGGGCAGGTGTTGCGCCGGCTCCCGCCAACGTGCATTTTTTCAACAAGCGCGTGAAGTAAAGTTCTATAACTCCTCACTTAAATGTTCAATTCGGATAAATCTTACGTCATTTTGAAGATAAAGATCGCAGCTTTGTATTCCGATATTATTTATATCCATACGCGCAGATGCCAGCTGCAAAATTGCAATTGAAAATCTTATAAAATTAAAGTTCCTGACTTCGTGAAATAATGCATGTGATCACAGAAATAATGTCTTATCACTTGTAGCAAGTAAAATAGTTGAGGAATACTTCATTGTCAAATTGCATAACGTTTAACCGGTCCAAATAATGTTGGTTTTAAATACGAGTGTTTTCAATTCTTCGCACATTTTAGGTTACAAAATCTTGAGGGAGTTTATAAATTCAAATGCTAATAACTCAGAGATAAAAGCACGTATCAACATGAATGAAGAGCCAGTTTGCAGAAAAATACCTGCTCTTATTGAAAATATTCATTCAAATTAGGTTACATGTACACATTTCAAATGCAATCCAGTCAATCTTTTAAGTACTTAAAATAGAGGTTACTCGGCATTTGATCGCATCATTGTTCTATGGAAAGAAAAATAAAATCGGTCCTTGATATATGGGGATTCGAGACCGAGGAATACAGTTCACCAAAGGAAACTGTCCCGAAGTGTACCTGCTTTAAACTCATTGAGATTCTAAAACCTGAAAAATATCGGCTTGGGACATTGTCAATGCGGCATGTCTGTATAGTATACAGCGGCGCGGTTCTGTCGCGCGCAGTGGGCAGCAGTCAACGTTGCTCTATGTAAACGTCAGATAATATAAAAGTTCCTGTGCAGAAAACACTGGATACTGGGATATCATCGAAAGTCGGAGACGAGGAAACATCTCTTAGTGCTTTGTCACTGTTATTAATTGAAAATGCTGAGTTTATTTTTGAAATATTTGTTTCATGTTCAACTCAGCTCTGTTTCAAAATATCGCAATGTCAGATATGACTTACATTTCCAAAACTGCAAAGGTCCACCTAGGAATTCAGGAGAAAATGCCAGTTTGTTATTAACATTTTATTGAATGGAACTTGCTTAAAATGCATAAATGATTAGGATTTTATACGCTCATCCAAAAATTTACCTGCAGAATATAGTGAGTATGACATGGTTGTCATATGAGATACATCCTGAAAATTGGTGCTGGGCTACTTTGAATTCGATCGAAATGACAAGAAAAGCCGCACCGGATTCAATTTTTAAAATGGATTTTTGTAACTGCACGACCGGCTGCATCAGAGACTCCTGCACGTGCAAGAAGAGTGGTCTAAAATGTATCAATGTTTGTAATAAATGTACCACAGATATCTGTAGAAACTTGGCAGTGATTGTTCCGGATTGTGAAGATGAAGACTAGGAGACTGAAGATGAAGTAGATAATGAGTTGTATGAGTGAATAAATATATTTTTCTGTCTATTTCTTGATGGTGATTACTTGTGGATACATTTCCCCATACCCTTTCTCCATATCATTGAAAATCTTCTCTCGAATTTGCGAATAATTTTCATAACAATACTTCTAAATCTCAATAAGGACAGTTGTCAAAGATCATTCACCCACATTTATATCAGCTAAGAGAAATAATTGAGAGTTTTTTTAAATAGTCTCCTCTTCCCTCTCACCCCAACGTTTCCGCGATGCGGGGCATATGCCCCGAATGCAGGGGTGGGAAAATCGTTTCTAATAATTTATACCTATTATTTTTACAAATTTTCGCTCAGTTTCATTACTAAGGACTGACAATTTTACATATTCATAGAAAATACCCCAAAAAACACGATTTCGGGAAGGGGTTGCACCGGGCGGGGGTTTAATTGTTGAAAATAAATCGCCCCCATTATTAATACCGATTTTTACTCATATTTATCGCTCAGAGCTGAAATGTTAAGAAAATACCTTCCAGAAATAAGTTTTTACGATTTTGGGGGGTTGCACTCCCCCAGGGGGTGATAACTTTATTTCTAATTATTCAACCCTCCGTGACGACCGAATTGCAAAAAAGAAATCGGCGGAGCAATTTAAGTTGAACTTTTATGAGAAAAATTGCTCTGTTTATTTTCCTAGTTATATTTTAGACAAAACCTTTTCATAAACAAACTTTTAAGTAAATCTGTAACTTGATTTGTCCTTGATTATGCTTATCGCACTTGTCAATTCAATTCAACTTCGAAAATCTTGAGTTATCTGACTCAAATCTGAGACAAAATACTGGTTTGTGTTCATTTTCCACAGTGTTACCTTAGCATTCAAACACCTGAGCTTTAGGAAAGACTACAATATACCAGATAAGCTACTACAAACTGTATCCAGCTAGTATAGTAGCCGCTGTCTCGAGACACCCAACAAGGCTCCTACATCCAACGTTGAAGTAGAGCTCTGGAGTAAGTCTTCCTACACCATCGCAAACACTGATCATAAAAAATAAACAAACCAGTCATTTGTAAGCGATTATACTCTTTCCAAATTTATAAATTCAAACTATTTTATTTCTGATATTTTTTAGAAACTTAGAAATTCAAACCATTTCAATTATGTAACTATTTTTTATTGTATCTTCAAATTTATGATCTGAACAATTTAAAATTATTGTGAATGTTATGGCCGTATTTGCATTTCTTAATTTTATCTCAATTTGGAACAATCAGAATTTGGGCTCGGATGCCTGGGCTATAACTGAGACTTCCACGTATTTGTGTTGGGCATAAAAATATTTTTTTTTTGATTAAAAAGAGGATGGGGATTTCTGATTTCATTTTTAGAAGCGTTACATTGTTAGGTTGATTCTGAACGTTTTGTGGAATAAAAACGTGCTTGTGAGAAAACCCCCTAGAATTTCGAGACAAATATTGAATTGATCATCACAGAAGTCCAAGTCAAAACTTCAAGTGCATCTCTAATTGGTGATACTATCCTCTTCTCTTCCTATTATTCTATTCGCATTTTTCCCGCTGGCGTATCAAGCAAGAGGAAGTGAAACATCCCATTAACCAAAGGTACGTCAATTAGAGCGCATTTCTTTCCATACAGTCTACCACTTTAAAGTACCTAACAGTGAATATAGTGCTTTCATATTTTTTGTTTTACTGTTGAGAAGCACAAAGTACATCCTTTGAGAAAATCTGTGTTTTTAGTAATTTCATAAAAAAGAACCTGGTGCCCATATAGTTGTATCTTTATTTCCTTTAATTTCGATGATCTAATTTTTGTCAAAGAAACTATCTTTTAAACTGGCAGATAACGAAACCCACGACCTCCTGTAGCAATCTGAGCAGCTCACAGGCACTGCTGTATAAAATGAGCTGAAATGTGTTTTTGTGGTTACAAACACAATAAGAAATTGCTGACTATAACAAGTGACAATGAGTGGATACCAAAACATAAGCAAATCAAGCAAATAACGGTAAACATTTCATTAACCGTCAATAGAAGGTTTCTTTCAAGAATAGTGTTTCTACGGAAGTTAATAGGTGTTAACAGTTCACAGTTGAAATAACTTCTTTCTGCATAAGTTTATAAATTGAAGGTTTGAATTGAAAAAATCAAGGTGTAATAGTGTTTCAACTACTCGTTCTAATCCCCTATCAATGCCAAATTTTACGAATTCAGACATAGCTGAGATGCCTTTCAAGTATATGGCCTTGCGAATAGAAATTATTTCCGTTAGGATATTTTCTCTCACTTCTACATTAGGGTCTGTGCACCCACCCCTCTTCCGCCGTAAATTACGTTGCGTTGGTTTATATTATTTGAACGAATAATATATGGTTTTCAAATGTCAGGGGACAATATACCTATTTTCTAAAGAAAACCCACCTTGCTTTCTCTAGTGAAATTCAAAAACATTTGTTGAAATGGCATCAAGAAATATTGAAAATATACAATGCCATGTTTCTCGCAAAACTTAGCCTCAATCTTGATAGCCACCTTCATCATCACGTTCAAGTGATGGTTTAAATGTTGTGGAATTTTTCCTATAATTTCATTAAAGATGTGTACACCATTTGTGTTGTAAGATAAATTGAAAAAGTATCTTTCTCAACACCTTCCGAATTGCAAGCACTACCTATACATGGAATTGAATCAGAACTCAATGTAGAATCTTGGTAAACCAATATACAGAATATGTATTTTTAATAACATTTTCATCAATTTCCCCCCACAAGCCAGTTACTGCCTGTCACACTGAATATGGGACACCCTGTATCAAATGCGAATTTGAAAATTCATTTCATTGGGACACTGACTGCTCCAATGGTGTCTGAGAGCAGTGATTAGGAGTAACAGCCTTGAAATTAGTCTGCAATAGTCAGTGACATACTCGTATCAACCATATAAGTGTAGCGAATATCTGAATCCCACTTCTAAGACCTTTTGAAATGATTTAACTTACTGCAAGTTCGGTGAACTTCAAGAATCAACAAGTCTCCCACTGAAACTTTCTTGTAAACGAATGGAGATATTTAACTAAGAATAATGAAAAACTCGTGTGGGGAGGAACGGAACTGAAAAGCAACATTAACGAATTAATCAATGACAAAATAATAATAAAACTTCGTTGAAGAAATGATTATAACAATTATTAAAATCCTAACATTAAATGATATCCATAAGACTGATGTTTGTTTTTTGGAATCTCAGGTATTAAACTGAAGAATTCAATTTCTTCAAGGACCACGTTTTGTCAATTTATTTTGACATCTTCAGGGCACTATAAGATCAAAAAACAGGATGTTTCAAATTAGTAAACAGGAGAAAATCTAAATAATGAACTAATCAAATTTCTACTATTACTTTTACACAACCAACCACTAGACTATGTTTGAGTAATAGATAAAACTTAAGAAGAAATCAGTGTATCCACTAAATTAGTTCTAAGTTATTTGCATCAGACAAGAAAGTTCAAAAACAGATTTTTTTTTGTGGGTCAAAAACAAATACACAACACAACACTTTAAAATTCGAATGCCAAGGTGGAACTCAATTACAATTGGAAAAGCACATAAAAAAGAGAAAAACGTTAAAACGCACAAAGCATATTATTTACACATGAAGAAATTATATTTTATACGAAGTCCGTTTTGACAACAGAAAAACTGAAATTTCATTTATTGTCGGCATATTTTTATGAACCAGTGGTGGCGGATTTTTTTCATGTTAGAATGAATATTTATTATTACTAATCCTATAAGATGGCATTTGTTTTGTAAAAATTGCAAGGGTTGCTCGATTCAGAAACATATCTGTAATGTAAGGGTTTCCGGTAGAAACCGGGCTGCCAGACGTGAACTGAGCCCTTATTCGTGCCCCATTTGATTTTTTTGGCGAAATCGAAATTTCATAGCAAAAATCTGATGAAAGTAAATAATCTTGGAATATTGGGTAAGTGCTGTTACATGTTACATGTTACAAGCAACGCGGCGGTCATGTCCTCATGGTAATCAGCAGATATGATTGCTCAATATTTTTTGCAGACAGCAACAACGCATTAGCAATAAATCCTTTTTAATTTCCATCATTATTATTTAATTTTCCTCTAGAACATAGAGCTTTCAAAGTACACTTGTTGCTTTTATCTACCCAACCGTATTGGACGACATCATGGGTATCAAATCACATCTCGTCAAAATATATTATGTCTCTATTCTCATTTCGATATTCTTTTATTCCTCTTAGGTTAGGTTTTAGGTTTGAACGTGAGTGGGCCCGTATCAGGCCTTCCACTGCGGACATTGGCCTATTGTGGCTCACCCTATGGTTACATTTCTTCCAGTATATCCAATCTCTCGACAAAAGCGAGGAATGCATTGGAAATACACCAGATTTTCTTGTCTTACTGTCGTAACGCCAAATATTGAGAATCTGGTTCTGGGGCCCTATATTCTCAAATGTCGACTATCATATGTCGCATGCGACAAAATATCTCCATCTCTTTCGAGAAAAGCGATGGATATATTTTGTCGCATGCGACATATGATAGTCGACATTTGAGAATAAGGCCCCTGGCCGCTGCAGGGCATGTACTCAGAATGTGTGTAGCCGTTTCATCATCCTCCATGCATCCTCTCTGCATCTTGTGGAAGTCCGATTTTATGCATGTGATATTTGAGTTTGCAATGGCCAGAAAGCAAACCTTCTATAACTCTGAGATTCGCTCTACTGAGTTCTAGCAGTTTGTCCGGTAATACTCCTACCAGTCATCCTCTGCGATTGATTTCCATTTACTTTTGTCAAATATTTCTACGAAAATTTTTTGCCCAAAAAAAATTTTCTTTCAAATTTGTCTATTTCTAGTCATGTGAGTCGAAATAACAATGAAACCATCATTACACAGATAAAACTACCCATAAGATGTCCAAAAACCCTGGTGTGTCGACTCATACCTGGTAAACTGTGGGATAAAACGGAAGACAATTCGCCAGCTCGATTAAGAGAAAACAAATGAAATAGTGGTCTGTTTCCCAAATATTCCGCATTTGCGTGTGCCGCCACGGTCGGTTTTCTTGTTAGGCTAAATTTACAAGAACCGAAGTTTTTAAGTATTGCCGGCGAATGAAATGAATAAAGAATCGTTATTATTGGAATTCACTGAATTACTATCACCAATCAGTTTTATTTGTTACATTTTCGACTTATTTACATAATTTTTTTACTGAAATGCAATTAACTACAAAAATAACAATGCATTTCATGTAGAAATTTTGAAATTAAGCTTAATGAAAATTCAACATTAAAACCTGTCAATCTTGTGCTAAAATAATATAAGCGGGAATGGCGGGATTCCGTGTGTGATACATTCGTGCCATGATTTTTATTAAAATGTTTTCTTATAATACAAGATACTATGTGGTAATCTTCAGAATGTGGTGGTAATAACTACTCACTTTCGGTACTGGATATAGATGAATTATTTTGTTCGTCTCTCTGGATTGCCCACAAATGATACAAAAATAAATTATTATTGTACAAACTACACAGGAAACGATTAGATACTCACAAATTTTATTTTATCAGACATGTTTTGCCTGCACACTAGCTTCTTCACTGTCTGATTAAATCAAGTTTGTGAAGGATCGAATCGTTTTCAGTGTAGTTTGTACAATTACTATATAGAACTTCATCAAGTAAACGATCAGAATCAGAATGAGTAATTAAATTATAATTGGATGAATGTCTAAGAAAATATACAGCAAAATGAAGAAACACATTAATAATAGTAATCAATACAAGGAAATCGCTCTATGAAATTTAGATTCTGTCACAATCATTAGCTTTTGAATTATATTTAAAGTTTGTTCAAATTCCATAAAATTGACAACAGTCATCAATCACCATATCCCTGGAATATTGACAAGACTGAAATTCTATATAAGGGCGCCATCTCTGGACCCGACCAAAGAAGCACCACTATTTCATTTGTTTATTTGTCTTCTGAAAAATCAAAACCAAATCGAATCACTCGACACACCAGGGTTTGTAGTCATCTTAAACCAGCACAATGACACATTGACATTTCAGTAATTCAATTTATTTCGAAAATGTCACTTCCTCTAATTGGTGTTCAAAATGATGCAGCAATTGACAAAATCATTGAAGAAAATACACCAATAGATAATGTCAATACTAAAAAATACCATTGGAAAATATTTATGGAGTTTTGTGATGCCAGAAAATATGAATTGGATGGAAATCGTACTATTGAAGAACTTGCATTTATACTCAAGGATGGGGCGATTATTATGAGAAAAAAAGATAGCACAGAGTTTAAGGAGGCTACTGTTAAAACTGTATGAAATATGACAAGCAAATTATTACAAGAAAAGTATTACAAGGAGTATAATATCATGCTGAACCCCTTTAAAAGTGTTGCATTCAAACAAGCGCGGAATGCACGCGAAGCAGCACGAAGAAATTTACAAACAGATCCCACTAAACGCAAAACAAGCTCAGTACCATTAACTTCAACGGAAATGAGTAAAATTATAAACTTTTGGGATGTCTTTAGGACTCCTACGCAAATTTTATCATATAGCAGCGGCGGAATTGGCTTGGAGTGGTGGTGAAGGTGTTGTTTGCTTAGTTGATTATTTTCATATCGAAAAGGACAACAATGGATCTCCAACTAACAGGATGGAATATAATTCAATTTTCAGTAAATCCTTCCAAGGGGGTTCAAATAACTGCGTTTATAGTAAATGGTTAGTTCAAAATAGTAATAACAATGCTTGTCCTGTCAGATTATTCATAAATTATTATCAAAACGGTGTACAAATATAAATACAAATGCACTATTTTTAAGGCCAAATCGACACTGGAAGACAGAAACCGATAACTGGTACGACAATATGCCTCTAGGTAGAAATATTATCAACGGATGTACAAAATCTTCTGCTTAAGCAATTGGCTTGGATACGAAACAGGAAAATAACCAGTCACTCTAATAGAGCAACTGCAGTCAGTCAACTAGCTAAGAGTGGAGTTCAAGAACAACAATTGTTGAAAATTACTGGGCACAATGATGGAAATTCTATAAAACCTTATTTAAATATTGATCAGGAACATCATAGCCAAATAATCAATAGTATGCGTTGAAACACCTATGCAGTAACCGAGGCGAATACAGCAAGATCAACGGAATATCATTATACGAATTGTTCTTTTAATAACTGTGTGTTCAATAAATATTTTTGTTCGAATTGCAAAAAAAATTCTCACCGAATATCCCTCCGAACATTGATAAATAACTCATAATTTTATCACAACTTCCTCAAGCACGTTATTTTAGGTACCAAATAACGCGCTTTCGAAAACTGTTAAAAAATTATTTCGTTAGTTATCAATGTCCTTGGGATATCATTGCTGATAACACCTGTACGTAGTGAGAATGTAGGGACAGAGCTACCTCTAGAAACCACAGAAAGCATTCTGACTGGGCTTGGACTTCTACCTGAAGCCAATTTCATTTCATTTTCATTTGATGAAATTATAGACTTCCGCCATGTATGCATAATTCCACATGATAAAATATTTATTTATTTCATAAGCTGAAATGAAATAACCACTGTTACTAAAATAAAATATAAAAAAATCATCGAATGCGTTATGGCAAAAACCTATCGATGTTATACTTTACATCCTCACTCATTCAATTGATTTTCGCATGAATTCACCGTTGAACGCTAAATTTTGTTGATAGATTGAATTAGTCTATGGTGGCGTACGATAATTGCGTTCATGGCAGATGTAGCCACATTTTATATGGCAGGGTAATCGCTACACGCTGATCATTTTCGTTCACTACGAAGTTCAAGGTTCAACCGCAGGACTGTGGCCACACAAACGATCCTAATTGCAGCTATCAGAAAGTTTGGTTGGAAAATATCCTTGGAGCCATTGAAGTCCGAGGCTCACGGTCAAATAGTTTGAACGAAATGTCTTGAAGTGTCGTCATTTCCATTCAATTCAATAAAAATTTTGAAACGAACTACTAGAAATGACGTAACTTCAAGATAGTTTAATAATGATAATGCTAATGATAATGATAATGATAATGATAATGATAATGATAATGATAATGATAATGATAATGATAATGATAATGATAATGATAATGATAATGATAATGATAATGATAATGATAATGATAATGATAATGATAATGATAATGATAATGATAATGATAATGATAATGATAATGATAATGATAATGATAATGATAATGATAATGATAATGATAATGATAATGATAATGATAATGATAATGATAATGATAATGATAATGATAATGATAATGATAATGATAATGATAATGATAATGATAATGATAATGATAATGATAATGATAATGATAATGATAATGATAATGATAATGATAATGATAATGATAATGATAATGATAATGATAATGATAATGATAATGATAATGATAATGATAATGATAATGATAATGATAATGATAATGATAATGATAATGATAATGATAATGATAATGATAATGATAATGATAATGATAATGATAATGATAATGATAATGATAATGATAATGATAATGATAATGATAATGATAATGATAATGATAATGATAATGATAATGATAATGATAATGATAATGATAATGATAATGATAATGATAATGATAATGATAATGATAATGATAATGATAATGATAATGATAATGATAATGATAATGATAATGATAATGATAATGATAATGATAATGATAATGATAATGATAATGATAATGATAATGATAATGATAATGATAATGATAATGATAATGATAATGATAATGATAATGATAATGATAATGATAATGATAATGATAATGATAATGATAATGATAATGATAATGATAATGATAATGATAATGATAATGATAATGATAATGATAATGATAATGATAATGATAATGATAATGGTAATGGTAATGGTAATGGTAATGGTAATGGTAATGGTAATGGTAATGGTAATGATAATGATAATGATAATGATAATGTTAATGATAATGATAATGATAATGATAATGATAATGATAATGACAATGACAATGACAATGACAATGACAATGACAATGACAATGACAATGACAATGACAATGACAATGACAATGACAATGACAATGACAATGACAATGACAATGACAATGACAATGACAATGACAATGACAATGACAATGACAATGACAATGACAATGACAATGACAATGACAATGACAATGACAATGACAATGACAATGACAATGACAATGACAATGACAATGACAATGACAATGACAATGACAATGACAATGACAATGACAATGATAATGATAATGATAATGATAATGATAATGATAATGATAATGATAATGATAATGATAATGATAATGATAATGATAATGATAATGATAATGATAATGATAATGATAATGATAATGATAATGATAATGATAATGATAATGATAATGATAATGATAATGATAATGATAATGATAATGATAATGATAATGATAATGATAATGATAATGATAATGATAATGATAATGATAATGATAATGATAATGATAATGATAATGATAATGATAATGATAATGATAATGATAATGATAATGATAATGATAATGATAATGATAATGATAATGATAATGATAATGATAATGATAATGATAATGATAATGATAATGATAATGATAATGATAATGATAATGATAATGATAATGATAACGATACTGATTACGATAACGATAACGATAACGATAACGATAACGATAACGATAACGATAACGATAACGATAACGATAACGATAACGATAACGATAACGATAACGATAACGATAACGATAACGATAACGATAACGATAACGATAACGATAACGATAACGATAACGATAACGATAACGATAACGATAACGATAACGATAACGATAACGATAACGATAACGATAACGATAACGATAACGATAACGATAACGATAACGATAACGATAACGATAACGATAACGATAACGATAACGATAACGATAACGATAACGATAACGATAACGATAACGATAACGATAACGATAACGATAACGATAACGATAACGATAACGATAACGATAACGATAACGATAACGATAACGATAACGATAACGATAACGATAACGATAACGATAACGATAACGATAACGATAACGATAACGATAACGATAACGATAACGATAACGATAACGATAACGATAACGATAACGATAACGATAACGATAACGATAACGATAACGATAACGATAACGATAACGATAACGATAACGATAACGATAACGATAACGATAACGATAACGATAACGATAACGATAACGATAATAATAATACGTCTCCATCATTTTGACAAGTAGTTTAGGAATTGTTCTTTTAAATTTTTCATAGAAAATAAAAGGCGAAATTCAGTTTTAATTTAGCAGTTCTTTTACGTCACCTGAAACATCTCTGTGAGAGGGCGAACCAGAGAGACAGTTAAAAAATTATTAAAATACAATATCATGCATTGATATCACTTTCCGTTTTATAACTATCATTAATGATTTGAAAGAATGATGAATCAGTAGATTTTTTTGCGATTAAAAAAATTAACACTTCGAGACCAACTGGAAGACGAGCAAAATATTGCTCGTATGACGGGAAAAATAATTTGTAGTAGACAAAATGGAGAAGGAGAAAACGGCTGAGTTTTTAGGAGTTGAAAGTGGTATTTCATGGTTTTTCGCGATTGACAACGAAAGTTGAGTTCCTGTCAAAGAAATTTGAAGAAAAAATGTAATGATAATGAAGAGATCTAACACTTCTGCATTCCACAATTTTTTACATTACCCTAAATTTCCCTAAAAATCGGAAAACCCGATTTTTCAATTTTAATTTTTTTCTCTTGCAAATTTTTATTTTCACGAAATTTGGTGAAAATATAACATTTTATGCGTCAAATAAGTCAATAAGATTTTCCATTTTTTTCGATAAATTCCGAAAAACGACGTCATTTTCAACTGAAATTCATCTTTTCAAGCTCGCCAGCCGCTATTTTTTCCGTTGAAGCGTCTTCTTTTGGATTATACAGGGTGTCCGGTAAACCTTGTACAATATTGAAACTGGTAATAGACCAGGTCATGACTGTTCAGAATATCGGAATTTCACCTCAGTAAAAATATCACCGTTTTCGAGATAATGGGCATTTTAAGAATTTCTGGAAAATCTACCTAACCTAACCTTGGATTTTCCAGTGCCATGTATACAAATTGGGACTAATCCAAATATCTTTGCTGCTGAAAATTACTGATGAGTGATGCTTCTAGACTTACAGAACAGTTTTTCAGAAAGTGAAAACATTTTTCATAAAATGAGGGTAAAATGACAGATTTGAGTTTCATCAAAAGAATGAAAGAAATATAACCAATTGGAAGTGGACATTCATTTCAAAAGAATACTCATTTTTACCAGACTCTACCATGGTATAAAACAAACCATATTTATATTTGGAAGAATGGGTTTCCATTGAATTAGGCGTGGTTTTCTATCAACTTTTATTCAAGAAAAAAAGGAAACTACCCAACACCAAAACTACGTCACAATCACACTCGACGCGCGTGTCGCCAACAGAGTTAGCATCTTCAGGAGATAAAAGTGAGATTTTAAGATTTTAAGACTGTGACGTAGTTTTGGTGTTTGGGTATTTTATTTTTTTCTTGAATTGTATTTACACCAAAGGTTCCAAAATATTCATTTATTTGATCAACTTTTCTACTTACGCCCAAAAATTATTTTATTTAAACTTTATCAAGATAAAATGTGGAAATAATTATTGATAATAAACAATAGACTGCTTAGTAGCATTGAATAGTATGTCAATAAAATTAAATTTTCATGTAATTAAGCCTAATAAAATTATCGAAATGAAATGTCGATTATCCGACATGGCACCGATTAATACGAATTCTTGTGTTAAATGTCGCAATTGTTCAACATCCAGATTCCAACGAAGTTTCAGATACCGACAGATATACAGGGTGTAACCAAATAAGTGCAAACTTTTTTAAGAGATGAATCCTTGTCGAAAATTAAAAACTTTTGTTTGAACAACTTGTGACTTCTATCGTAGTTTTTTTAAATTATTCCACTTGTTTCATTCAGTGGTATTTTTTTCATTGTCATGCCGTACATACGTTATACCCGAGAATATGCGCATATGCACAACATTTATGGTGAATGTGAAGGTAGTGCTACTGCTGCAGCAGCGCTTTGTGCAGCACTATATCCGATTGCACAATGCCGCTCATAGAATCGCTTATTTGAGGGCTATAACCTATAACGCATTTGAAAAGGTTCTTCTTGAAAATATGTCGTCTCTGCGTACGAGTGGATGGAAAATAACATTTTTGTAATATTATTCAGTGCGATGTTGAATAATCGTTATTGTGGTTTATAGTGTATGTTGATTAAAAAAATAACGTTGAATTAATATTTACATCATTACATCTCATTGAATGCTTCTAAGCAGTTGATTCGTTATTACTCATAATTATTAATCATGTGATCTTGATAGAATAAAAATAAAAGACATTACTGACAAAGTCTAATGGAGTTGATTTTTCCAAAAATAATGATCGTATGTTTTTACCATAGTAAAGCCTGGACAAAATGTGCATTCTTTTGTAATGAATATCCAGTTCCACTTGGTTATGTTTTTTCAAACAATAATGTTAAACTGTTGTTAAAAAAATTGGTGTAACTCAAATCTGTCATTTTACCCTCATTTCTTGAGAATTTGTATTGTTTTCTGAAAAACTGTTTCATACGTCTGAAAGCATCACTCATCAGTAATCTTCAGCAGCAAAGATATTTAAATTCGTCCAAATTTGTATACATGGCATTAAAAAATCCAAGGTGAGGTAGTGATTTTCCAGAAATTAAAAAATGCTCCTCATTATCTCAAAAATATTGAGATTTTTACTAAAGTAAAATTCCGATATTCTGAACAGTCATGATCTGGTCTATCACCAGTTTCAATATTGTACAAGGTTTACCGGACACCCTGTATGTAATGAGAGAGTAACACTACTAGGAAATTTTTTCCAGAAATCGCGGAATAATTTGAAAAACATTTTCTAAAATTATTAAATAAACGATTGAAACTTTTCTAGAATATTAATTCATTGTAACTCAATAGGAACAGAGAGTAAACAAAAACAAATAAAGATTTGGTTATGATAGGGCGAAAGGAGTTGAACTTCTGTTGGTAAAAATGGTTTCTCACGATTTGCAGCGAAAATTAACCTCCTACAAAAAAAAATGAGGATTAAGTTGTTGGCAATAAAAAGATCTACAACTTTTGTATCGAGCAGTTTTTCACATAACCCAAAATTTTTCGGGAAAATCGGAAAACCCGTTTTAATTTAATTGAAATTTTTTTCTTGTGTAAAAATTGTGTGCATAATTTAGTGGAAATATACCTTTTTATGATCTGAATTAGACGTTTACATTAATGAAAATTGCTCTGTGATCACGTGGTACAACCAAGATCTGCTCGCTCAGCTTGGATTTTCATTGACCAAACGCACCTTATAAGATTGCATTTCAGGGAAGAGGCTACTACTCCGAGTAGGTACTTCAAGAAAGAAGAAAAATGAATATTTCGCTGCAGAAAAAAATGTCTAATTTAGAACATAAAAAAATATGTTTCTACTGAATTTTGTGACAAACATACAACAAAAAAATTAAAACTATCCGTTTTCCCTGAAATTTTGCGGTTATGTGGAAAAATTTCAAGTACAAAAGTTGTAGATCTTTTTATTGTAAACAACTTATTTCTTCAACTTCTTTTGTAGGAGGTTAATTTTCGCTGCAAATCGTGAGAAACCATCTTTACCACCAAAAATTCACCTCCTTTCGCCTTTGTATCATAATCATATCCTTATTCATGTCCTTGTTTATTCTTTGTATATCTATTGAGGTAACATGAAATTATTATCCTCGAAAGGTTTCAACTGTTAATTTCAATAATTTTAATAAATAAAAATGTGTTTAGAAAAAAAAAGATTTTTGAAAGTCTGATTTTTTTTAAATTTTTTCATTTTCTGTAAAAAATGTTCATTGTATTGCTACTCTTTCATTATACAGGGTGTTACATGATTCTTTACAAATATTTTAAGGACATATTCCTGAGATCAAAATAAGACTTTTTTTCTATAAACATGTGTTCTAAAATCAACCCCCTCCAAGCTACAGACATCACAAGATGCGCAAAAAAAATCTTTAATTTTGAAATGTGGCTACAATTATGCATCAAATATTTTGAAAATTCACAAGCACTTGTATCTTCAGACGATCAATTCATTTTTTGATTCAAAAATAAAGTAACTCGAATCGAGAGGGGTGAATGAGGGTTGCATACAGATTTGATGGCAAACATTTTCTATTTACTCTAAAAAAATTTGAATTCAAACATCATTGTTGAGTTGGCCACTAAAGAAACATACACTCAAGTCTAATGCATTTTTTTTGAATTAGCTAACAGTTTTAGAGAAAATCGCTAGTAAATGAAAGGGGTGAATTTTCAAATTATTGTACTAAAAAAACTTAGTGAGCTATGATTATTATTGTCTCTGGTAACTAATGATAAATCAATATCTTTTATGCCAAACTGACATTGAAAAAAATGGCGGCTGTCGAGCTTGAAAAGACGAATTTTACCGGTGAAACTCTTCAGCTGTCTTTTTATTATCAACAACAGTTATTCATTTTCTTTTTTAATTCCGTTGCTATTCACGAAAAACCACTTTCAACCCCTAAAAGTTCACATGCGTTTGATATTTTCTGCCTTCTTCTGATATCGAATATCAGACATAAGTGAGGGGAAGCTGTATAAAATGTCTATTGCATTGCTGAAGACAGACAGTTCATCAAATCAAATATGTAAATAATGAATAGTAAAGGACCCAGAATAGAGTCATGAGGCACACCCGATTTGAGATTAGAGGTAAACAAATAAGTACCATTGATACAAACTTCCTGTCGCCTGTTTTTCAAATAATGTTTTGATAATTTTGGTGAATTTTATGTGTGTGTGTTTATTGAAGATTGTTACTCACACCTATTTCAGAAATATTCAAGTTGATGCAAAGTTGCTTGGGCTTCTTAAAACTATGAGAGTATAAGGTTTCTTTAAGATTACCTGTTAATTATAATAACAATAATAATTTATTCACATGCAAAGATACAGAGTTGAGAATTACATTATGGTTATGAATAATGAATATACCACGAAGCAGTTAATACTGCTTGTTTGTGGACGTATTCAACAAAGGTTCATGTGTAAACTACAGGGTGTTAATTAAGTACGTTGACAAACTTCGGGAGATGATTCTTTGAAAGTTTTCAGGACGAAAAGTTCATATAAACATATGTCCCAAACGGCTTGGTATTCGAGATACAGGGTGATAAAAACATATTTTTTTCAAGATTCTAGAGTTAACTTCGACATTTTCGACAATAATCAGTTCAAATTGGGCAAGTACAATCCATTTAATAGTACGCACGATACAAAATAATGCATTTCTTAAATAATTCACAGTATCCTCCTTTGTTCAACCCTTCAGATTTTTTTTCCTCCGCCACTGACATATTATGAGAAAGGAATAATCAAT
The DNA here is from genome assembly GCA_944452925.2 of Chrysolina oricalcia. Lineage (NCBI taxonomy): Eukaryota > Metazoa > Arthropoda > Insecta > Coleoptera > Chrysomelidae > Chrysolina > Chrysolina oricalcia. The sequence continues at coordinate 25,515,765 of OX101811.2, forward strand.
GTTGTTTGATTTAACATCTTTTTGTTTTCTTTCTTGAATTTTTTCATTTGTACGGTTCAGGAGTTACAATGAAAATATTAATACAAACATTTTCCAGTAACGCATAACAAAGAAATTTGAGAAGTAAATATTCTAACAAACTTGAAGGGTGAGTCTTTGAAAGGTTTCAAGATGAAAAGTTCATATAAACATGTCCCAAGCGGCTTGGTTTTCGAGGTAAATGGTGATCAAAATGCATATTTTAGGAGTTTTTGGAGTTTACTTCGAAATTTTCGACAATAATCGATTAAAATTAGTTCAAATTGAGCAAGTACAATCCATTCAATAGTGCGCATGATACAAAATAATTCATTTCTCGAAGTGTCATTGCCACTCTCCAAAGATTAGCGCGTGACGCAATGCGTTATTTTGTTATCTTTACACAAATAGCTATTTTCTGCTCGTGTAGAGAAAATGTAATGTTATGGAGCTCCCATACATTTTTCACCAGAACTCAGGTTGAATATGTATTGCACAAAGTCGATTATGGCAAAATAATTTTGGAAATTTTCAATAGTGAATAACTTTGTTATCAAATACTAGAGCAAAGTAACATAAATTCCCTAGGAATAAAGTGAAGTTCAGAAAAGGACCATTACTGAAATTGATATGTCAGAGCAGCTGCTGGAAATGGCCACCGCCAACTTCAATGCATGCGTTTATGCGCCTAACAATAGACTGGCGGACACGCTTAAAAATACCAGGAGTGTTTCTTATAATTGCGTATGACTCCTGTATGCGATTCCTCAGGTCTTCTTCACTTTGAACTGGAGTTCGGTACACTAATGATTTAAGGTGCCCCCAGTGGAAAAAATCAAGTGGATTCATATCGGGTGACCTTGGTGGCCAAGGTGGAGGCCCACCACGCCCAATCCAGCGATCAGAATAATTCTCTTCTAAATGTTGGCGTGCAACCAATCTGAAGTGTACTGGAGCACCGTCATGCATAAACCAAATTCCAATTCTTTCTCTCAGTGAAATCTCCTCTAGGAGTCCAGGTAAGATGAATTCAAGAAAATGTCGGTAATGGTCACCATTGAGTCTATGAGGCAGAAAATGTGGCCCGATAAGGAAATTCCCTACAATTCCAACCCAAACATTCATAGAAAACGTCTCTTGAAAATGGTTTTCAATCACGGCACCGACGTGTGGGTTTTCATCAACCCACATATGATTGTTGTGAAAATTAATAATGGCTTTACGGGAAAAGCATGCCTCACTTGAGATAAAAACCATGGATTTCTCAATCAATTTATTTCGAATCCAAGTGCAAAAAGTTAGTCTCTTTGGAAAATCCCTTGGTAGAAGAGCTTGAACACGCTGTATGTGATAGGGATAAAACTGTTGCTCTTTTAAAATTTGCCATACCAATACATGGGTTACGTTAAACTGTGCCGCAATTTGTTTTGTACTGGAGTCTGGATGCTGCTCAATTTCGTTAAGTACAGCTTCTTCTATCTGAACTGTTCTAACTTTCCTGGGTCTTTCCATGAGAACAGCAGACCTCTTGAAAGTACCCGTTTCACGAAGATGGGAGTGAATATTGATGAACATTTATGTGCTTGGAATATGACGTTGTGGAATTTGACCCACTTCTAATAGTCCGATTGATTTGAAATTCGGCTCCAATATGCCGGACGAGTTTTGTGATTATGATCCGATTCTATTCAAAATTGGTATGTGATGGTTTTTGGGATGGATGTTTTTAGTTTCACATAAAAAATAAACTAACAAGTTAAAAATAAAAATTATAGAAAGAAAACTTTTTAAAGTTTTTATACAATACACTGAAAAGGAAAAAATAATTTATTTTATTGTTTGATCTAGGTAATCTTGTACAGGAAGATTTTGATACTCACAGAATAACCTATATCAAACAATGAAAGAAATTATTATTTTCATTGCATTTGTATAAGAGCTTGTCTTTATATTTTTTATTTTATAATTTTTATTCATCGTAGATTTTTTAAATTCTGAAAAAATATTTCCATCAATTTACAATAATTGAGGATGTTTAATTTTCAAATTTTCTAATGTTATGCTACACTGAGAAATGTTTAAGTATAGAAGGTTGGAAATAAGTTTGGAAATAAGTATGATATTTCTGTTATTTTATGTTTCTATTATTTCATGAATTTTTTGTCTAGGGTTTTCGAGGATGTATTTTTTTATTTGAGATTTGAATTTTTTCAGTTGCTTCTCGTCTCTCAGATTTTCTGGTAACACATTAAAAACCTTTGGTCCTAGATAACTGTAAGTCCTCTGACTTATTGATTTGTGAACAAACGGAATATGATAAAGGTTGTGACCTCTGGTATTTTATTGATGATTTTTTCTAATCAATTCTTATTTATTCACGAACTGATGTGTTGCCAGGCTCAAAAAGTATATTTGTTTTATGTCCATCAATTTTGTTCCTTGATATAGAAGTTCTGTAGAATAACGTGGCGGTTTTTTATATATTATTTTTATTATTCGTTTCTGTATGATTTCTATTTTTTGAGGTGTACATTCATTCCAGCTCCCCATCCGATGATTCCATATTTCAAATGAGGTTCGAAAAATGTATAGTATAACGTTTTCAATTGATGTTCTTCGAGTATTCTTGAGACTTGCTTTATCTTATACACTACGCATCTTAGTTTATTGAGGAGAAAGTTAATTTGCTGGTCCCATTTCAGGTGACTGTGTATTTTTATTCCTAAATATTTCATAGAATTAGAACAATTTATTTGTAAATTATCTTGGAAACTAATTTCATTGTAATTTGGAAGTTGCGAACTATAGCTACAGAAAGGCACGTAGAATGTTTTCTGTAAATTAATTGATAATAATTTATTGTCAAACCATCTTTTGATGAGAGGGAGATCAGATTCTACTTTCTTTTTTAATTTAGACCATGTTTCTTCTTCGTATAAGATGACCGTGTCATTAGCAAAACTTATAATATTCCCTTCAGACTCCACCAAGAATAAGTTATTTATGTATATCGCGAACAATACTGGCCCCAACACCGTTCCTTGTGGTACCCCACATTCTACTATTTTTTTATGTGTAGGTACATTTCCACAATATTACTTCTCGATTGTAAGTAGGTCTTATGAATCTAAACAGAAAGGAAGTCTGAGGATGGTCGTAAGGGTGCACACAAAAATTGTGCTAGCTTCTCATCAACTTCAGGTTTATTCGCAATGGTCAAACATTGCTACTATATGGCTAAGCGAAAGCCTTGGACAAAATCATTTGGAGGTTATCCAGATAGTCAGGGGATGGTTTAATATATCAAGAAGGGTAGTAGTATATAGTATAGTATAGCAGAATCAGAGGTATGATATCTGGAATAGTGAATTTTAATCATCCCAAACCGGAGTCTCCAGAGTGCAATTGGCTGGACATGAGATATAGTGAGAATAGAGGATATCTTAATCAATTTCTAAACTGCGAAGTAGTTGGACTCGGTGGGTTTACGTTGCCTTGATGTTGCCGCCCATGTATGGCATTAATTCCAGCTTCAGAAGATAATTAATGCATAATTGTACCTTTCAAGTATTTGCTTTACCTGATGCCTGACGATGATGACGGTTGATCCATAAGGGTGCGCACTAAAATATTCTTGGCTAGTCATGGAGTGATATACATTTAATAAGTCTTATCTCGCATATTTGGCGATTATAATGAGTAATTAAGCAATATAGACCGGGATCCCACGCATATTTTCAAAAATGAATAATAACAGGTTTAATCTTCCTGAGTAGCTTCATTTTGGCGAGACGCCCAACTTTTTCTTCCACGAAAATTCTCGATGGTGGTAGCTAATAAAATGCGCAAGCGTCAATCATGTCGATTTGGTGAGTGCAAAAAAGTCATTAATAACAGTTAGTTTTTCAGTCGAACCTGGAGATAATTCGATAAAGTACTCAGAAAATCTTTTGTCCTACAAAGTGGATGGTAGGACTGAAGAGTTCCCCACTCCCAACATGTACCAATGACGTGGTCATGAAAATTCATTAATAACCAGCGGATTTTTTTACCGTTGCTTGGTTAATATTTGTATAATTGAATAGTCATATTGTCCTACAAATTGAATGGTAGGTGTTCCCAGTCCTATGCTCAGAAATTGTCATTTTCACGAAATTTCTTGATATTAGTAGCTAATGAACTGCGTAGGCGAAAGTCATGTTGATTTGGTGAGCGCAAAAATCGTATGGCTAACTGTTAGTTTTACCCAAACCTAAAGCTTATGGCTCATGGTGAAACAAACCAATTGAATTAACTTAATTTCAAGGAAGTAAAATCAATCTATTTGGCCGTAAGCCACGGGCTTAACTAGCCTACAGATATTTCGACCATAGCTTCTGAAATAAAAAGGTATCAAAATATTTTGTATAGGCACATTTATCCTTATTTTTGATATGATATTTTTTCAATCCTGCCATCCTCATTACGTTGTCCAGTCCAGATCGATCCTATGGCCAGTGTTCGAGCTACTGGATGTCAAAAATTCCATTACTGCTATTTTGCGAGTTATGAATCGATTTGATTTTTTTGCTTTAATTCGAAATCGATTTTTTTTTAGAAATAAAAATATTAAATCTAACTTGTAGCTTGTAAGTTCCTCCATTCGAATAAGAAATCATATTTCACAAAGGCTGTTGCATTGTTAAAAATTGTTAAAATTGTTATTTCCGTCAACCGATTCCACCCCTACGCGTAACCCTCGGTAGTCTTCGAGAGACTTGTCTGAGCTAGGGAATACGCAGCCCTTACCTTTTAACGTGTGAAAGCATGACAAGACACTGTTCAAAGAAATAGATGAATATTAATACCATTATCATTTTCATTTCACAAATTCTTTGAAAAGAATGGGTCTTCATCAATTACATGAGGATTCATATTATGATTGCTAGTTCAACCGTATATAGTTTTCCATGTACACAGTGACTATTTGAATGCTTAAAAAGGCCATATCTCAGGAACAAAATGAAATTATTATTATGAATTATCCATATTTGTTACTGGGATATGAGAATTGAAGTGGAATTATACTCATGAAATAATCCTCCCATCAATTCCCCTTATTTCCAGCAATTCCCGTCACTCCCTGATTTACAGCAACCCACATGCAGTTACATTTTTCAGAAATCTCTTCTTGTGATACCTCCTTGAATAGCTGCTGAAAAATGCTCTCCCACTCCTTCCCCTTCCCTTCCTCATTGTTCAAAATTGTTTTTCCGTTAACCAGATGTCGTCCCCTTACGAACGACAGCCCTCAAAAGACGAAACTTGTGAGAGCCAAAGATTAACGAATTCTTACTTTTTACGTGCTATTCCACTCTCTCGGGCCATCAGAGAAATATAAGCAGTCGCTAGGCTTCCAACCCACTACCGGCGACCAGAGGGGATAAAAGATCGGTATTTTAACTACTTGGCCACTTGACCCCCGTAAACTATAATATCTTTTTCAAACTGGACTGTTTGAGGCCTCTGGAGATACCATACATCCTATTTTACCGTAGAGCAGATTTTCACAATTCGTCTGACCTCTTTGAAAGTTTTCAATTATGAATTCCATCTCTTCAGACGACGTTGTGGTGTTGCAGGTTTTTCCGGGTCTCCCTGCACCTGTTTAAGCGAATGCGACATCATTTAAGCCGTCCGGAGGGCAGATTGATTATTTCAATGTTTTTGCTTTGTTATTGTTGTTTTCAATATGTTTATAAAAATTATGAATGCTAAACAAAATTTCCCACTTTTTTTATAAACTTTTCAACTAAATTATGATATTTTTGAATTGAACATACAATTATACATTGAAAGTAACATTACTTTACTAATAAATGTATATCAAATTAGCTTAACCACAATTTCAAAATAATTCGTTATTTTGAATAATTTTTGTAGGACTAGCGACACTGTATTATTTAGTTGAAGAATACACTAACCTATCATGTGTTTTCATTGTCCTACAGTTATTAATAATTTTTTTTTCCATGGAATTGACAATTTCGGAGCGTAGGACTGGGAACACCTACCATTCAATTTGTAGGACAATATGACCATTCAATCATACAAATATTAACCAAGCAACGATAAAAATATCCGCTGTTTATTAATGAATTTTTATGACCACGTCATTAGTACATGTTGGGAGTGTGGGACTCTTCAGTCCTACCACCCATTTTGTAGGACAAAAGTTTTTTCGAGTACTTCATCGAATTATCTCGAGGTTCAACTGAAAAACTAACTGTTATTAATGACTTTTTTGCACTCACCAAATCGACATGATTGTGCCTACGCATTTTATTAGCTACCACTATCGAGAATTTTCGTAGAGGAAAAAGTTGGGCATTTCGGCAAAATGAAGCTACCTAGGAAGATTATTAATCATTTTTGAAAATAGGCCTGGGATCCCGAATACTCTGAAATTTTAGAAATCATTACGATATATGAGTCTAGGTGAGTTTTTAATTGTATAGGAGCGATTCGAATATGCTGAGTTCTCATGTAAAATCACTGAAGGAAAATTGTTCTGGAATTCAAGAAATTGGAATAAAATTTTCTCCTGATCTTATAAGGAATATGTTGATTATTCTAACCATCAGTATTTCTATATAATTCCATACCATTTAATTATTTTTCAGCAGTGGAAAACATTTATAGTATAGAAAAGACAAATCACAATGTGGAAATGATACGGTCTCCAAACAAGGGGATTCTCTTCCTGATTCGTCTGCTGAACACCAAAAACATAACCGTCACAAATAATTTAAAAATAAAATTTAAGTATTATATTGCTCTTGCTAAATTAGAGAATGCCGTAAGGGATGAATCGCAAACTCATCTACGGTGTTCCAAAGGGGTGAGCAAGTTCATGAGGGAGTTACATATGCTGAAACATATGGATTATTTTTTTTTTTCAAGTGTTCGACTTCACATATGGAAAGAGAAGAAGTCGGATGTGTACCATAAAAATCATGATGAATTGACGGAATGTGAAGATGCTTTTGGAACAGAACAGAAAACCTACTTCTAGGGAAAGAGTTCTCACAATTGACCTAACGTTGTCTTTGCTGATGGTTAATTGAACATTCAAATGGATAATTTCATCAGAGAGATGACTCCGGAAATGACAGTACACTCTGTTATATTAGCTTTTTTAGAGAAAAATGATTGGGCTTTCAGATGCCATTTAGCAGATGTTTGCAATATCATAAGATGAGTAACAAAATGAGAGAATGTGTATTTAAGCATCAAATTCCTTAAGATTATTGGAAGTTGACCTGTTCAGTGGACACTGGCAGTTCAAATACAATTAATTGAATAATCATTGGGGGGACATTTCTACCGAATGAAACGGTTATTCTTAGTTTCATGGAAAGTACAGTACCAGTTATAGCTTTCATTCAATTACTGTAAATTGATAGAGGTTTCAGAAAGTGCAGAAGATATTGTACTATTTCTCATTGACAGATTAACAAACCTGTGGTAGAATTCCAATATATCTCAAAGTGGAGTGGTATGGATATACGATGCCGAAATACTCTTCTCAATTTAATATCACCATCTAGTGTTGTGCAATGGTAGAACGGCAAATCCTATCAATCAGTTAAACCGTATCAGTGGGTAGTACATGTTTCAAACCTATATAGATTAATCATCAGCTCTTTAGGAAATTATGGAGGAGAAAAAATAATTTTATGCATAAATGTATATAAAAGGAGGGTTATTTGTCACCACATGATACCAATACAGATCCATGCAGTACCAGAGCACCCTGGTGTTTTATTTTATATCGGATATTACTGATATCCAAACTTTCTGAATGATTCAGTTCTATGTCTTCGTTTTTGATATTGAATGAGTATGGTTTTGAGTTCATAGATTGGTGACGATAGGTTTCCATTCGCAAAAGGATTTCTATGGTAACGTATTTTCAACTAGTACATACATCAAATGATGGCTTCAATTGGAAGTACTAGATCTTTGTCTCATTCTTTTCTTAAAGATTCTTCAATCAATCAAGATTTTTTTGCTTCTCAAGTTTAATATAATGGCTAATGTCTCAATGTCTACCTGAACTATCATCTGTTTCAAAAGCAATATTAAACCAATGATTTTTCAAGAAATCACCTATTGTATTAGCAGGTTCCCAATATAGGTGATCAAACCAAATCTTTGGTGTATTTTAGAGGAGAATAGACTTCTTCAGTTGCATTATTAATGTTTTTTTCATGAATTCTTATAACCGTTATGACTCATACATATATCGAAACTCAATGTATCGAGAAATATATTGAATAATCGTTAGTATTGATATGGGTGAATTTGAGTTATCAGGAACTGTGATGATTTGTGAAAAATAATAAGAAGTTTTTGATTATGTAGGTTTTTGTATTTTGGTTTTCCATAAAAATTTCAGCCAATATCCAGGACTAGGTATTTTATTTTATTGAACTTACTATAAGGGAAATTGTTTCCTCAAGGAGAACACCAGAAGACAAATTTTGAACATCGGAAAAAGGTTGATTCAATATTATTCTGTAATCCTGTATCTTCAATATTGTCAATTCATTCGTAAGCCCTTCTCAGGCCGACTGTTTATGAAAAATTACGTTATTTCTAGATTGAGTGTTGAGATTTTCAGAAACTGAATCAGATGGAGCTGTCACAGGATATACAACTGATCTAATGACCAATCTAATGATCTAAGACTTCTGACTGTTCCCCGTAAGGATGCAGCTGGTTGACGAAAAGAACAATTTTTTAGCAGACTGTGAGATTTTTATGATTCCATCAGTAACTGAAGATGAATTCACAATTTCAGATTTGATTTAGAAAAAAACAGTCCGTTTAGTCGGTGAAACTTCACTTACTCTTCTGGAACAACGCGTATGAATTTGCCACATGTCTCTTATATATATAGATATTTTCATGGTCACCACTTTTTTTAATATTATCGACAGATAAACTCATCCATTCAAACTTAAATTTAAATCTTCAAACTCCATTACCACAAGGATTTTGTCCGATAGAAATTTAATAATAAAGTATATTTATTCACGAATAAATCACGTAGACGAATATGCATAAATGGACGAATATGAAACTCTATGCAGTTGCAGTTCTCCGAATTATACTTGCCACAAATATTCAAAAAGGGCCATAAACTATATCTATGTTGAACAAAACAGCCGTCTCCCAAACTCAATTCGAATCCACAAGAAACTGCAGCGATGAAGTGTAAGATATGATTCCCGAGTTCATTTTCGGGATTCAGCGGAAAATAACTAAAGCCACATAAAAAACCGCTCAATTTTCTGTGCGACCCAAATTTGTTCGAGAACTAGAAGACGTTTTCTCTCCCGCAGACGGTGTTTGTTGTTTGCACAATGTCAAACCCTTATCAGAAACTAATGAAGTTTCCGTGTTGTCACTACTCTCTTCGATATCGAATTATTGTTTTACAAAAGCTGACAAAGAGAATGGTTCGGTGATTGTTTCCTTTATCTTGGAAAAAGAGTAATTTGATTATCAATTATTGATTCTCTTCAATGAAATACAATATATTGTTCGGATAGAGAACAATACAGTCTCTACCCAGACATTCATTTTTGTTCCTCCTAATACAAGTGTACGTTATATCTCCAATTATTCGACAATGAATATTGTCATTCAGCCTTATCCAGGTGTCCACATGAATATTGAATATTTTTCAATAATGAATATTGTAACTTTTCAATTTCAGGAAACATTTGCATTGACGTAATCACGTGTCACTATTGAAAGTCAAATTATCGAATGTTAAAAAACTGTTTAATTTTTTAGCAATGAGCATCGAAGTTGTTGCTTCACTTTTCCTCATTTTTTTCTTAATCAGTTTGCGGAAAATGAACTTCATGTCCAAATAAGTGTTTATTTCGGATGTCAGTTTCCGGTCAAATGCATATGGTAATGAAAGATTACCTCATGGCCCATGGGAAGGTTCATATTCTGTCCAGTGATTTTTTTTAAGTCTCTTGGGAGACACATAGCATACGAGAGCTAGCACCGTCGGGAAAACAAGAATTTCAGTAAGTCTAGTTTTTAGACATGCTATCTCTCTCACTCTCCCGGACGTCATAAGGGTTATTTGGCTGGCGGTAGAGCTTGCAATCATCAGTGCGCATCGTTCCTATACAGGAAAAATATTGATTTTTCAAATTAATTTAAGGAGGTTTCTTTTCTTATTATTATTTCAATTGAACTCTCTGACACATATTGTTATCGTTGTTCAAACTGTGCCAAACGCTAATTTTGAACTATTTTTTTTTCCAAAATATTTTAATATGACTGAAACTCTTATATGATATTTTTCAGGTATCTACAAACCTAAAATTTATTTTCCAGAGAATAATTTGGTTATCAAACCTCCAGCTAGACAGATTTAGAAGTGTAAAGTGATGTGGTATTATTTTGAGAACAAAATGTACCACATTGTACTTTGAGAATCATCACCAACTTCAGTTTTCAACATGATTCCACAGACCATGTGCAGGATGTGTGATTCGTATGATACTAGGTTGATGAAGATCTATTTATTCTTTCATCATTCTGTATTAGAATTTTCGTTGTTTACGGATAGTTGTTAATCATTCTGGAGTAATTGTGTGTCATTTCATTTTTGATAGAAAGAAATAAATTATTCAAACGAAATGTATTGAAGTCAGGATTTGTTCTTCAATTTACGAACGTATAAAGTACCGGGTAGGTGTTATATACGTGAAAGATCCCATAGAATATGATCCACTGTGAGGCTTATACGCGTGCGTATTAATGAATCGTTGGCCAACGCTGCAAACAGCTGTTGTCGTTTATCTCGCTTGCGCAACTAGAACCTGACTGACTTCACTCTTCTAACATGCCCAATCATTTTTCACTTTCAAATCGGTCTGACTGGAGGTATTAATATTATAAAAAAACAACAAAATTTCAGTCACAGTAAAATATTTTGATTTTTTTTTTGTTTATCATTCACACACACACACACACATGGCACAGTTTAAACAACGATAAAAATACCTGGCAATAGTTTATTCGCGTGTCAAAAAGTTCAATTAAACTAATAAAAAAAAGGAACCTTTCTAAAGTTATTTCAAAAATCAATATTTTACCTGTACAGGACAGGTACGATGCCCACTGATGAACGCAACTTCTACCGCCAGCCAGATGACCCGTATGACGTTTGGGCATCAATTCTTGACGGCAAGAGAATAGAACGTTCACCGCAGGGTTCCTTGATAGGGGGGTTGTGAAATGTCATATTGTTTTCGTCATTGGAGGGAAATTAAGGTGGCTATCCTGAAATTGTAGGCGCCAAATTTGAATTGCAATAAAATATCCCATTTTGTTGGATTGAATTCGAAACCAATCGGTGGGAGTAAATTGAAATACGTGCGAGTGATTAAAACATATTTGTATTAATATATTTCCTAGTTCGCAAAAGTAGGTATCTCGAAGACTTCTGAGAGTTTCAAAGTTGATGAAAATAACAAATTATTAACATTTTTTATAGATTCTGAATGTTGGGCGTAGTTGATAATAATGATCAAATTGAATGAACTGATAAGAAAGTAAATTCTATACAAAGTAATGAGCCTTTAAAAAAAAGAAAACATGGAACAATCACATAATCCGAGATTTGAAATATATTTTAAAGATTCAAAGACTAATCTCAATTTATCTGTTATAACACTAGTTGAATAAATTGCACCATTCAAAGAGAAATTCTTTTCATATCTAATGAAAGAAATCAAAACAACTATCTTATGTTGACATTATTCCAGAACCTCAGGTGCAAGAAGAAAGTTTGATTTGTTATATGATTGATCTCAATTTTTTCTAAAATGTGTGAATGTGAAATGGGGTAAATGATAAAAATGATAGATAGATAAATATTTATTCGTTCTTGAAGTTTACTCAAATATAAAAACTTATTAGACTATAGTCACTGTCATTCACCCTGCCTTGTTCACAAAACTAATTCACATTTCATCGACAACATTTATAATATTCACAGAAATGATTTGAGTACTGTTATTTATGATATGAGTCAATGTTTTATTTTATAAATTTCGGTATCATTTACACATTGTTTCATAAATAGTAATTTACAATTTCTTTAAGTAGAAAAAATTTGACATTTCTATATATCCACCTAAAATCCTAATTAAATGGCAAGTAGTAAAATTGTGCATATCTAATATTTTAAATAAAGCTGAACATATCATTTGTATTTGCAACGTTCCATAATAATTTTGAGTTTGGATAGTTCTTACACTTGGTAATGGGAACTTTTTTTTAAATTTCATTTGTTCCTTCTGATAATTGTTGTACAATAGTGTTATTGCACAGACTGTTCAATGAGTTTCTCTCGTTCTTTGTAACATTGTTGTAAACAAGGGGTGGAAGGAGACTGAATCCTCATCTGAAATGGCATAAAGACCTATCAATATCAATCATTCACCAGGAATTGAATATAATGAACAAACCATTATTTGATGATAAACGATCAGCCATTGGTACAGATTCTAGCAAGTATCTCTATCTCCAATGGAACTCCAACAGATTGATACGATATCACAGTGGAGAGACCAGATTTTTACCAACACGTATTGGTAGGAATAACTAAAAAGAAACACCAACATTATATCATATTTTCATAGCAGAAATATTGGATTTCAACAGTTTCTATCCCAAACCAAATTGAGTTCTGTTTATCATTAGAACAGTTTGAACTCACCGTTGTTCTAAGCATTTGTCTTGACTTCTCATGTAGGAGAGATTCTTGAAGATTGGTTTCAAAATCTCTTTTATTAAAATGGTCTGAACAAATCCTGGAAAAATCAATGGGTACTACAGAAATTGATCCATTGCTGCTTTACTGTTCTTGGAGAATATATGGAACGACAATTTATCATCATGGTATGATGTAGGAGTATTGTTACAATATTAAACAAGTTATTAACAACTAGCAATACAAAATACAAGAAATAGACATAATATTTTATTATGATTTATCTGAGCCACGGGCTTTAGTAACTTTATTCATTCGCAAATTGACGTAAATATAACCAAAGTTACCAATTTCAGGATAGCCACCTTAATTTCCCTACAATGACGTATTCTCTCCCTTTCCTCAGTCTTCCCCTTGTCCAAATGCTCACTTATTTCATATCCCCTTCCTATCATAAGAACCCTGGTTCACCGGGGATCGTTTCTCAATTCTACTCGATTGCTGCTCCCTACAATTAATTCCCTATTCTTGAGCATGAAGGAAGGAGCATGAAATAAGAGAGCCAGCATGCAGTATTGCCAAATTTCTTGACCAATCATAAATACGAATGTTTTGACAGACAAAGCTGTCATGTCATAATTGTCATCCTATTTGTAGTTGTTTATTGTTTATGTTTAAAATGTAATACAACGATTATAATGGAGTATGACAACAGAAAAGTGAAGTGTAATCCAATTACACCTAAACAAAAGGAAATTTTGGTGGAATTCATCTCAATATAATGATTGGAACCAGGGATTTCTTGATAACTTCCATATCCAAAGAAGCTTCCTAAACCTATTAATATTTATGCTCAAAGGGAACTTAACTAAAATTTAAAGGTGCATTTAGTCAACATTATTTTAAAATTGTTCTTAAATACATGTCAAAAGCGAAAGCTGAATCTGTTATATCAAATGGTGCCATTTATACAACAATGTTAAGTTTATGCTAGAAACCTTTGATGTTACCGCTATGGTTATGATAATGCTTATGCTAAAGTTGACTAAATCCACCCTAAGTGTTAAAACTTCATCATAAATACAAAAACATTTAATTTAGTTACCTTGGTTTCGACTGCTAATGCTGATGATCTCGTGGGTTCGTGGATGTAAGCCCTGACCATATTTATAACATTCTTTCACAAAGGTTTTGTTAGTCGAAATAACTTTAGAAATTTTTCATAAGACAGAACAAAAGGATCTGTCCTTGGAAGTACTTCTCGCCTTATGTTATAAAATTCCTCAGCATCGTCAACATCTGCCGTAATTCCTTCCCACCATAAAATTCTTTGAAGATAGTTATCCATTATTATAAAGCTTAGTCGATATACTTTAATCCGAGCTATATCGGTATGTTATATTATAAACACCGGTTATTTTCTCTTTAAACAATGGTTATAGTATTATTTCAAGATAGATTGATATATATTATGATAAAAAACACGAAACACAGAAAAGAGTAAGGTTAAGAGTCCTAAAATATCACATTATTGGTCTTCCCCGGCTGATCCCATCAAGCTACCCAGTAGAAGCATCAGGGAGCTATCCTTCTCTTACTATCCGATAGCAAGACATTCGAGAATACCACTTATCAATTGTCAGTAGAACCACGCCCCCAATCTCTCGGTTGTTCTACTCCCTAGCTTTCAAGAATATGCACCCTGGGAGAGTGAGAGATGGCATATCTAGAAACTGGCCTACCGGAAATGCTCTTTCGAAAACGTTGACTATAATTTGTGATTAGAGGATTTTTAATTCATTTCAAACTGAATCGCTTAGAAATGGTTCTATTGCATTTATTAGGTATCTTATTGTCGTATCCTTTTAAAATCGATACGTATGCAGATTCGAAAATAGTTTCAGGAAGTCAAAAGGAGCTAAAGTAGTTATCTTAATTTTTTTTGTTTTTGGTCGTCTGAAAATATGTTATGTAAATACAGGAAAATGCTTGATGTGTACATTTGTTTTGCAATTTGCAATGCTATAAATAAAAGAGGGAAATTTAGGAGATCATACCCATTTTCTCACTGAAAATGTTGACTAGTTGGGTAGTTGATTAAAAATACTCAAAGACATTAATGCATAACCTCTATACATTTCCAAAATTGAAATTTATGAACCGTTCCTTAATCAAATGCTTATGATATATGAAACTTGGAATACTGTTATTGACAGTTTTGGGTCACGTGAATGGGAAAAATTGAAAAATATTCAATAGTGAAGAACATTTGAATAACCAACAATCAAAATATGGTTTTTCGAGTAGCACCAGAATAGACATCCGCCATACTTTTCAATGAACAAGTTTCAAGGTGCACCTGAATTGAATGAGGCTCATTATCAGGGAGCTACAAAAATGAATGATCTATAATACCATTGTTTATATAGAAGTAAGATAGTAAGTCAATGCTTGTGTAATTGGTGTTGGACGCAAACGCGAGTGTCATCTAGTGTTATTAGTTACAAACATGAATATTTGACGTAATTTTAATGCAGGTTCCTTCAAAAAACCCTGATTTTAATGCTGTCTCATTGTTTCAATCAAGTTACGGCATGACTTGGATGCGAGATCACTATCGCCATCTACATGTCGCATCCATTTTGATCCAATTATAATCCCATAAGGTTGACTAACTATCTTGTATATAAACAATGATAATACATATAACTGACGAATGTGAAATGTTCCCTTACTGTCAGTAAGAATGGTCGCTAATTGGTTAAATAAAGAAATGATGAACAAGACACATTACAAACATAAAGCATGGAGCAAAAAATTCAAATTTTGTATTTGTAACATTTACTGGTAAAATATTCCTAAAAAGTGCAAAAAATAGTCATGGCACCTGTGATGTACAAGAACACACTTGGGAAGGAAATTGGAGGTTGGAATGAATAATTAATTTGAGTCATATGTCAAATGTCATAAAACTAAAATTTTTAGAAAAAAGACAGTTGGCCTAAGCTGCTTAGGGATATTAATAAAGTTGCAGTTACTACCAAGCGGGAAAAGTCAACATTGTGAACGTCAAGTATTTATGAAAATTTGGAGATTGTGGAGATAATGTTATTTGTAGAGTTTATAATCAATTCATAACAAATGAACTATTGTTGAGAGCACTTGGGTACTTATCTAATTAATGAACATGAATGGATGCCATTCAGATGGCTGAGATCTGTTCTTTCGTTAAAACAATTATTAGATTTGAATATGAATATAATTTACAAGAATACTCGTTCAAAAGCTTTCTTTTCTTCTGATAGAATGTTGCGGAATTATATTCGTAAGTCATTGCTTGTATACATTTTTACTGAGAGCACATCTGTCTCTTTCTCTATAATAACTGAAAAAACACTGCTGCAAGATATCTAGCACATAAATGAAATTAATAATACCAGTAATTCTCGAACGCTTTCTTGCACCCTCATTATTTCTAGAACTGTAAATTGTGAGGGAAGTAGGGAATCAAATTGAGATTAGTTGAAACATGCACTTATACAGTAACTGACTATATTTTCATTTGAAAAGCTCACAGCTTGCGATCATGCTTATTATCGGGGAATACCTGAAAGACAAATAATTTACGACACTCACCACGCTAGAAAGTTGTCATTAAAATTGTATGAGCAGACTTTTCAGCTTGTTCAATTTCTTCTTCCTCGACAAGATTATCAATTATTGATTCTTTTCAATGAAACCCAATACATTGTTCGGATAGGGAACAATACTGTCTACTCAGAAAGCCGTGTTGAAATAGTCGTTCGAATTATAGGGATTGTTGTTATTGTTAAAATTGTTAATTCCGTCAACCCTACGCGCAACCCTCAGAAGTCTTCGAGAGACTTGTGTGAGCTAGGGAAGACGCAGCCCTTACTTTTTAACGTGTGATGCCATGCACGAGACTGGTGATTCGGTGGATCGAACCCACGACCCCACGCATGCGAGGCGAACGCACTACCAGCCGACCACCACGGCCCATGGATATCCATGGAATTATGTATTCGCTATTATCGAACCAAAAAATTATACTGTTTTGTTATAAAGCAGAAATTCTAGACGGTCGTTATCATTGGTCAACTTTGATAATTCTTGGAGCCACTGAAAATGTATCTAATGATAGTAGAATATTGGTTGTTAGTGAATGATGCATACATGCCCACCGATGGTACGGGAGCTCTGAGGATATGTCTTGACTGTAACGTTTCTAGAACAATGTTATATAATTTTTGCAGATATTTCACTTGTCAAAAATCTCATTAAATGTTTCACATTCAGCAATTCCACCAAGAATAACCTGACCTGATTTGTCCTCACACCTCATCAAAAATTATGGAAGTTACAAGTGATATATTTCCTGGTTTTAGATATTGGTGTATTATTGACGTACTGGTAAATTTCGACAAATAAAGTCAATAATTCCAAATTGTACTACAGATGCTAGAACTCAACCCACATCAAGCAGCTGGAGGTAATACTACACTTTGGGATTATTGACTTATTTATTCTTCGAATTTTAGCAGTAAACCCAATATCTAAAATTTCCACTGCTAGATCAATATCCCTTTAGTTTCAAATAAATATAGATTGCTTTTATGATCTAGTTTCTTTTTGAGATAATTTTTGCACGATCATAGCATATGCAAATCTCTACCTAATCTTATCTCTCAAGAAGAGACATGATTGTCATCACTATAATTGTCAAACTATCATCAAATTACAGGCCAACAACTGCTACGAATAGTGATTGGATTGAAATGAAAATATTCGAATTCGTCTCTTGAGTTACATATTGCGAATTCAAAGTAATAACGGATGTATATCCATTATAATCTCCTGTATCTGATTGAATCGGTTAAAAAAAAGGGATTAAAACAGAGAGCATTCATACAAAGCAAAACCACTGTGAGCAGAAAAAACATTTCAAACAACACCTGCAAATGGCATAGGGACAAAGCCCTGACGTCCTTCATATAGCGACTCAATTAGAAAACATACATTTTCATGCAAAATACGGCTACAGTTCCATGGATGAATGGAATAAATACTTCCGAGAGGGAAAAATTGAGGTATTGTTTTTGAGCGATTTTTTTCTATTAATGTTTCGAGCATAAACAGTTTGGAGAGAGATTTGCGTACTTGTTTCACGAAGAGAATGAATCTTGTAACCGACTATTATATTAATTGGAGGTATACTAATAAAGACATAGACAAAGAGCTTTATTTGTACTTCCATTTGGAGCCATCGGTTCATGGATGTACACGTCAGAAAGCACAGATGTGCAAAGTTAAAATACTTGAAAATACAGTCTAGAGTGGTTGCATGAAAAAAAGCTATTTTAAAATTTAATGAAAAAAAAACAATAACAACCAGGAATACAGAATAGAGAACTTTCAATTCACACATATTATTAAAATAATTTAAATTTGGAGTGAGACAGAAAACACTGATGAGTTGAATTAAAATACTTAAAATTAATCTGATACATTCAACAGCGGTGGCACGAAAAAAATTAAAACATTTAAAAAATCAATGGAACAGGATTTTTTGCAGTAATTCATCCTAACGATTAGTTACCTATTCTGAAGAACAACAACACTCAGGAATACAGAATTAAGAACATACAATTCACACATAGTATCAAAATGAATTGAAGTGAGGTAAAAATATAATTTTGCAACATATACAACATATTATGGATAACGTATTATGGATATTAACACATTACCCGTTTAAATGAAATTACACAGTGATGTTATCAGCGGTAAATTCCTCAACTGAGTAATAACAAATTTCTATCAAAATTTTTTTCACTGTCGTTTTGAATTGTCTGAGACCCATATTTCGTATGTGTTCAGGAAGTTTGTTGAAGAACTTTATACTGGCAAATCTAGGAGATTTTTCATATTTACTCAGGTTGTGTTTTAGTACTGACAAAGAGTTGGCGTTCCTATATTTGGGTATTTAGGTTTATCTGAATTTCTCTCAAACTGACTTATGTTACATTGAACGTAAATCAAGGTTTTGTATATACAGGGTGAGTCAGAATAAGACCGACAAACTCCGACTACAGATTCCTTGCCTCATTTTGAGATGAAAAGTTTCTATCAAGGTATATCCTAAAATATATCCCCTCTGAGATACAGGGTGTCAAAAGTGCGAAAAAATTTAGATTTTTTTCTTTTTCTCTGAAACTCTTGAAGAAAAAAATTGCAAACTTGGTGCACTAATCGAGGTTTATCAATGTGATAATTTGAAGTTATAATTTTTAATTTTCGTAAACCAGTGGCGTAGTTACGATGGTATGTGGTCATATTTTCTTTGGACAACTGAATTGACAAATGAACGTTTGACGCTTCTTTCTAGTGTTTTCTTCAGTTGCGAAATTGCATAGTAAGCTGAATTAATTTTCTTAGAGACATGTTCTACATGGTTTTCCCAAGATGAAAGCCCAAAAATTTTGTGTGATTACTGTCTTCGATGTCATCTATATATACGGTAGGACTGTTTTGCCTACATTTGAAATTCATATAAGTACTTTTATCGAGATACAAAATTAGCTCATTTTTTGTGCACCATTCTTTGAAAGTTTGTATTAGATCGGAGGATACTGCTTGCAGTTCCTCGGGGGACCTTGCTGAGAGCACTACTGAAGAATCATCTGCGAACATTATTACTCAGCAATTTTTCAAATGTTCGGGTAAATCATTAACGAATATTATAAAATGATGACCCCAACACGGAGCCCTGAGGAACACCTACATCAATATAAAAAATATCTGACTTTTCATACCCAATTTGTACATAATTTTTCCTCATGGAAAGATGAGATTTCAAAATTTCAAATATTTTGCCCCTTATTCCGTAGGTATAAAGTTTTTCCATGGTAAAATTGATTTGCAGACTATCGAAGGCACGTGTCAGATTGAAAAACAGTCCTGAAACGTACTTTCCCAAATCAAAGTATTTGTAGACATGATCAAAAAACTTATATAGGTACTGCTCCTTCTGTTGACCTTCCTGATCAAAAACCAAATTGATCTGGACATAGGAGTGTGTTTTGTTCAAGAAAATTAATAATTTTGTTACAGTAAGCTCTTTCAAAGATTTTTTAAATTACATTCAACACTGTTATTTGCCTGTAGTTTTGGGGGTTATCACGGTCTTGTTCTTTATGAATGGGGATGATTTTACCTATCTTGAACTCCTGTTTCCAAAGATAAGTTTATCGGATGAGCTAATGGTTTTGCAATAATGTCCTTAATTGTTTTGATAATTTTTATACTTATTTGGTCCTCACCTACACTTTTTTTATTTTTTAGATTAGAGATGATATCTAGTATTTCATGTTCTGTCACTTGATTGAAGTAGAAATTCACGCTTTGATCTTGTGCATTCATATGACTCATATCCTGGTGTGTGCATATTTTTTTTTATACATATTTTCAAAATGCGATGCTAAACTATTCGCTACTCCTTTTGGTTCAGATATTTTTTTGTCATTTAAGGTCAGTTCAATATTTGAATTATGCTGTTTCCTTCCTAAATTTTGGTTAACAATACTCCAGATTGTTTTTTGTTTATTTTCACTATTTTTTATAATTTTGGAGTTCTACTCTCTTTTTGTTTTTATCAGCTCTTTATTGTATTTTTGTTTTTGTTTCATGAACACCAGTGTTCAGAATCTCTGTCATGTTTCAATTTGCTGTATATTTTTTTTAACCTGTTATTTTCTTCACGAATTTCATTAACCCAGTTCCCTTTCCTAATTCATCGAGAATTTCCGTAGAAGAGGCTATGGACAAAAAGAACAGGAACCAAGATCAAATGACAGATAAAACAGATAAAATTGAACATGGAAGTCGTAGAAGATGTTGACATTGGTCACATTACCGATGAGTAAGTGAGATTTGGAATATACCGTGGAAGTCGTGAAGATTGTTTTTATTTTTATTATTATTATCATTATTATTGAATTTGTATTACATTGTATAATAAATAATAAAAAGTTAATATTAAATTTATAAGGTAATATATGATTACATAGGTTATAAGACCTGTGAGTAATCATATGTTTTTTCAATACACTTATATAATCTAAATACTAACAGAATATGATTTAAAAATTGACATACAAAAATACATATAGGTAATTATATAAACATAACCGAATCATCAGTCTTAAATCCAATATCTTATTATTACTAGTCGACAGCATGGAATGTGATGAAGCTGAGAGTAATTTCATGCTGTTTTTTAGTTTGATCAACCAAATCAGGAATATTTGACAAGTTGCGCAAATATAGTACATATTGATACACCATTTGATGAAGTTAATTGGAAATATTCTTAAACAATCGAGAATTATATTTCTACATATACAACGGATACCACCGAATGAAAACGAAACAATTCACTCTCTCAACATCATTTCCGTAGGCCACTGGAAAATTGAAATTTTCACATAGAATGTGTTTGTGAAACGAAACAAGTCTTTTCCATCCACACCTGCGGTAAGGAATTGGTAGTGAATATAAAATAGTTCCGTGTTTAGGTTTCCAATTCAAACGTGCAGAAGGAACTGACGACTAAATTCTTCCGAATGAAATGAAAATAATCCAGTTCCCTGTGGAATACTCAACAGAAAAATTGTATCAAGCAGAGGAAAATATCTTGCTTTTATTTATTGGTGTTATCAGCTAGCCAAAACTTTTTCTGTGTATTATTTGTTGCATATTTGAATTATGAATAAATAGGAAATAGGAATATTAGGATACGTGCCAACAGGCAGCAATCCCAGTTAACACAAATCTTTAGGAGATGTTGCTTTCTTGATTATTATGGTAACAAAGTGAGTTGCATTTAGACATCACTATTACCACTTAATAATGCCAAATGTTATGAATTGTTCACAATTTTCTTCTCGTTAGTGTCGCTTTGAGGCACAAAATGTGAAGAAAATTGCAAAGCACATTAACATGAACTTTGGTTTCATTGAGATTTTGTCTGTATAGAAGGAATTAGGTTGGTACCAAAATTGAGCATGATATCACCATCAAGACACAAAATGGCCAGAGTTGTTTATCGAGTCGAGAGTAAAGTAGAATTTGTATTCGACGCAATTCTTTAAATATTCTATAGGTATTTCTGATACCTAGTGTGTACTGTTTTGTTTGATTCTTTTTATTTCAATAGTTGAATCAAATGTGTTTGTTAACATTGCCCAATTATTATTTCTACCAAGAACTGTATCCCTTCAAGGACCGGAATGGTGAGTAGAAACTTAGAAAAGTGACTTCAGTGATTTACAGAATTTGGTATTTTCAGGATAGGTACTGATTTCGCAGCGAAGAAAATGCCGCCCGGAAGATTGGAGTTGAATTATGGATTTTTATACATTTATACTGTTTTTATTTATTTAGACTAACAGCTTTGATGGTCTGTCTGCTGTCTGATAGCGAGTTTCTCGTTCAAGTGGTTCAACACAATGATGAAATGACTTCTAACCTCAAAAATCCGCAAAGCGAATGGAGATTTCTCATAAATATATAGCGTCAAAAATCGCAAACAATATGAGAAACTCTCCTGATATGAATTTTTCCAAGATCCCTCAACGATGATCAAACATTAATTGGAAATCTTCAAAATAGGTCAGTCACTCATCAAGATCAAATAAGGAAGAGGAAAATATGTCTCAGACGTCAAAGTCAAAACTGTCAATATCTGACAAGGCGCTTTCTTGGTCGTTAGTGTTCGGTGGGATCAGTTCTGGAACTACCTAGAGCGACTTGGAGCTATGAACAGAACACCTTAAGATTCAGTGTTGCCAACTGAACCAAGACGAAAACGCCAGCCTCTCAATCTCAGAACAAACAAGGTCAAGTATTCGAATGTGAACTAGGTACCTCAATGACACAAGACAGAGATAGAGTACGAATGCGTTTTGTGTTCATAACACAAAACACTAGACTTACCAAAAGTATGTTTACAAAACAACGCTGTCATACCGCAAAATAGAACAACTGATAACTGTCATTAGCTTAAGGCCGGTTCATGTCCGCTCGAACTAGTACGGCAAAGGTAAGTACTAACATTCGGAACAAGCCATACATGACATCGATCAAGTTGTCATTTTGATACAGTGGAAAGTGTATATCAATGACAGATAATTTCTGATGTTATTGTATTAAAACAGAAAGGGTTTTCTAGTGCAAAAAAAACCGTAACAATCCTCCTAAATGAGCTAGAAAGTTACAATCAAGTGAAACAGAAGATTATATACGTATAAATTAAAAGCCAAGCAATTTTATTTTGTGAAATCAAGTGAAATTTCATAAACAAAACTATACAATAATTTATTATACATTATTGCAAATGAAACAATTTTGGTGCGCAACGTCAAAACCATTCAATTAAATGGAAGGTCCTGCAACTTGGAATGAGTAGGTGAAGGCCCTTTTTCAAATAGAGGGGAATTCGATATAACAATATATCTACACATTTCATCATGGTACAAAGGAGGAGATTACAAGGAAAATTTTCAAGTATGATATCATTGTGGATGATAACAGTTTATGAATATTTTCAATGAAATGGACAGGTCCGTACTAGTGAATAATAACTTGATGGTAGCCGTGAAGAGACGAAGCAATCCAAGAAATCCCTTTCAAAAATACCACCAAAGGTTCAAAACAATAACTTATATCGGTGATAAAATAGATAATTTCTTTAAGAAGCAAGGTTTTAGTATTGCTTTCAAGACACAGTACTTTGGGCAAATATCTTGAAAACAACAACGATAAAGTGGAAAAACAGGAAAAGTGTGAAGTCTACAGATTAATCTGTGGTAGTTGTCCCAAGTTTCATCTTGGACGAACTGGTAGAACCTTCAAAAAGCGCCTAAGCGAACATAGAAACAGCTTTGTTAACGGAAAAACAAATGCAACTCATGTTACCCTTTCATCAACCGAAAACCATGAGTTCGACCATGATTTTGAAATCCTCCATGTTCAAAACAAGGGCATGAAGTTGAATAGTCCAAATAAAAAGTATGGAGATTATTAAATGGAAAAATCTTGATAACCTTCTCAATGACCGACTAGAATTAAATAATTCACCCCTACTCAATATGTTTTCCTAGAAAGGATAGATTAAAAATAATCAGTAATATTGGAGCTTCTCGGGGGTTTATTGGGAGACAGGTATACACCTGAACCCTTATCAATTTACGATGGGTATTAAAGAGAACCCAGCAAAGTTGTGATTTAGATTATCAGCGAAACGATCGTCATGGTTTTGTAAAGCCTTTTCAGTAAAAATCATTAATTTAGTTTCATTATAGGATATTAACATGGATTTTTATCAAGTATCGGCTACATCAATTAACAACTGAGAGAAGAAGTCCTATTCTGAAGATTTATTGTTTCACTGTTATAACAATTTTTGTATACAATATAATCTTTCTTTACCATTTTATAATGTTTTTTTTTCAATCAAATTTTGTTTCCTCTTTTTAACTCAGAAACGACAAGAAAACTATAAAATCACAAATTATTGACCCACCTCATTCTTGACTTTACACCTCATGAATCGATTTTCTGAGTTTTATAAAATAAAATCATTCTCAGAGTTAATGTTTTAATGGGATATAACGATGGTAATCTCTGATCATTCACTTTGTTCAAGCAAAAACAAAATATTCAACGTCAATTTTATCGTCAGTGTACAAACGGTTGAACGCCTTTGATTATCCAAAAAGCGATTCATTGCTCACTCGCCTCATACATCATTGATTGAATTTCGAAATTGTGACTACTGAAAGGTGACACTGGTTGAATGATGCTAAAATAATTTGAATCGAGCTCGTTCGCGATCAATGTCAATGATGAACATTCTCTGAGTTGTATGCACGAGTAAGAAATTGGTTTATTGAACTGAGTGTTCTTTGATTTGAAGAAGACACACCACTGCAATTTTCATTGCAGGGAGTTTAAAAAAACAGACACTGCCTACAAAATCCAGCAGCCATTCACATTGCCAAAGATGGCCACTGATCGATCACTCTGGAATTCACCAAGGAATACAGACGACAGTAATGTAGGTCAGAGTTATCCAGCAAGCAGTGACCAAGGAAGTCTAGAAGTGTCGTGATGGTGAGGGCCCTCAAGTGGCGGTGATGTAGATGACATGTATTGGAGTAGCCTCCATAGTCAGGCTACAAATATAGACTTCTTGCCACCATGGGAGGGAATATACCACTAACTCTGAACTTCAGAATTATTAGTCATGTTCTGACGGATGACCTGGGTATCAAGAAGCCCCAGCAAATTCTTAGTTTTCCGAAGATCCAGTGTAGATCCAAAAAGACTATCATCAATAGAATCGACCTGATGGGTGTGGATGAGGAATAAAAAAAAACTTCTTTGGCCTGGAAGAGACAACATTTAGGTACACCAAAACTCATGGGAGGGATTGCGCTGGAAATGCTAGGCCAAAAGAATCCTTTCTCATAAAACACACACGATTGAACTTATTGATTGGCGGATTGGGTGGCTTGGCAAAGCCATTACTTAGTTTATCTACGAATCAGTCCATGCATATTTGTCAGGAATTTATTTATTTATTTGGAAATTGTTAAGAGTTGAAGATATAATCTTATAAACTCTTTTTTACAAGTACATTTGTAAATTCAGTAAATTATGTATATTAAGTAAGCTAATTAAATTCAGTATGTCAATTTTCTAGATTTGTGAAATATGTATAGATATATTATTAAAACACAAGATTTATGACTAATGATCCTAACGTTAAAATGAATTATTATTCTCAGATAGGTAATTATCTATTGCATTTTTGAAAGCGTTTAGTGACGTCGACCTCACAATGTTACAATGTTGTCAGGTAAACTGTTCCATAGTGCAAATGAACGATTGAATAATGTATATTCTCGCACGCACTTATGGAACCTTTCAGGTTTTAATTTAAAAATATGACCCCTCAAGCGTGGATCTTCATTTAGTTCGTACAACGATGATAAGTCCACATTTCGCGCACTAGTCACAATTTTGTACTCTTCTATTAAATCTCCTCGTACTCTCCTTGTTTGATGAGTGGTGAGTTGCATCCTGGTGAGGCGATCTTCGTATGTTAAGTAAGATATGCTGGATGGTGTTTTTGTTGCTCTTCTCTGGACCCCTTCTATAAGCTTGATATCCCTGACTGACGTCAGATATGCTACCAAACCTACAAACCCTCATCGTCAATCAGCATGAAGAAGCAGCAACATCAATGAAAGAGGTCCTAGATTTTTCAATGCTTCAGTGACAGTAGATCGATAAACTTCAGAAAAGAGATAATGGACCTTACGTTATAATCCTTGCGTATTTGTCGACGAACACTCTGTTTTCTAATGAACCGTCTCTTGCAGATCATAGTTATATCTGTATATGGGACGAGGTTCAGATCAACTTCAGTTACGGAGAAGACCAATACAAATGTTTATAATTTTGTCTACAATCATCATTGTATCAGTTATAACAATACATAATATGAATCTTTGTGTATTCTTGAAATTTTTTACCTGCAAGCATTCGTGCTTTAAAAATTATTCTGAAAGAAACGAGTTTTTTTTGAAAAAACTACACTCGGTAATTTTTTTCATTATTTAAAAAAATCGCCCTCCTCCTTCGGAGTCGGGCAATGGATGGTTTGAAACAACGAAAAAAATAAACTCCTACATTTTCAAAAAAGCACGTTAATTTTTGGTTATTTTCAAATCACCTATGGTATTATCACCGATGTTGATTATTACTAAAAATTCAAGAGTGATAACAAAATACACTGATTACGTCGAAATTATGTGCTTCTAGGCAAAAATCCGTTAAGGTTTATTGCAGAGGTTCTCACCGGTTCCTCCAAAGTAATACCTCTACATTTCTGCAACAAGACTGTGTATTTGCGATTATTTGCGAATTTGTGCAATGGAGCACAAATTCTATAGGGGAAAAAATACAGCTGTTCTCTTCCAAGCCAAATCTAGATTACCCTGTATTTTTCATCAATATACCATCAACAAAATCCTCCACAAATTCTCAAAGGAGCCTCAAGGTGACACTTTTTGATGTGCCCACTGACTTTTGATTAGTTTGAATTCGTCCATGTCTGAGATATATTAATGCTGATATTCCGAAGTTTAAACATCAATTCGAAATCTAAATTGAAAAAGTTTTGTGGCATTGACTAATTTTATTCAAAGCGGTTCATCAATTAAATTCAGCCATTCAGAATGAGTTCTTTCTAGCGGTAGGAATGGATGATTTCAAGATCGTTAAGTACGAGCATCGATAGAAATTAATTTGAAAAGTTTTTAGTGGTTTATTGCACATGTAGAGATATATCGGAATGATTCAATTTGGGAATAAAGTGATGTAAAATAGTTATTTATTTCAAAAGTTTGGGAAATTACTATGTCTCAGACGAGCTTTCGAAGAGTTTCTCGCGAATCCTGGGGAACTGGTAAAAAAATATGAATAAGAAATATGGACATACTGAGTGCAGTAGAAGAATACTTCATACTTGACAAGAGTTCTGTTAAGATACTTATTGCAACCAAATTAGCATATTGTTACAAAGTTACTAATTTACATTGGCTTATTGTAACAGAAACAGAAGCAACTAACTTTCATGTATTCCTGTTAATCACTGCATCGAACCCGTATATTCTCTCGCATATTATAATCGTTAGCACTTTACTAAAATCACACGACATTCATCATACCATGCCGCCAAAAGAGGACACTTACCGAACAGAAGCAAGGATTTTTTCTGTCTCAATTATTTACACTTAGCAGAATGAGAACATTCCACTACCCGGGTATGAGGTCGCCGAATAAAAATCGTAGACCAATGGGTAGGGGGCGCGAGGATGAAGGTGTATTAAAAAACTGAGGGTCTCGAATCTTTACTTACTGTTCGGCGTATGTCGCGAGTTACTGTTATTGAAAAAAAAGTATGGGCGAATGGCATCGCCGAACGTGTATGGTGGATACGACGAACAGTGGCGCTGTTTATTGTTGTAAACAAAATTACAATGAAAAATTATCATTTGTTAATGTTGTTGATTCAACTATTCATTCATTAAAATTCAAGATGATATGATTGCCGAATATTTTGGTTGGATCAAGGGCCAACCACCTCATCGTGCATTTATCGTTCGGGTGTGAAGTATGCGCGTATGCCCTCTGCCCCCATGCGTTGTTGTTTGATTGTAGTAGATTTTTCAGTTTTCACGGTTACGGATGAATTGAAAAACGTCACCACATCCTTAATTTCAAGATGGCTACCATTCCACAACCCTTAACGTCCTCCAAGTACCATTTTGGCGACTATAACCACATAAGTCACCAAAATTAACGTTGTACTTGGTATAGAAGTTAATCAATTGATGGATGTAGCCGTTACTACGTGGTAGGAAATCATCACGAAAAATGAGAAATAAAACTTTCTATGTTTTTATACCACTTCTATTTGTAACCAACGTTACTGCAGTTTCGTCCTATTACGTCCACATTGTCCCACATAAACACCGTTACACTCTGGACACTTAAGCTTATAAACTCCAGATTTTTCCATTTTTGCTATTCTTTCCATCCTGATAGTCAAAAATTAGCAGCATATAATTCAATGTTACATAGAGCGTTCTCGATACATTTGTCTGCTAATAATCTAGATACAGAAATTAAAACAATCATACAGATAGGACAAAATAATGGTTTCCAAGCGGCCACAAATCAAAAGTTAGTCAGAAAACATCGTCTTAAATTTTCGCACATATTAATATACTCCCAGGTCAAACAATCAGAAACTAAGAAATTTGTAACCTTAACGTACTTCGGGAGAAGAACAGAGGCTATTGCGGGATTCTTTAGAATGAATAATATATTTCATTTATTAACAGTCACGAAAGAATATAATACAGTAACATGACTATACAATACACTAATGCGACAATGTCAGAAGGTGGATAATTCCAAAAGACTAACCAATTTGGCAAAAAAAGAACACGACATATAAATCTATAAATAAAAACAAAAATTTAAAAACAGTTAGGAATGATCAGAAATCACCGTAAAATTCTTCCAGCGAATAGTAGGTTTTCTTCAATAATAACTGTTTCATGTCCCTCTTGAACAAGTGAATATTTCTCGAGTTCTGTATATATTTAGGAAGGGTATTAAATAGTTTGCAACCATTATAAAAGATACCCATTTAATATAGGCTGGAAGAATGTTTCGATGGAAGCAATCTGTTTTTCATACGAGTTTCATAGGTATGTTCTACTATTTCAGATTCAAAATATGATTTATTTTTGAAAACAAAGCAAACAACATCATAGATATAAATCGATATCATTGTAAGAATTGAGAGGCTCTTGAAGTGTTCTCTGCATGATTCTAGTTGTCCGATTTTTGACACGATACGGACTGCCCTTTTTTGTAACATGAAAATTATATGTGCATCCGTGTAGTTCCCCCAGTGCATTATACCATACTTCAGGTTTGAGTAGAAGTAGCATACAGGCCGCATTCCAGGTTGTCTAATTTTCTTTTCAATGCCAAAGATAGAATGGCAAAAATGGAAAAATCTGGAGTTTATAAGCTTAAGTGTCTAGAGTGTAACGGTGTTTATGTGGGACAATGTGGACGTAATTTTTCAAAAAGATACGCTGAACATGAAAGGTCCTTCAGACTAGGAAAAAATGATTCGACGTTTTCAAACCATTCCTTGGAATGCAACCACAAGTTTCCGAGTCTGAACGATACGGAAATTTTGCACTATGCAAGCAAGGGTTGGAAACTGAATTATTTAGAATCCCTAGAAATTCATAAACACAAATATTGTGGATGTAACCTACTGAATGATCAACTGGATTTGGTCTATTCAACGGTTTTTAAGGCAGCGCAGTCACATTGTCGCAAATAAACAAGGTACAGGTAAAAGTCATTAATGACCGTTAGTCATTAAGACAGGCCTCGGGTAGAATTAAGGGTATTTAAGAAGTGATATTTATTATTTCAGATTATTGTATTGTTTGATAATGTCCATATATGACGAAACTGCAGTAACGTTGGTTACAAATAGAAGTGGTATAAAAACATAGAAAGTTTTATTTCTCATTTTTCGTAGAAGTTAATCATTTATGAAACGATGCTCTCTAAACCACCAGACAACGTTGACTTAACGTTGAGCATGAAATCAGTGAAGCTACGAGGTTGTCAGAACGTTTACCCAACTAACTATAACTGGTAAATATTTTGAGAATGTGAATAACGTTTTTAAAATGTTCAAGTAACAACTTTAGTTATGTTAAACGTTTTCCCGGCGGAGGGTCGAACTTATAAGATTCAACTAAGCAGTGGGCAATTTTTCAGTAAAGTTGAAAACGTTTTCGTTGAGTCATCTTTACAACTAAACTTTTTCCAAATATTCACTACAGATGACTTGCCGACGATATTTAGATAATAATAATTTACTCAATTTATTATTTTTTTATTCTAATGACAAGGCATACTACTGGCTAAATTGCTTGATGAAAAAGTATATAGTGAAAGAAGAGCAACTGGATTGATCCTAACCTAACTTTTGAATCGAAAATGAAAAGAGCTTCCTAATACACTGCCACCTATAACAGGCAAAAAAAAGATAACGTTGTGAAGAAACTTAACAGACACAAACCCTCATGAAGACAGACAGTTTGGAGAGCTGAAGTTTAAAGCTTGAGTTCAAATTTTTCGTTAGTTGTAATTGGCTCAGTTTTTGGTCGGATAAGCAACTTCAGTCGCGCTCCGGGTATAAATGGTTGCCTGGCAGAATGAAGTTGAAATTCAGTATATTTTCAGTTATCTGATGTCTACAGTCGCATTGACGACTTTTATACTTCTACGGCATGTTGAAAGTGTAATTCTATTTGGAAACATGGCCAGTTATTCAAATTTTGCACGTAAATAAGCATTAACAGAGGATTATGAAGCCTAAGTTTAGTTTTCTAGAAATAGTTCATGTGTATTCCATTTAGTTCGAAATTTAATCAGTAACTAGATTAAATATTGTTCATCGATGTGACTTTTTTCTGTTACTGAGTTTCGAAAAATTCGCAACACATTGAAAGCCCGCGTGTTTTTTGGCATGAAACAATAGTATATTTAACAGTAAAATGAAATGCGTTGCCAATTTCTGTTTCGAAATCGTTATTTTCCGGGTATCTTGAGCATAAAAATATAACATTTTGACATTAACGTTAGGAATAACCAGAAAGTTTTCTTTAAGTGTCCATTTTGTCCATCAGTAATTATTTGGTTGATAAATTAACTATGTTTTAGACTTCATAAAAAGTAAACTGTCATCGCTGCGCGAGAAGGCGCTGGTGTGTAGTTGTTTTTAAGTAAACCCAGCAACATTTAGAAAATGACCATCCAGTTACCTATACTTGGAGCTGAAACGTTTCAAAAACACAAAAATGTTTGACCAAATTGGTGCAAAACAGGGATGTGACAACGTTGTGTTGAGATCGGCAACGCAACTTATATTAGGTTGCCCAATTTCTTTAAACACTTCGCCGCAACGTTGAATTGCTACTTGGTCCCAGAAACGACGTTTCACACTCACTACTAACCCCCATACGGAATAAAAAAAAATCGTCCCTGCAGTTGAAACAGCAAATGCGCCACCTGTTTTTTCCGCCCAGGAGCGCATATAGTGGTGGTTTTCTCTCTCATCTAGGATGATGTGAGGATGGTAGAAAGTATCACTATGGTACTTTATAATAATTTATTCTATTTCAATTGATGTTGATATTGTCAATAAGTTTAAAATTTACAATTATATCAAAATTATACCAAACTCATGACACAGACACCAAAATGTATCAATTTTGTACCAAAAATACTAAAAACGGGCACAGTATAAGAGTCTCCTTGTACCCATGAGCGGACGAATGGGGCGCAGTTATGGCATCTCCGTGTTCATTATAAAGTGCGGCTTTTTATAGTCTTCTCCCCCTGTTAACTTCTGATCAGTTTGAAGAACAAACATAGGATACAAACTGTTTTGAATGGTATCACTGATACTTGTTTTTGAAATGGAAGACATTGTGATTGCTTGATATAGGGAATGGTGGGGCACATGAATTTAAAAATTTCGAATAGCACGAGGGGTCAAGTGACATATCTTAGAAGAAAATTCAATTCTTTTTCCAACCATCTATATTTTTCCGTATTTCGTTAAGAAAAAATTCATTATACCATATAAACTAGGGACAGAGCTGTCCCAAAGCACTGTGCTTAGTGCTCGTGAAAGTGCTTGTAGCATTTTAGTGCTCATAAGCACTGTGCTCCCGAGCACTTTTTTGGATTCAGTGCTTAGTGCTTCGAGCATTTTACGAAAAGGCTTAGTGCTTAGTAATCCCAAAAAAGGGTTCCGTGCACTGCGGTGCTCAGAAGAACTTTCCCAAGAACTATTGATCGCGTCCTTATATTATGCACCTTCTGGGTTCGAGGGCTTAGTCTTGACATATATGTGGTTAAAAGTGTTTATAGCGTTCTAGTAAATTATACTTCATGGTTACTATTGCAAACGATGATATTCTATTTAGGAATCTTTAGAACAGTTGTAGACTGGACCAGACAAAATATGCCTAACACAGGTACGGTAATAAGCAATTCTGAAATAACAAAGGATATCAACGACATTAAGCCGGCAGATAGAAAGGGGTCAATTAGGGTTAGTGAGAATGTACCAAATCCAGATAGGGTAATTAACGCACAAGACTACCTATGTCAGAATAAATACAATCTCCGCATACGGAATCTCCAGTAATTTGAGATTATTCATTATGTATAAGCCTCTGAAGCAGCTAGCCACTCGCGCTAGCGAAACGTTAGGAAGAAATTCCAAAAATTGTCGGCCTTCAAATCCGAATGAAAATTGTAACGCTGAAAACTTCGGCTGCGAAAGTCTTAACCATTTAGTCTG
The DNA here is from genome assembly GCA_944452925.2 of Chrysolina oricalcia. NCBI lineage: Eukaryota > Metazoa > Arthropoda > Insecta > Coleoptera > Chrysomelidae > Chrysolina > Chrysolina oricalcia. The sequence continues at coordinate 25,548,644 of OX101811.2, forward strand.
AAGTTGTGCCAATTCCCAACCAGAAGACTCTGTAGTCGCAAAGGCTTTATAAAGAATGTGATACTCAGACATGGAGTGTCGCTGGATTAAGATTCTAATAAAGGAAGAAACGATGAACAATTTAGGCATGAAGAAAACTCCAACAGCTCTACATCTTCAATCGGAGGGAATGGTCGAACGACATATTGGGACTATCTGATGATGTTCGTCGCTGAGAGATTGTTATGAATTGGTGACACTAGTTCTTCTAACCTAATCTCATTGAGTCCGGATATACCTCATCGATGTTAAACACTGAGCCAGGCAGGAAACTCTTACGCGATCTGCTGTTTGGATTGCCACCCATACAAGCGGAGGGATACATCTCTTCCAGAATACCTCGACAAATTACGTGAAATTGCATTCAATGTTGCACTGTTTTTATGGGCCTTTCTATTGAAATAAAACAAAAGCAAGTATTGATTCATTTCCTTCAATTGCCGATCAAAAAAAATTCAATTTTCGATATCAAATCAATGTCAATATATTCAATAAGTACTCCAATACTTCCTGAGTTCACTTACCAAAATTGAGTTTTCCAAGTGAAACCGTTTCCAAATGCAATATGAACTTGAAATACACAAAATTCAATTTCCACCTCAACGGTTTCGCCCTTATGAAAGGTGCTTAGTGATCGCTAAATCCAATTACTTTTAGTGCTTAGTAATCGCTAGCACTTCATGAGAAAAAGTGCTTAGTGCTCGAGACTCCCGAGCGCTTTTCAAGTGTGCTTAGTACTCGAAGCACTTTTTGTCAGTGCTCGGCACAGCTCTGACTCGGAATACCTGTCAAGTATAAGTGCATGCGGACATAAATAGTACATATCCTTATCTCGATAAATTTACAAGGTTTGATGAGAAGACAAAAAATATTTTGTGTATACTACTTTTTGAGATCAGATCCTTTGCAATTACTCGACAGATGGCGCTAAGGGCACATCAACTTAGAAATTTCGGAAGGCATAGAGATCGATATGGTGAAAATAGGTATAACCGAAAATCAAAGAAAAGTAGATGTGTAATTTTACTCCACATGCAATTTGAAATTTATGAATTGCCCCTTCATACGGCAATCACAATGTCTTTTATTGCAAAAAGAAGTATCGGTGAAACCATTTAAAATGGTATTTGTTCCATGTTTGCACGTCAAACCGTTCAGTAGTTAAGGGGGGGATACTAAAAAAGAGGCAATGGCTTTAATTTTTTTTTTTGAATAACTTCCTTTGTATCCATCATTTTGTCATGAAAACTGACAAATTTCGTACATTAATGAATATCTGTAGAATGTATGGCATGCCGAACAATAGGTAATGATTATGATTTATATGCATTTGGCCGACAACTAACATCTGTTTTTTACACCCTCTGGATCCATACAAATTCGGCGATAGTTATTTCGTGATATTTTGCATTGCAATAAGCTGATTTGAAAATTTAAAAGATGATGATGATACACGCATACACCCTTTCGACAAATGTACACAGGGTTGATTGGCCCCTGATCCAACCAGAATGTTCGGAAATCAAATTATCTTGAGTTTTAATGAATGAATAGTAGAATCAACAAACTGCCGAAAATTAACAAAGATATTTTTTATTGAAATTATTATTACAACAATAACCAGCTCCACAGCGCGTTGTATCCACCATACACGTTCGGCGATGACGTCCACCCATACTTTTTTTTTCTTCAATAACAGTAACTTTCAACATACGCCGAAAAGTAAGTAATGAGACCCCTGGTTTTCAATACACCTCCACACTCGCGCCCCCCACCCTTTGGTCCACATGTTTATTCGGCGACCTCATATCCGGGTAGTGAAATGTGTAATTGAGGGTGTTCTTATTCTTCTGAATGTGAATGAATGAGACAGAAAAAATACGTTATGGCCTTCCAGTCTACAAGGATACCAAAGAAGAGCTCCTGACAGTGACCGAACCGAAGCAAACTTGCTGTGCAGAGGCAGTCATCTAGTGCCACAACGTTATCCGAGACCACCACGCCAGAGAGCAGATACGGTGAACGCCGCACATAGGGGTATCCATAACATCAGCATTAAACTTGGTGGTCAATGCTCTTTCCAAGCAAACATTATTCGCCTGGATTGGCATCTAGATAACCCACATCACATTTGCTTATATTCTTTTTCGGGTTCGAAGGCGTCACTCATTTGAATTGCTTCCTAACGTTTCGCTAGCGTGAGAGGTTACCTTCTTTAGAGGTCCGTTCATCTCTGAGGTAGGTCGAGAACTAACTTCTAGCAACCACCATGCACTTTCTAAGGTTGATGCCTGGAAAAATAAACTCCCCAGCACTCTTAGGTACTCGAAAGCTAACCCCCCTTCCACCACCCCCGCTCGTTGGAGCGGTTCCTCATCCTGTTGACTGGCGTTCAGCAAACAAGCTTCTTTAAATCAGAGATGATTTGACTTTTATAAAAAAAAAATACTTCACTTCTGTACATGGTGCCCTCCTAAAACTGGCTGAAGGGCTTGAAAAATACTTTGCTGAGGGCCAAGTGTTGTGTAATAAATTTATTACCTGGTCGATTCTTCTTGAAAACTGAAACATAAATGCATGATTGGTCTTGATGTAAGGCCTGTTGAAGTTGAGGTTGGCGTCGCCGGAGGTTCTTATTCCGTCGAACTCCTTCAGGGGTGTCGTTGTCTCCCTTGTTAACTGGTCGTCTGTATTTGTATCTGTCTCTGTCGTCTTGCTCTCGTCTGTTCTCATGGACCTCCGGGAGCAGCGGGTTCGTGTGGGTCTCTTCTCTGTCTAGGGTACTCCCCGCATGATGTCTCAGCAGTCTGTCGATGTAGTCCAGATGGATGTCTAAGTCTCGATATATAACCTGTTGGGCATATATCTGTTGCCATTCTCAGGCAGACATTGGAGAAGGCCTGCACCCTTTGCCTATGCTAGTTTGTGCATTGCCCCCAAGCAGTAGACGTGTACAGCATGATTGGCCGCAGGATTGTACTGATTAGGTATAGTTTCAACTCGAGTGCCATGTTGCTCCTACGACCAATGAGTGGCCATAGCTCAAGCCTTGTGGTTTTCGCTAGTGCTAATCTCGTGCCTCTGAAACATAAGTTTCTTGTCCAAGGTTACTCCTAGGTATACGGCTTCGTCTACCCATGGGATTCTTTCGTCGTTCATATTGACATGGCCCCGTGGTGTCCTACGTCGCCTCGTGAATATTATGTATTTGCTTTTGTCTGCATTGATTCCGATCTTCCAACAATTGAACCACGGTTCCAGCTTGTTGATCTGATGTTGGGGCTTCGATGTTACGCCTCTCTCATGGGATGACTCGGCAAAGATTGCCGTGTCACCTGTATAGAGTGACAGTTTGGTTATAGAATTGTCCGACATAGATATGTCTGCGGTGTAGGTCGAGAACAGGTGTGGCGACAGTACTGCTCCCTGTGTTACTCCTACTTCTAGCCTCTATCGTGAAGAGAGAGCATTTCCGACTTTTCCTCTCAAATACTACGCTCTTTTATGTGAGAGGCGAATAAGTAGTTCTCTATTCTCCTTTAACCTCTCCAAACTAGGGGATAGCCACCTGCGAAGTAATCCAGTGAATACGTGATATGCATTCTCATCTGATCTTCCGCGAGTGAATCCAGGTCCCTATGTTGTAAAAAACCCTTCTAGACCCAGGGAGCTGGAACAAACAATGCACTTTTTCAATTATGGTTTGTTTCTGTCATCATATTCTGTACATCAACTTTGAACAAAGGTTATTCATAGTTTATGTATATGTGCTATACGGGTTTTGAAACGAAACAGGAAATTGGATGGGCATTGAACAAATCTCGGGATGAAAAGCTTTGCGAAATGCTACGTGAATACTGGTGCGGCTGGTAATAGTCTGTTTCATCCTGAAACATAGTTTGATGTGATTACAGGATGCATAAAATGCGGTTGGATGTGAAATTTTGTTTATTTGTTATTGCAGACAGCTCTGATGTAAATGAGCATTTTACAGCGCTGCAGAAAGATTCAGTAATATGCTCAGGCAATATTTTGGCGACAAACTATGAATTATTGCAAAAATTAAATTGTTCAAAAGGAATAAAAGATTGTGCGGCTTCTTACGCTTGGAATTCGGCTTTTTTTTAATGTTTTGTTTTGGTGATATCTCAAAACAATATTTTGTACAGATCACACTAGGGTGAAAACTGGTACAATAATCAATCAACATAAAATAGATAATGATACAGAACTTTAATTATGTGCATGTGTATGTAGCAACTGAAACAAATATATTATTGAGTTCATCAAAATTCAAGCATCCCAAAACGCATGAAGTAACATGGAAATCCCCAGACAAACAAACATAAATACAAATAGATGATGTACTACTCATCAACGAAAAAAAACAGACAATAGTAAAAAACGGAGGACCCACAGTAGAACGTGTGCCAATTTGATAAAACAGAATGATAAAAAAACATGAGTCTGAATTGTTATACCTACCTACAAATACGATCAGGAATAACGAAGAAATATAGACAGAATGAAGCAATATCAAAGGAAGTATAAAAGAAACAGCAAAGAAATATGTTAAACTAGTGCAAAAAAAATCAGATATGAATGTTTATAATGATACGATACATGTAAAAAATGACAGAAACCAAGATACGGGCAAGGTCTTGCTGGATGCCAAAGATGATAAATAGAACTAACTCAATATAAGTAGAAGATTACAAAGAAGTTTTGGAGGAATACTACAAAGAATTATCAGTAGATGAAGCTGTGAAGGATGACTAGATCTTGCATCATTATTATCATTAATAATAATAACAGAAGTAGACGAGCAATAAAGGAATGAAAGAAAGTGATATATTGAATCAACGTACCAGAAAGGAGTTAGAAAAGCTCATGAAGGAATGCATAAATGATAAATAGACAGAAAATAATAGAATCAATAAAGCACGCAGGTCATGAGATGAAGAAGAGAAAATCTTCAGTAATAAAGAAAATACTGACTATTATTGCAAAAATGATAACTATCCATTGAAAATGAGACCAACAACCAAGGAATAACACCACTTAGTGCAAAATACAGAATAATATCATCAATAATATTATCAAGTCTGGCAAGGATTACAAAATGACATAATAGAATCATATCAAAGAGGGTTCATAGAAAGAAAATTAACCATAAACGCGATTCATACACTAAAACAAGTTATAAAAAACGCTAACGACATAGGATAGACATCAAAATACTCTTTGCAGATTTCCAACAAACATTGAACTCGATGAAAAGAATCCGCTTAATGATACCACTGAAAGAGTTGAAGATCGTACAAAAAATGGAAAATGATGACAAAAACAATGAAGATCACAATAGGAAAACAGAAAGATACACAGGGTAAACGACAGGACAGAAAATCGACAGGAGATATAACAGAAAAAAGAATATAAAATGTTTACGAGATGAGTATTCATTTTACGAATCGATATGAGGAATTTGTCCAACCGTTAGGACAAGTTTGAAATCCATCAGATTATCGTTAAATGAATTTGCGATTCTACAATACAATATTTAACCTACTACCATTAACATTAATTATTTTCTCAAAGTTAGTTGATATTAATAATATTATATATTAAGATATATTAATGATATCAGAATCATGTAACATGTAAGCGTGGCAAAGGTTGGAAGTATACCCATTGTTGGCATGCCACAACCTCGGCAGCATTTAGAGCAAGAGTTAATATTGAATATCATCTAGTCTGTACATCAACAAATCATAAAAAGGTCATTATTCGCTGTTTCACATCACGTTTCAAATTTGATAGTTGATTGTTGATGTTTTTGAGTTTTTCAGCTAATTGTCACTATGAAAAAGTAATTGGGGTTGCCTCCTGCTTCTTCATTTCCTTCCTGTTCATCGTTACCGTAATCAGTATCATCATCGCCGAATTTCTTTCGATAGTTATTTTATAAGGAACCTGAATCATAATTTAGTAACTTCATAAAATCCTGAGAACTCGAATTGAGAATGTGAGTCATGAAGAAGAAATTAGAAGTTACATTGTCGATTGTTACTAACAAAATTTTGTTTTCTAGCTCATAAGACCTAATGAGTTTTAAAAATAGTTTGGCTATATCCCATGTCTCTATAAAGCGAACTTATCGTGGCGTTAGAGCGTTTGCATTCCAACCAGGTGGCGCGGGTTCGATCCCACCGCCTGTCACGGAGCTGTAGTGGTTCGTAATCCACGTTTATGTAAGCTGTGAGTCCCGGATCTCCCTTGCTCGCACAAGTTCTGCTTTTGGGCAATTTTCTCAGAATACCTGGGAGTTTCGTAAAAACAAAAAAAAATCATCCGAATGCCGTGCGTTTGATGATAAAAATCTAATGCAGTCGTGTACATTTAGTCATTTGACATGAACTGTGCTGTGATACCACAAAACGGATGGTGTGATGACCAACCGTCAATTGTGTAAGATATTTTCGACCAATTTTCAACAAGAACTTTTTCAACCCGATTTTGGATGGTCGAGAAAACTGTTATTGAATCATTTTGTTTTATGATTCAATAACATTGTTGCGCAATTCGGAGTGCGCATCAAGATCGATAAAATTCAAGACTCTCAAAAATCAAGCAAGAGATAATTTTGGATTGACGTGGTCGTTACTTCCTAGTTAACACAATCATCTAGGAGGTGTCGCTTTCTTGATTATTATGGTAACAAAATGAGTTGCATTTAGACATCACTGTTACCACTTAGTGATGCCAAATGTTATGAATTGTTCACAATTTTCTTCTCGTTACTGTCGCTTCGAAGCACATAATGTGAAGAAAATTGCAAAGCACATTAATATGAATTTTGGTTTCATTGCGGTTTTGTCGGTATAGAAGGAATTAGGTTGGTAACAAAATTGAGCATGACATCACCATCACGACACAAAATGGCCAGAGTTGTTTGTCGAGTCCAGAGTCAAGTAGAATTTGTATTTGGTTGACGCCATACTTTAAATATTCTATAGGTACTTCTGATAGTGTTTAGTGTACTGTTTGATTCTTTTTATATCAATAGTTAAATCAAATGTGTTTATTAACATTGCCCAATTGTTTTTTTTACCAAGAATACCAAGAACTGTATCCCTTCGAGAACCGGAAAGGTGAGTAGAAACTTACGAAGGTAAATTCACTGATTTACAGAATTTGGCATTTTCAATATGACACTAAGGTAAAAATCGATTAGATTTCCACAGGCTTATTGTCTTATTGTTTCGATACATAGTATATTTGTCAAGCAAATGTAATACACTAAATTATTCTACGTTCAACCTTACTTGAATACTCTTCTTTTGAATAGAGGTAATTAGGACCTACCCATAATAAGAATTAAAATTGACAATATTGGTACCTGGGATCTCATAACATAGCTACTACTTAATTACTGAAAGGGTACAATAAAGGGGAACTGTTCAGGTCCAATTGATTATTTAGTAAACATTTCGAATTTCTCAATTTACTAATTTCCAAGAATTCTAAATAATTGAGCATATACTGTCATTTTCAAAATGAAGGATTTCGAAGTTTTAATCGAAGTCGTTGTCTTCCTCCAAAATATGATTGGCATATGTTGAACGTGTTTTATTCTCGACCTAATTCGTACGGTGTTCACGTACGAGGCTTTTGAATGGTCTACCAGTCTACCTGTAAGACTGCGTACCAGTATACCATTCAAAATGCTCGTACTTGAACGCCGTATGAATTATGTATAGAATAAAACACATTAAACATATGCCAATCATATCTTGGAAGAAGACCATGACTTCGATAAAAACTTCGAAATCCTTCATGTTGAAAATGACATACCGTCATTTTCAACATGAACATGAACAAAAAGATATGATTGGCATATGTTTAATGTGTTTTATTCTATACATAATACATACGGCGTTCACGTACGCGCCTTTTGGGTGGTATACCAGTCTTACTGGTACGCAGTCTTACAGGTAGACTGGTAGACCATTCACAAGCCTCGTACGTGAGCACCGTACGAATTAGGTGCAGACTTTGCAGAGTTATTAAAACACTTTTGATTTGAAGATACTTGTATTTTGTATTGCAAAAAGGATAAATTGTTACCGGTACACGAAAAGACTTTTTTTATTTCGAATTGTCATCTGTCAACTACACAGAACAATGGATCATAGACACAGACATGTACTATATTATATCATAAAATAAGGATAGACATATTGCATAGAAATAAGAATTGCTCTATGAACCAAAACATTATAATCAACACACCCCCTCAATTCTTATATATAAATTAACTTCGTTCTAATATTAATTAACAGAAAACAGTTTAGCAACTTATTGTCCAAGTATAAAGAAAATATATAAACTCAAAGACTTAAGTACCAATTATTGTCATCACCATAAATTCCCAACATTTCTCTAAAATATTTAAATTTTGATGCCGCTAATGGCTTAGTAAAAATATCGGCAACCTGTTCTGAAGTTGGAATATAATACAACTTTATTATATTATCAGAAACACACTGTCTAATAAAATGATGCTCGACATCAATATGTTTGCTTCTCTTAGTTGCTAATGTGTTTGACATTTTTATGCAGGATTGGTTATCCTCATAAATATTAATAGGAAAAACATTTTTATTTAATATTTCTGAAATCAATTGCCCTACAAAAATACATTCTGTTGTACAATCTGATAAGGCTTTATATTCAGCTTCTGAACTGCTGAGTGAGACTGTTGCCTGTTTCTTAGATTTCCAGAAAACAAAATTATCATAAATTTTTATTCCATAACCAGAAATGCTTTTTCTGTCATTTAAATTATTAGCATAATCTGGATCTGCATAAGCACAAATTATTTGACTGTTCTGAGCTGTTGATTTTTCATATTCAATACCATAATTTTTAGTCAACTCTAAATATCTTAAAATGTTCTTTAAGTAAGACCAATGTTCTTTTGTATAACAATTCTGAAAACGACTAAAATAATAAATCGAATAGCTCAGATCAGGTCTTGTACCCAACATTATATACATTAAAAATCCAACGAGTTCCCTATATGGTAAGTTTAATTCCTTAGAGTTTGACTCACTGTTTTTCAAATTCAATTTTGATTGTATAGGAATACTGGCCGTTTTACAATCTGCCATGTTAAATTTATTTAAAACCTTTTCAATTAAATTTTTCTGACTCAAAAACAGCTTATCGTTCAATTTCTTAATTGTTATTCCCAAAAATACTACAGTAAAATTATCTTGATATTTTGGTGACAGATCACGCATTTCAAATTCTGACATTAATCTTTGCTTGAAGATTTCCAATTTTTCCATACATGAACTAAATAAGATTATATCTTCAACATGTACAATTAAGCAAATATTTTCGTCAAAGTACAAACATGGATCTGACTTAGATCTTTGAAAATTCAAATTTAGTAGATGAAAATGCAATTTTTGATACCAACATTTAGATGCCTCACGTAAACCATATAAAGATTTTTTAAGCTTGCAAATGTACTTGCATTTAACTGACCTTTTACTTCTACACCATCAGGAATTTCCATAAAAACTGGTTCAGGTAAGTAACCATTCAAAAATGCACATTTTACATCCAATAGGTTAACAAAGAGACATTTTTCTACACAGAAAGACAAAAGCACTCGAATGGAAAGCATGCGCGCCACAGGTGAATATATTTCTGACCTATCACACTCACTTTGTTGATAACCACGAGCCACAAGTCGTGCTTTCTTTATAACATCACCATTTTGACAGATTTTCTCTCGAAACACCCATCTTGAATCAATCACTTTCACACCTTGAGGTCTCTTGATTATTTCCCAAGTTTCACTCTTCTTTAGAGCATCTAGCTCATTTTTGATTGCTTCGTTCCAGCCGCTCTCCTTTGAAATTGCTTCCGAATAAGTTTGTGGTGTGTCAGTCTCAAGACCGCCTGCCATTAACGCTGCCATCAAACCATCATCAGGCTCAAAATCAACCACATAATCATTGAACCTTTTGGGTCTCGTAATATGTCTTCTTGGTCTGCATTTTTCATTATTCTGTTGCTCAGAAGATTCATTGTCACTATTTCCTCTGTTAGAGAGAGAATCATTTTCACTACTGTCAGCGTCACCATTTTGATTCTGTTCTTGGTAACTTATTTCTCTATATTCCTCTATTTTTGTCTGATTTTCAAATTTGGTTTCATCGAAAACAACATTTCTTGCTGAAATCACCTTTTTGTCTATTGGGTTCCACAGACGATATCCATTGTCTGTATAACCTACTAAAAACATTTTCTTCTGGGATCAAACTTGTTGGATCGATCTTCAGCAGGTACATGTACATAGCTAGTACATCCAAAAACCTTTATTTTTGACAAGTCGGGTTTTTCCTTGTACCAAATTTCAGCAGGAGTTTTCTTTTCAGGTAGTACAGAGGCAGGAGTGCGGTTTACCAAATAAGCTGACACAGCTATAGCTTCTTCCCAAAACGACTTCTCCATCTTGGCTTCAAAAATTAGACAGCGAGCTTTATCTAACAGTGTTCTATTGTATCTTTCTGCTACGCCGTTCTGTTCAGGAGTACGTGGTATGGTATATTCAACCTTGACACCTCTTTGCCTACAAAAATTTTTGAATTCATGGGATACATACTCCCCACCATTGTCGCACCTTAATCTTTTTGGCAAAATCCTGAATTTATTTTCTACAAAGGTTAAATACTCTCTGAATTTCTCAAAAGCTTCACTTTTATTTTTCATAAAATAAATAACTGCAAAGTGAGAGTAATGGTCAATGAAAGTTATGAAGTAACGATTACCATTGTGACTAGCAGGGTTTAATGGTCCACAAATATCACTGGATATGCAGTCCAAAATATTCTTAGCCTTTCTTTCTTCAGGTAAACTTTTGAAAGGTTTTCTGGTTTGCTTCCCTTGAAGACAAACTTCACAAACTCTTTCTGATGGGAAATGCGATGAATGACCCATCCGCCTTTGCCAAAGATTTTTTACTTCATCTGATGTTATATTTGCATAATGAAGTGTTAAGTACAAATCAACCATATATAGTCCACCCTGTAGGTGCCCTGAAACTAGCACATTGTTGTTGTTCTGCTTTACTGTAATCTTTCCACTCTCAAATATTATTTTCATTCCTTTGTTTTCAATTTTCTTTACAGAAAGTAAATTGTGTGTAAGATTCTTGCATACAAGGATATTTTCCAGTCTAATTTTTTGTCCACTTTCAGTTTCCAAATGTAAAGTTCCCTCAACATTTGCTTCTACACAGTGTCCTTCTTTTGCCACTTTTATTGAGTGATTTACTTGTTTTATATTTGTCAAAAACTTTTCATACTCACTCATTACTAAGTGGTTTGTACAGCCTGAATCCACTACAAATTTTATCACATTTTCCTTGATTTCTTCTCTTTCATTAGTACCCTAGTCAAATGGTAGTTTGAGGTGGAAAGTTCTGGTGTAATTGTTTTTAATGGTTTATGTTATGGTTTTGAGTGTGCTGAACACGAATCTTAAGTTGTCCACCAAAAATTATTCCGGCAAATATCAGAAATCATCAAAAAAACACTAAAAATTATGTTTTTTATTGTTTTTCAGCTTTCAACTTGGAGAGAAATCTGTTTACACAAAAAGTTGCCCAGTAGTAAAATTAGGAGGGGAAAATTATCTACAATTTATGTCTCTTCATACTTTTTTGTATGTCATATGGTTTCCATGCAAAAGAGTGTTGAAGTTTTAGTGAAATCAGTGATTTTTGGAAAAAAAGGAAAAAAATCAACTATTTTAAATTTAGTTTCAGGTAGATGAACAGGCTAATAAAAGACACGAATTTCTTCCGAATTTATCAGTATTTATGTACCAATACGAATATTACGACCCCTCTTAGACACATATTCCATGGTTTCTCGACGCCTGAAACAAATAATCATTGACTTAATTCAATGAATTCAACAATATATTAATTTGATATAAAAGCATTACCTATTAAGAATTTCTGTGCAATTATTATGCATTTTATGTCTCTAATCTTATGTACGGGTTCCATACCTCCTTCAGGGCCTCCTTCCAGTTGCTGTACATCTGAAACAAACAAGAAAATGAATTGCAAATAAGTACTTAACTTTTAGAGATATGAATACAGTACTGATCAAAATCACAAATCAATTGTGGGAGAAAAAATTAAGGTGCTAAAGAATTATTCATGCATATTTACCTTCAAGTAGATCAGGGAACTCCGAATCATCCTCTGCTTCTTCTTCTTCTATGTCTGCAACGGGCATGTTATTACAGCTATTTTCACAGTTCAGGCACATACTGGAACAGATAAGGCCTGCTTTTTTGCATCCACAGTTGGTCTGACAGGTCTTCTTGCACTTACAGGATATAACTTTCAAAACTGCTTCTGGTGCTGGTGGCTGTAGCGTTGGTACTGGCTACAGACCCCCTTTGGTTTTTTTCCAACCTTTTTGCTCGGGATCTTTTTCATTTCCAAATCAGATGATTCACCCTTCAAAACAGCTCCCTTTCTATCATTTCTTTTTTTACTGGCATCACGTAATGTTTCTATTCCTTTTTCCTTGACCACTTTCACTGTACCCTCACTCAAATCTTTTCACATATAAAACACTTATCACTGGACATTGTGACCGAGTATCTTAACGAAAACAACAAATTAGAATAACTTGACGACCGACGCGCCGTCGCAGAGAAAGACAAATGACTCGTCCGTCCAAGTGACAGTAAGCTACTGAGTTAGAGTTAGATAACTAACTGGGGAGTGGAGAGGTGGAAAAGTTATTATTGTTTTCACGTAACACAAAGAAGCACTGCGACGAATAGTGCTTTTTCGCATGAAGTTTAATTTTGAAAAACCAAATGGGTATTATTATCAATTTTATACATTAATGCAAAAAGCAACTTTATTGAACTATATTTAGTGGAAAAAGAAGTTCTTTATTGCACTCATCTGTCAACGTGATGTCATCATGACAAACTTAAACCTTCAAACCCACTACATATTTATCAGATATTTTTTGAGATTGGCAATACGTTTTAAACAGTTACGTGACAATGTTGTCCAACTCGCCTAACGGCCTCGTCGGACAATTTTACGCGAGTGCAATAAACACTTACTTTTTCACTTGTTGCATAAATAACTATTTTGCTGTGAAGAACAAAAATATGTGAGGCGACATGAATTTACTTTCCTCTCTATTTATTATAAGAATACTTTCTGCGTAAATGTAGCTTGCTTTGAAAGTTGTTTGCTGCAAATCACTAAAAAACTCTTTTTTTGTGTTTTTATATTGATTTTTCATATTTGCGTGCTGAATTTTTGGTGGACAAGTTTAGATTCGTGTTTAGCACCTCAAAAACCATACAATAAACCACTATCAATAATTACACCAGAACTTTCCACTTCAAGCCCTTTTCGTGCACCATTTTATTGAACTATAGATAAGCATGTGATAAAAGACACTTCTTCATTTATTTCAGCAATATTTACCTTTGTGTTTTTATTCTTGGTTTCATTTTTCCATTTGGGACATTCAAATTTTTTATGGCCACGTAAACCACAAGAATAGCACTTGAAAGGAAACTTTTTCTTATATGGTTTCTTCCCACTATAAAATGCAGCACTCGTTCCTTCACAACCTATCTCTTCGCTGCTTGTTTTGTACCTCTGCTCTTCGGCAAGTAGCTTGCTTTTCACAAAATCTAAAGTAATAGAATTTCCACTTTGTGAAAATAAAATATCAATTGATGTGACCACACTTTGATACTTAGGTTCTGATATTGATGCCAGCAGTTGTGATATTACTTCGGTGTCATTTATACTTCCACCAGCATTCTTGAGTTCTGCTACTGTCCTCTCAAATTCCACAATATATTCATTCAGCGAACTGGTTCCACTGTACTTCATATTGCGTAATTTCCGCTGCAACTGGACTTGGGACGCAACACCGCTTTTCTCGTATGTACTTTTCAATGTACTCATAATATCTTTCGCGGTTTGCTTACTTTTAATCATTTCAAGTACATTATCACACAAGCATTGTACAATAAGATTTCTAGCACGCAGGTCTTACTTCTTCCATGCACTTATTAGAGTTGCATCGGTTGGGGCTTCCTCAGAAATTGTGTTGAGTACTTCATGATGCTCTAGAAGCAACCTGACTTGAAATTCCCAATTTCCGTACCCTGTACCATCGAAGGGTTTCACCTTGACAGAGTTTTCCGTCAACATTTCTTCAGTTCCCTCGTGTCTTTTTGCCTGCCTAACCTTACAAAGTTTTCTCGCTTCAAAATCACCGTTTCAATTGCCATACGCTGTTACAACGTTCTGGGCCCATAACCTGCAGACTTTGCAGAGTTATTAAAACACTTTTGATTTGAAGATACTTGTATTTTGTATTGCAAAAAGGATAAATTGTTACCGGTACACGAAAAGACTTTTTTTATTTCGAATTGTCATCTGTCAACTACACAGAACAATGGATCATAGACACAGACATGTACTATATTATATCATAAAATAAGGATAGACATATTGCATAGAAATAAGAATTGCTCTATGAACCAAAACATTATAATCAACATTAGGTAGAGAATAAAACATGTTCAACATATGCCATTCATATTTTGGAGGAAGACCACGACTTCGATTAAAACTTCGAAATCCTTCATTTTGAAAATGACAGTATAGGCTCAATTATTGAGAATTCTTGGAAATTAATAAATTGAGAAATTCGAAATGTTTACTAAATAATCAATTGGACCTAAACAGTTCCCCTTTGTTGTACCCTTTCAGTAATTAAGTAGTAGCTATGTTATGTGACTTCGATGAAAACTTCGAAATCCTTCATGTTGAATATAAGGGTATTAGTCTTAATTATTTATAATTATTGGAAATTGATAAATTGAAACACTCGAATTGTTTACTGAATGATCAATTGGACCTAAATAGTTCTCCTTTGAATGATGGTTTTTCGGGTTTTTAGGCCGACGTTTATTTAGAGAAAAACTCGACGTTTCGCCAACACGAGTGGTTGGCATTTTCAAGAGAAATGTTTACAGTTTCGATCACTGATTACTGATCACTGATCACTGTAAACATTTCTCTTGAAAATGCCAACCACTCGTGTTGGCGAAACGTCGAGTTTTTCTCTAAATAAACGTCGGCCTAAAAACCCGAAAAACCATCATTCAAAGGAGAACTATTTAGGTCCAATTGATCATTCAGTAAACAATTCGAGTGTTTCAATTTATCAATTTCCAATAATTATAAATAATTAAGACTAATACCCTTATATTCAACATGAAGGATTTCGAAGTTTTCATCGAAGTCACATAACATAGCTACTACTTAATTACTGAAAGGGTACAACAAAGGGGAACTGTTTAGGTCCAATTGATTATTTAGTAAACATTTCGAATTTCTCAATTTATTAATTTCCAAGAATTCTCAATAATTGAGCCTATACTGTCATTTTCAAAATGAAGGATTTCGAAGTTTTAATCGAAGTCGTGGTCTTCCTCCAAAATATGAATGGCATATGTTGAACATGTTTTATTCTCTACCTAATGTTGATTATAATGTTTTGGTTCATAGAGCAATTCTTATTTCTATGCAATATGTCTATCCTTATTTTATGATATAATATAGTACATGTCTGTGTCTATGATCCATTGTTCTGTGTAGTTGACAGATGACAATTCGAAATAAAAAAAGTCTTTTCGTGTACCGGTAACAATTTATCCTTTTTGCAATACAAAATACAAGTATCTTCAAATCAAAAGTGTTTTAATAACTCTGCAAAGTCTGCAGGTTATGGGCCCAGAACGTTGTAACAGCGTATGGCAATTGAAACGGTGATTTTGAAGCGAGAAAACTTTGTAAGGTTAGGCAGGCAAAAAGACACGAGGGAACTGAAGAAATGTTGACGGAAAACTCTGTCAAGGTGAAACCCTTCGATGGTACAGGGTACGGAAATTGGGAATTTCAAGTCAGGTTGCTTCTAGAGCATCATGAAGTACTCAACACAATTTCTGAGGAAGCCCCAACCGATGCAACTCTAATAAGTGCATGGAAGAAGTAAGACCTGCGTGCTAGAAATCTTATTGTACAATGCTTGTGTGATAATGTACTTGAAATGATTAAAAGTAAGCAAACCGCGAAAGATATTATGAGTACATTGAAAAGTACATACGAGAAAAGCGGTGTTGCGTCCCAAGTCCAGTTGCAGCGGAAATTACGCAATATGAAGTACAGTGGAACCAGTTCGCTGAATGAATATATTGTGGAATTTGAGAGGACAGTAGCAGAACTCAAGAATGCTGGTGGAAGTATAAATGACACCGAAGTAATATCACAACTGCTGGCATCAATATCAGAACCTAAGTATCAAAGTGTGGTCACATCAATTGATATTTTATTTTCACAAAGTGGAAATTCTATTACTTTAGATTTTGTGAAAAGCAAGCTACTTGCCGAAGAGCAGAGGTACAAAACAAGCAGCGAAGAGATAGGTTGTGAAGGAACGAGTGCTGCATTTTATAGTGGGAAGAAACCATATAAGAAAAAGTTTCCTTTCAAGTGCTATTCTTGTGGTTTACGTGGCCATAAAAAATTTGAATGTCCCAAATGGAAAAATGAAACCAAGAATAAAAACACAAAGGTAAATATTGCTGAAATAAATGAAGAAGTGTCTTTTATCACATGCTTATCTATAGTTCAATAAAATGGTGCACGAAAAGGGCTTGAAGTGGAAAGTTCTGGTGTAATTATTGATAGTGGTTTATTGTATGGTTTTTGAGGTGCTAAACACGAATCTAAACTTGTCCACCAAAAATTCAGCACGCAAATATGAAAAATCAATATAAAAACACAAAAAAAGAGTTTTTTAGTGATTTGCAGCAAACAACTTTCAAAGCAAGCTACATTTACGCAGAAAGTATTCTTATAATAAATAGAGAGGAAAGTAAATTCATGTCGCCTCACATATTTTTGTTCTTCACAGCAAAATAGTTATTTATGCAACAAGTGAAAAAGTAAGTGTTTATTGCACTCGCGTAAAATTGTCCGACGAGGCCGTTAGGCGAGTTGGACAACATTGTCACGTAACTGTTTAAAACGTATTGCCAATCTCAAAAAATATCTGATAAATATGTAGTGGGTTTGAAGGTTTAAGTTTGTCATGATGACATCACGTTGACAGATGAGTGCAATAAAGAACTTCTTTTTCCACTAAATATAGTTCAATAAAGTTGCTTTTTGCATTAATGTATAAAATTGATAATAATACCCATTTGGTTTTTCAAAATTAAACTTCATGCGAAAAAGCACTATTCGTCGCAGTGCTTCTTTGTGTTACGTGAAAACAATAATAACTTTTCCACCTCTCCACTCCCCAGTTAGTTATCTAACTCTAACTCAGTAGCTTACTGTCACTTGGACGGACGAGTCATTTGTCTTTCTCTGCGACGGCGCGTCGGTCGTCAAGTTATTCTAATTTGTTGTTTTCGTTAAGATACTCGGTCACAATGTCCAGTGATAAGTGTTTTATATGTGAAAAGATTTGAGTGAGGGTACAGTGAAAGTGGTCAAGGAAAAAGGAATAGAAACATTACGTGATGCCAGTAAAAAAAGAAATGATAGAAAGGGAGCTGTTTTGAAGGGTGAATCATCTGATTTGGAAATGAAAAAGATCCCGAGCAAAAAGGTTGGAAAAAAACCAAAGGGGGTCTGTAGCCAGTACCAACGCTACAGCCACCAGCACCAGAAGCAGTTTTGAAAGTTATATCCTGTAAGTGCAAGAAGACCTGTCAGACCAACTGTGGATGCAAAAAAGCAGGCCTTATCTGTTCCAGTATGTGCCTGAACTGTGAAAATAGCTGTAATAACATGCCCGTTGCAGACATAGAAGAAGAAGAAGCAGAGGATGATTCGGAGTTCCCTGATCTACTTGAAGGTAAATATGCATGAATAATTCTTTAGCACCTTAATTTTTTCTCCCACAATTGATTTGTGATTTTGATCAGTACTGTATTCATATCTCTAAAAGTTAAGTACTTATTTGCAATTCATTTTCTTGTTTGTTTCAGATGTACAGCAACTGGAAGGAGGCCCTGAAGGAGGTATGGAACCCGTACATAAGATTAGAGACATAAAATGCATAATAATTGCACAGAAATTCTTAATAGGTAATGCTTTTATATCAAATTAATATATTGTTGAATTCATTGAATTAAGTCAATGATTATTTGTTTCAGGCGTCGAGAAACCATGGAATATGTGTCTAAGAGGGGTCGTAATATTCGTATTGGTACATAAATACTGATAAATTCGGAAGAAATTCGTGTCTTTTATTAGCCTGTTCATCTACCTGAAACTAAATTTAAAATAGTTGATTTTTTTCCTTTTTTTCCAAAAATCACTGATTTCACTAAAACTTCAACACTCTTTTGCATGGAAACCATATGACATACAAAAAAGTATGAAGAGACATAAATTGTATATAATTTTCCCCTCCTAATTTTACTACTGGGCAACTTTTTGTGTAAACAGATTTCTCTCCAAGTTGAAAGCTGAAAAACAATAAAAAACATAATTTTTAGTGTTTTTTTGATGATTTCTGATATTTGCCGGAATAATTTTTGGTGGACAACTTAAGATTCGTGTTCAGCACACTCAAAACCATAACATAAACCATTAAAAACAATTACACCAGAACTTTCCACCTCAAACTACCATTTGACTAGGGTACTAATGAAAGAGAAGAAATCAAGGAAAATGTGATAAAATTTGTAGTGGATTCAGGCTGTACAAACCACTTAGTAATGAGTGAGTATGAAAAGTTTTTGACAAATATAAAACAAGTAAATCACTCAATAAAAGTGGCAAAAGAAGGACACTGTGTAGAAGCAAATGTTGAGGGAACTTTACATTTGGAAACTGAAAGTGGACAAAAAATTAGACTGGAAAATATCCTTGTATGCAAGAATCTTACACACAATTTACTTTCTGTAAAGAAAATTGAAAACAAAGGAATGAAAATAATATTTGAGAGTGGAAAGATTACAGTAAAGCAGAACAACAACAATGTGCTAGTTTCAGGGCACCTACAGGGTGGACTATATATGGTTGATTTGTACTTAACACTTCATTATGCAAATATAACATCAGATGAAGTAAAAAATCTTTGGCAAAGGCGGATGGATCATTCATCGCATTTCCCATCAGAAAGAGTTTGTGAAGTTTGTCTTCAAGGGAAGCAAACCAGAAAACCTTTCAAAAGTTTACCTGAAGAAAGAAAGGCTAAGAATATTTTGGACTGCATATCCAGTGATATTTGTGGACCATTAAACCCTGCTAGTCACAATGGTAATCGTTACTTCATAACTTTCATTGACCATTACTCTCACTTTGCAGTTATTTATTTTATGAAAAATAAAAGTGAAGCTTTTGAGAAATTCAGAGAGTATTTAACCTTTGTAGAAAATAAATTCAGGATTTTGCCAAAAAGATTAAGGTGCGACAATGGTGGGGAGTATGTATCCCATGAATTCAAAAATTTTTGTAGGCAAAGAGGTGTCAAGGTTGAATATACCATACCACGTACTCCTGAACAGAACGGCGTAGCAGAAAGATACAATAGAACACTGTTAGATAAAGCTCGCTGTCTAATTTTTGAAGCCAAGATGGAGAAGTCGTTTTGGGAAGAAGCTATAGCTGTGTCAGCTTATTTGGTAAACCGCACTCCTACCTCTGTACTACCTGAAAAGAAAACTCCTGCTGAAATTTGGTACAAGGAAAAACCCGACTTGTCAAAAATAAAGGTTTTTGGATGTACTAGCTATGTACATGTACCTGCTGAAGATCGATCCAACAAGTTTGATCCCAGAAGTCAGAAAATGTTTTTAGTAGGTTATACAGACAATGGATATCGTCTGTGGAACCCAATAGACAAAAAGGTGATTTCAGCAAGAAATGTTGTTTTCGATGAAACCAAACATTTCTCTTGAAAATGCCAACCACTCGTGTTGGCGAAACGTCGAGTTTTTCTCTAAATAAACGTCGGCCTAAAAACCCGAAAAACCATCATTCATTCAACGATGGACGCGAAAGCCTTTCACAATTTGTAGTTCTCCTTTGTTGAACCTTTTCATTTATTAAGTAGTAGCTATGTTTTGCGATTTGAAATCCAATCGTTTTTTACATTAGTGTCATAAGCAAGAGATAAGTTACCACAAACATGTCAAAACACGAGTTAACTCATACAAGAGTTACCTCATTCTTGTGTCGAAAATCGAAACAAGGATTTTTTTGTTGAAACAGTGATAATTCTCTCTCAGACTCCTGGAGTGACCGTAGATTTCAGTGTTAGCACAAAATATGGAGAATAAAATTGAACTGAGTGATTCGCCCTGTATTACAGCTTATGTGAACTACTTCATTATCCACAAAGGATACGCACAGCCACAAACAGGACCACATAGTATTGTTAAGTGTGAGCTGTTCTGAGTGTAAATTGTCCTGTGTTTATGTGTATCATTAATAAACTGACTGTGTGCGAGGTGGTGGGCGACTATTAATGGGTGCAGTCTAACTGTGCCCGTTTTAATGTTAATGAGAATATTATCGCTTAAATGCTGACGCGTTTTCCAGATAATGGAACAGGAATTATGCAGCGTCTAACTGTTGTTTGCGGAAACAACGATTTTCAGATGCATTATGCAAGGAAAGTGATGGAGGTAACGTTACAGTCTGACTGAGGAGTGAAAATTTAATGATCGTTCGAATCAATTCGTATTCTGCGAAATGCCTAGTGAATAGTATAAAGGAGAATTATTTATGATTGAACCTCATTGTCTTCCATTTGCGGGAATAGTTAGATGATATTAAGTGTGACTGAAAAGCGTTAAAAAATGAGTATGATGATGAAATAGTATATTGTGTATCTAGTGCGTGAAGTATACTTTTTCACGCGAGTGTGGAAGTTTGTGGAACGAGCCGCAGGCGAGTTTCACAATCCGCACGAGCGTAAACAAGTCTTCACGCACATGGTGCACACTATACTTTTTCTACGACCTTTTACTTAGAGATTGAATTAAAGGAAATTTTCATCGGGTGCCTCTTTGAGAAATTTTAATACGTGTTCCTTTTCCAAAACGCGTGGTTTTTTAGGAATGTTTCCCTCGTTTTTCCGTTTCAAGAAAGCGCGGACTATCGGATAATCACCAATTTGTACGTTGTACTTAACACTAAGGGTGCTTTTCAACATTGAGTAGTGACTCCATAAGGTAGAAGATTTAACCTTTGTTGATAATTGAGATAGGTAGGATAATATTACCCTTTCGGAGAATGATTGGACGTTGTTTGTATTGCGCCATTGCAAAAACTTTTCCAAAGTGTTTTCGTAAATTCCCAACGATTTCTGTGGCAATAACGATAAACTTGCTTCACTGGCTGCTAACGTTATATTTGGAGGAGTTGAAGGGAGTACTTCAATGCTGTCCATCAGGAATTTGCGTGAAATACACGGCTAATCGGTTTAAATCAAAATTTCGTCGTACTATTTATTAATTCAGAGGGTAATTAATTACTATTTACGGTCTATTAACTGATGTAACTCTGAACTTCACTCTGCGGGAACTGTCATATTTGTCAATTTCTCTCACCACCGCTACCTAGACCAGCGACCGGTGTGTGAATTTGTATTGACTCTTATAGCACCGGTACGTGAAATATATCCCATAAGAAAAGCATGGCACTTCACACACCGATTCGTGAAATGAAGCTTTACACAAGTTGTTTATTCCTGGGTTATGTATTCACCGTGTCCCATTTGCAGGAAGAAATAATTGGTCGAAACATTTTTTGGTCTGTAGCTTTTATATCTTCTATAAATATCCAAAAAATTCAGATTGTTGATGGGCGTTTCTCCGATAATCGTAAATCGACGATCAACATGAGTTTTTGTATCTGGAATTGTAATGAACATAACATCTGATTCTTTAATGTTCTCAATTTTCATTTTATTGCAATTCTTTTCGTCAGCATGATCCTGCAATACCAAATATTGCAACCTAGAACAATATTTCATCAGAGATTGAAAAACATGAGTATAATTGCACTCAAGATTTACCTTATGTATGAGATATATCGCATCAGGAGTTTCAAGCAAGAACTTATAAATGTCATCTCTTGTAATGTCGTGTGGAAATCTATATTAATTATCTCCCCGCGAATGATATGTCAACTTTATTAAAATAAACCTTTCACACGCATTTCTAAAAATCTTCGACGATCTCATCCGTTTCTCGGCGCTGGTTTATGGCCACCCTAGCTAGAGAAAGTAGGTACCGAGAACACGAAATGGGTTGCTTAGAAAAAAAGAGATTAAGACATCTGTTAACTATTCTAGGCGGGCAAACAATACTTGAGTTGTTTTCGGACTAAAAGATGTTCTCAGCACAGGGTGGTCTGAAATATTCTAAAGAATATTATTCTTATACTGTTTGCCTCTTCAACGAATGTTGAAGATTTTTAAGAAAAAGTAATGTTTTTAAATGCAGTTCTGTGGAAAAGGAGACATATGGTATGCAGACAAAAATGTTTTTTTTTATGCCTTGCAGAAAGTTCTGGGAAATTAGCTTTCGAATAGGGCAGAGGAGAGTTTTGAAGTAGTGAAAAAGGACACTTAGCTTCGAACGTTGGTTCGAACAAGACGCGGGTATAACACAGCTCCGAACGTCGGTTCGAACAAGACGCGGATATAGTACACTTAGCGTCGGACGTCGGTACGAACGAGACGCGGGCATAAGTCGGTATTTTTTTTTTAAAGTGATAATAAGTCAACGAGACAGAGTTCTTGCCACGGCTTAATTATTGTGCAGTGTTATTGCGGCTTGCGATTTGCTATAATTGCAGTGCAGTGTTGCGTTTCTCCTTGAGGGTTTTTATGGCACTATTGATTGTGCCACTAGTAATTCTGAGTACAGGTCGTATAACATAACTTTACCTTTTATTTTCAGCAATTATTTGGGGGTATTTTTTATGTATATAAAGCGTTCCTGGCACTAGCGTTCCCGAGTACAGAGCGGATAATATAACCATACCTTTATTTTCAGCATTTATTTGAGGGTACTATTTTTATATAGCGTTCCTGCATAAGTGCCTGTGTGCGAATTCCGCACAGGTGATATTCACCCATTTTTTTTTTCAGAGATTATTTGAATATAGGGTTTAGCATTGTACGCGTTGTTTAGTTCTGTCTTAGGGGAATTTACTAAGTATAAATCACGGCACGCGATTATTTTTTCTTAGGAAGTAACTTCACTTTTGACTTTCCTCTAATGTCCTACAATTTACGTCCGAGGACTCGCAGACAAACAAAAGTTCAAACAACTTCTTGTGTACTTCACCCCGCTGAAAATTTCACGAGTTTTATATCTAACCAAGCTCTTGATTGTTCTCTGTTTGAGAAACATCCGGCCTTACCGCCCATCCTAACTGCTCCTATAAGTGGTACATTTTCTGTTGAAAATAATTTTTCTTTTGGCTCTAGTTTGGAGAGCCCCACAATCAATAAAAACCCAAGGGTTTCACCACGCGTGGCCGTCAAGGAAGGCGAGCCCCACGCATTTCTCCCGAAGCGCTCACAATTAGTTGTTGAATCGCGTCGCGTCGGAAATAACGCTACAGAATCTAGTTACCACCTGGATTCTCAAAAACCGGTTCATTTAAATTTATTTGCATCTCCTAGGTTAAACTCTGTGCATTGTAGTATGGATGATGTGAATGTGGATAAAAGTCACGTTGTGGGGTGTCCTGATGAAGACAATGATGATGAATCTCGATTCAATTTTTCTGTTGATCAGAATACAGGGCGTGATCTGAGTCTGAGGGAAATTTCAGCTCAAAATTTTGATAATAGGCCTTTGAGGGCCTCACCTAGTTTTTTGACTTTCGGCGGCCAACCCGCTGGGGAATTTCAAACCCCGAAAAATACCGGCACTCCACGCCGAATTTTGGAAGCATTCCAGAATTTAGAACGTAATACGTTACGTTCAGGGACCTCCAGTCCAGTTAATATTTCTGCAGACTCGCAAATAGAGTCGAGAATGAATGAAGTGAGAATGTTTGACCAAAACCGCCCCCGAACTCCTGACAATATTTCAGTAATTTCGGGTCTCAATGTCTCTCGAGCTAGCACAGGGAACAGCCTTGAAAGGGGTCCACTTGCACGCGGAAACGTTCATCAAACGGCCCGCACGAATAGCGAAATCCCTGCTTTTCGGCAAGTGATGTCTGAGGAGGAGAAAGAGGAATGGAAGTGGTTTGTTGAATTCAAACAGATGAGAAAAGCTCGTGAAAACCGCCAAACTCAAGTAGAGCTTCCATCCTCCCCTCCTCTTCAGTCTAATGCATGTTTGCCCAGACGTGACCCATATTTTTCAAAACATGACGCGGAACGTGGGGCACAACAGGCATTTCATAACCCCTATTTTTCAAGACAGTAACAGTTAGGGACATTTTAGGCTTAGAGCCGTCAGTTTTTCTTTCAAATATGAAACCAATTATGCATATTTGCTGATTTCAATATTATTATGCACTAACAACGTGGATTTGAGTTTCGAATAACTAGACCATATGGTGGAACTTTTCATTTTCTTAGATTTTTATCAAAATATGCAAGCAATAACTTCTCTCTAGAGCAGCTACTTATCCCTTTTTCTTTACGTCATGCCATTATTATTCTTTCAGATGTATTTCCTTCGATTTTTTTGGTAGCAGGTTAGGTATTGCTGTTTTGCACTATCCACGATCTCTTCTGGTGTAGTGTTTAGGTCCATTTTTACTTTGGTTACGCAAATCAAAATATTATGAATATATTGAGAGATTACGGAAGGCAACTTTACAACTGTCATTCATTATATTAATTTCATCTAGTTTCTGAATGCGCAAAAACCACAGTCACCTTGGACCAGTTTGAAAGAATCAGTCCAATAGTCGCTTGCTATTTCGCTGAATTCTAGCCGCGCGAGCCGCAACAAACGATCTCTTCTACATTGTTGCCTGGCATCAACTGTGAAAAAAAGTGTACCTTCTTTCACACTTTTCCGTAAAATATTGAAACAGTATTTTGATATTGAAAATTGGATACTTTCGGCACACAAAATACATAAGGAAAGTACACTGTTTTTGAAGGTTGTAGAAAAATTATTAGTTGAAATAGCCTTTTGTATTGAGAATAATAACAGTAATGATTTAAATCTTCGCTCACTGAATATAACGAAGATTTTGGAAAGTCTCATCAGAGATACTCCTTGTAGACGACCATGAAAATGTCATTTTACCGATGCCCTTTGCGGGGTACGGGATTGCTTACCTTAGATATGAAGCCGTCTTTTCCGTCCATTTAGCGTTAATCAATGCCAAGGGATTCCATCTCTGCTACGCACTTTCTAAAAATTACCTGGTCCTTGTGGATGAACAGTGGACAATTGAAAAAAATCGCCTATTGTTCTAGAGCGTTATTCGTTTGGGCTAGGACTTCACGATGTGACTCATATTTGTAAATTAAAAATTTTTGTTTTTCCACCGAATTTAGCCCATTTTGTTCCAATTTGTGCCGTATGTCATGAATTTTGTGCCCATGTAGTTTTCGAGAGATATTAAAAATTTACTATGGGTCACCAACTGGACTCTCTGACTAATCCATTTGAATAAAAAAATTGTGATTCCACTAAGTTGTACCTATTTTTTGCCAATTTTTGTCATATATCATGAATTTTTTGCTTGTTTAGTTTTCAAGGTCATTTCGCATTCTTACCAATTTGAGGCTGTGAACCATATTCGGAATTTTAAAAAGTTTTTCATTTCCCTATATTGTATCCATCCTGTACCAATCTCTACTGTCACCTTCATTGAATGAAGGAAAACTGTGAATTTACACGGAAAAAAATTCGATACTCAGTATCCGAAATTCATATACTCTTTATCTGAATGGCGGATACCCGGGGTGACAGCAAAACGCGTTTTAGTTATTATCCGACGCTTGTCACTGTTCCAGCTATTCTTTGGTATCTTATAACTATACTACATTCAGATATAATCAAATAACCAGTCCTATAAGATGAGTTACCCCGTAATATAAAACTTGCATTACCGTCCATATAACCAGTACGCTTGTCTTATGATCCCAGTTACATTTTAATATAATGCTAGTAACCTTGTCATCTAAAAATAGTAGTCCGTTTGCCTATACCGGGTGTTCCAGAGCTTTAGGCCAGCAGATTTATCAATTATTTGCGAAAAATTTTATGTAGAAATTGTGCATAGAAAAATCTATTGCCTAGAAAACAACTCCCTAGAAACACCCCCAATAACTCAAGTTTTTCAAATTACACCTCCATGTTTGTTTTTGTTCAACTTGCAGCCTTTTTCATTTCTCATACAAAGATATATTATGATATGTAGTTGTAAAGACAGTTAGTTTGATTTTTTCACGTTGTAGATACGAGAAAAAGAGTCAATAAAATGTTAAAACTTTTTGTGCCTTGTTGTGAACAAAGGACTGTAAGTTGAACAAAAATAAACATGGGGGTGCAATTTGAAAAACAAAAGTTGGATGTGGTTTCTTAGGGGCTGTTTACCAGTGGGTGGATTTTGCTATGCTGCTTGAAAGAGCTTATGGTTTCCTGCAACAAATTTTTTTCTGCAAATAATTGAAATATCTGCTGGCCTGAAAGCTCTGGGATACCCGGTATCCAAGGTTGGTCGAAAGTTTGGATTCGTCCATTTTTCCCAGTTAATATAGGAGTTATTTGAAAAAAGCAGGGGTAAAAGTTGAAGAATATTTTATTCTGCACCTTTTTATGTACACAAACATGTTTTTGATCTCATCGACATTTATATCATGTTTAGTATCGTTGGAAAGCTCGTTTTCATCTCATTTCAGCAGTACCAATTGTATTTTCAACAGACATATTCGTTCGATAAATACAGAGCTGTACTTTCTTTTGTTTTTTTTATCTAATTCTCCTATACTGCTTTATTAGTTCGAAACTTTATTAACCGGGGAATGTAGCTAGTCGGATATTCTAGCAGTAAGACAGTATACGAATCAGATAGTAGGGTACATTATAGCTGTGTACGACACTTTCCCTTTTTCCCAGATGATGATTTTTCGAAGGGCCAAACTATTCCTATTGAAAAATTTCACGCGAAAAACTTGTTCGAGAACAATGCATGTTGAACAGAAAAAACACACCTAAAATAACTAGGTAGTAAGGCTCTGAGAAAAATTATCCTCTGGGAAAGTTGAATTCAAATAAAAAAATTTTCAATAATTTTAGTTTACTTCAATCCAAATTGTCACATCGCTATATTATATTCGTCTGGCTACATTCTCCTAGTGGGTCAAGTCTCAAACAAAGAAACATTTGGTAAATAACTGAGTTACAGGGGGTCAACAAGATTCGAAATTTGTATTTAAACCAAGTTGATGCTTCTGAAATGAAAAAAAGCAAGAGTTGCAAACGATACTAAACTTGACATACCTATAAGTAGTTCCATTTAAAAAATGCCGTTGACGTCACTCCACCACCAATGCCAAATAGAAAAAAGTATACATGAAAAAGTGCAAAGTAAGACACCTTTCAACTTTCAGTCCAACTTTCTTTGATAGATTTCCGTATTACTTGAGAAAAATGGACGGTCACACACATACCAAACAAAACGACACACGAGTCTATACAACCTTCCACTACTGACCCGAATGGCCGAATGGCGAAATGGCGTTGACCGTTAACGTCTTCGTATACAATCGGTACACTTCGTACCAGTCCGCTGCAACTTTCTCTAGGAAGGCTTCTAATGTAGAAAGCCAGAATACTAGTTTGAATTTCTTAGAAGATTGCTATCAGAGAACGGGAGTATTAGTGGTAGGTATACGAAATTTCCTGTAGGACACGGCATATAATGCTTATACGATGCGTTTTTGAATTTATACGCTGGAAAACTGTCTGTGAATGACGATTTCTAGTATGACCAGATTTTTTATCGGTAACCGACTGTTTATCTGTTTTAACGACACATCATTTACAGATTATAAGAATTTCATATACCTAGTATATAGTACAGTTTTGTAGGACAGTCATTCTAAACCATTTTTTTTCCGTGTAGAAGTTCCAAGTTACCCGACATTCAATAATTCACAATTGAACGAATCATACAGGAAAATATAGTTGATTTGATGCTCTAGAAAAAATTCATTAAAGGTTTCTTAGTATTTCTAGAAGAATTCACAATGATTTTATTGATTTCCATGCACAGTTGTGTGCATAAAAGTCGTTCAAGGGTCGACACCAATTGAGGCATTGCATTAACTGCACTAGAAAAATAATAAATCGCGTTACTTACAAAAAGTGTTTGAATTTTGACACTACTTGTCAAAGTCGATAAGAAGTTTAATAATTGAGATTAACAAGCCTGGCTCGCAATAGCCTATAACTTCTGTACGACTTTTTTTTGCACACAACTGTACGTAACAATATCAGCCAGACGTTTCATTTGCAATTTCTAAGGTGGATAAAGAATGGAGACATTCATTCCTTTCTTGTTTCCTCATTTAACTTCGAAAATAAAATTTTTCATGAAATCTGTATAATTAATTCATTGAATTCTTCGGTGACATTCCATACTTAATCTGAGAAGAAATAACAAATGATGGTGATTATTCTTGGATATTTCAGCCCTAGATTGTGACACGGATATTTATTCAAAACTTTGTAGCACTTACTTCTTGATGGTTGCTGAACGCAAGTTCCAGTGTCGATAAATGCCATTCTCCATAAATAGCCTAGACATCAAAGCTATCCGATGAGTAAAAGGAGATGAATTATCGTCAACGTCCTTTGCAACAAAGTTTTAACTTTGATCATGGAACTTGCTCGAGTGGTAACGTGACAGCGTTTATTCTTCAAAGTGAGCATCAAGGAAATCTTGTTCCATGTACATTGGCAAAAGTTCGATAAATGCAATCTCCATTATTCTTTTACCGTTTGTTAGGGATGCATCTCGTATTCCATTTTTGAATAACTACTACACTGTATTTTCATCGATTAGTTCCAGTATGAGTTTAAATATGCGCCTTTCACTGGTGAAGATTGAAATCAAATTTCAAATGTTTGTAGAGTCCTGGAAAATCATTAACTAACAAGTTCTGACATTTTCAGATTTGCAGAAGTTGATTCTTTAAATGAAATAGGACAATTTGCATGTAAAGCCCTGTTTCAGGTATACACCGAATGAATTCTAAGATTTTATCAGTGTACATAATACCCTAATTGAAAATTAGTTACCTCTTAACGATCTTCAAGTCGTTGATATAAACTTGATGTCCCATTGCTTGTTCTAGAATCATCAAGATCATATCAACGACTGGTCATTTTATATGAGGTAATTCATTTCTGATTGAGGACATTCATATATCTTACTGAAAATGATTTTTCCACTTATGCTAAAAAACGCATTTTCGATTGTTTGAAATTCTTGTATGGATAAATGAAAATATGTTTTTAATCTGTAGTTCGACTCTTGATTGGCTATTGGATTCCTATAAGATGTATTTTCGATTTTGTATTTAGTTAGCTTCACTGTTCTTTTAATGAACCGAACTTACCACCAGCTCACCATCAGCCAGATGCTATGACGACAAACACCAAACTTTGACCAAAACCGTTTTAAGCACTTACTATTGATTCATATCAATATAAAAAATTCTGGATTCTATCACCAGAACTAAAACCGACCAAAACTATTCTGAGGACATAACCTAACCTAAAATAATGGAAAATTTTGATAGCATTATAACGGGACATCAGTAAAATGAACCAAATACACGCTCTGTGATTGGTCATAGCGGGGGTCATAGCGGGGAGTTTAAAATGACAAGACAAATTGAGTTAAAATCCGTAAGTTAATACTTAGTTCACCAAGCCTAACTGAATAACCTTATCTGAACGTCAATATGAATGAAAGGAGCAGTTTCGTTGATTATTTTATTAGTGAAATAATCTAAATAGATACAACATTTTGTTATTCTTTGAGACCAGTTTTTCGTGTATCGCATACTTTCTGTCATTTATTAGGTATACACTGGTGTGAGATGAATATTTAGAGAATCAATTCAAGATTGAGAGAGTCAACATCTAAGTAATTAGGTATGAAAAATATTGATATGTCTGATACTGTTTCTTCTTGTGATCAGTTGTCCACCGTCTCATTTGTATCTCAATTCAAGAGTAGGTATAGGAAAGGCCTCCATATTCAGTGGATTTTCGCTTGGAAATACAGTAGTCGATGCAGGACAGAAACAGACAAAAATTATCCTACTCCCTAAAGGTTCAGTATTGCTTGTGAGATTTCTAAGAATCCATTATGTTTTTGCTCATTCAATTACCCTTTCTATGTGATTATTCTACTCTATGAAACTTTGAAAGTTCTTTTTTTTAGTAACTCTGGTATATTTACAGTTGAATCTGGTAGCTATAAAAACTTGTATAATATATCGGTTCATCCTTTTTCGGTTCTGGCTGAAAATCTTCGATGTGAAAAGCTTTCATAAAATTGTATGTCAGATGTAGAGATTTCTTGGAAAGTACTCGTTTCTCTGCATTTTCTTGTCTTTGCTGGCATAGTTCATATTATGTTTTGCTCCAATGAAACTTGTTGGATACGGCGTCCTTTTTCAATAACGGCTCAGCTGTGAATTGAAGAAATTATGTGAATGAAAATTATCTAGGTGTATTATCTGTTTAACAACGTTTAAACTACAACTACTTTTTTGATAACGGAGACAGATTTAGTCTCCGAAACGTCAACGTTTTCAAAAAAGAGAAGTATTTTTAGTCAATTTAAATTTTTTTCTCGTCATATAGGCAAATTTAGTATTCGATACGTTACTGACGAAATAATAAACTGTTTTCAAGACAACAGTCTTCTAAACGCAGTAACTGATTATTGCCCCTCTACACTTGTACAGATTTCGTTGAATTAACATTTTTTCATTTACAGACTGTGGAAGGTTAAAATTCCCAAAAAGGTATGTCAAGAAATTATCCATAAGTTATGAACAAAAAGGAATTATGAGGTAACAACTGAAATTTATCAGTTCAGGAGGGTTCAGTAAGGTGGAAAATAATCCATCCTTTCCTGATGACTCGAATGGTTTGAAGCTTTTTAGAGCCCTTTTTCACAATAACATCCGTTTCAGAACCGACATACATAATCTCAATATACGTCACAAAAATAAAATAACTATTCCAAGACACAGAACGCATGCATTCCATGGTTCTTTTTCGTATAACCTGAGCAAACTGTACAATTGGATTCCTGAGAATTATAAATCTATGAGCAAACACCGATATACCAGAGAACTAAAAAACGATTTATACAGAGGTGTTCTAACTCCCCCTGAATAGTTGATTCATGAAATACTTTGTTTTTCACGCTATTTTGTTACAATTAATATTAAGTATTAGTTATTATTGATATATTTTCTTTTATTTTATTCTTTTCAATGGAAAAACATATTATTTTTATAAGTGTGATGATTTGTATTCATCACCATATGAGGTTGAGTGGAAGAGCAGGCTTTTTAGAGGTCACTTCGTGTGACCTCTAACTAGACTGAACTCTGCCTTTTGACCAGTCTCTATGAATTTATATATAATATATAAGTCTTTGTAAATTTGGATGACTGTCAATAAAAACGATTATTATTATTATTATTATTATTATTATTATTATTATTATTATTATTATTATTATTATTATTATTATTATTATTATTATTATTATTATTATTATTATTATTATTATTATTATTATTATTATTATTATTATTATTATTATTATTATTATTATTATTATTATTATTATTATTATTATTATTATTATTATTATTATTATTATTATTATTATTATTATTATTATTAATATTATTATTATTTTTTTTTTCCCGTTAGGAATGTACCAGTCAGGCCCTGTCTCCGGTGCTCCGATACATCCGGAGGGCGCGCTGGTGTCGTTAACCCCAATAACCACTCCCTACGTCCGTAGGGTGAGTGACTATTGGGTCCGAGAATCATGTGCCCTGAGTAGACGGAGCGAACCAAGGATAACGGCCTTCTGCATTCGCGCTGCTAAGATTTCTGCCATATTACGGCAAGCAGGTATTATCCTCAAGTTGGAGAGCAGTGTGTCCATCATTCCACCAAGGACTCCTATGATCAGAACCACCATTTTGACAGAATGGTCCGGATATAACCTGCGGAGTTCAAAGAGAAGATCTCGATATTTAGTCCGTTTTTCCTCCTCTTTTCGAACGATATTCATTTCGCCTGGAGCGGAAAACTCCATGACGAATATCGTTCTACTTTGGTGGTCGAGGAGGACAACATCAGGCTTATTGGCTTGTATTTGCCTGAGGGTGGGGAATGAGTAGTTCCAATAGATCCGGCACCTCTCATTCTCCACCACGGACTCAATATCCCCCGGAACATAAGGCAACACCGGTGTCTCGTCTATACCGTACGAGTGTCGTAGATGGTAGTATAACACTCGTAGCGCCGCGTTATGCCTGTGGATATAGGCTGAGACCGCATAAGATGGGCATGCTGATAGCAAATGCATTACGGTCTCAGGTGCCCCACGACATGCCCTGCATCGGGTGTCAGGGACGTCTATACCCATCACGCGACTACGGTAGACGAGGGTGTTGAAGACACCATCCTGGCAGGCCATTATGAATCCCTCGGTCTCCGACTTTAGCTCACTCGACCTGAGGAAGGCAAAGGTCAAGCTTTTGGATAAGCCAAGGTCTTCGATGTTGTGAAAGAAGACACCATGCATTGGCTTATCCATATGTAGCTGTAGCAGGACCTCTGTCTCCGCAGCTTTGATGTGAGCTTTTTGCTGAACGGGTCCCAACTCGGTGACAGAGTTTGGGTTAGCCCGTTCAGTGTCGAATACGAGACCGAGTTCATCGGCCGCACGGGTTGCTGCCTTAAAAAGAAATGCTCCAATCCCTGCTTTTTCATGGTCGCGGACCATGCAGAGAAGGGGATCTGAACTCCTGATGACTTTACAGGCCCCATCCAGAACCATTCTGTTATGCATACACTCCAAACTCAAAAGTCCACGGCCTCCCCGTTGTCTGGGAAAGTATAACCGTGGAACGGACGATTTAGGATGCAAGCACCTATTGAGATGCATCACTTTGCGAGTTTTAACGTCGAGTTGTCGCAGCTCTTCCTTAGTCCACTTCATACATATGAAAAATAGATCCATAGATGCTTTTTCCGTTCTTGGACATCTTCCCGTGTTCGGCTTCGGCTCCCACGGGAACATGTCGCGCACGCACGGAAAAAGCCTCTTTTCTGAACTCGTTATGATATATACTATTATTGTTAGAATATTGGAAAAATATTTCTTGGGAAAACTTTGTGCATGTCATGCCAAAATATCGATTTTGATACATGTCACGTGACCAATAGTATGGCGGAAAATTAGAAAAAAATGCCATGAAGAGGCCAAAAGTGCCGTAAGATTTCGGATTTCGGAAAAACTGATTTGAAAAATTGCTTGAAATTTAATTACGTACCCGGTGAACATTCAACTTCACAATTATAGGTCATATAATGGTTTTCATCAGATGTCTTATGCGTTGTGTTGAATGAACTTAACCAAAATTCAACCATTTTACGTCAAATGTTCGCCTCACCACATTTCAATTATATTGCATTCATGATCAAATTAAACGATCAATACTGCAATATCATGAATATATCATTTGAATGATGATAACTTTGAAGATTGCATATACACATATTTTTATATACTTTTTCAAATATTGTCTCTTCAATAATTTGCAAACATCAAGGTATATATGAACATTTTACATGTTTTAAATACAGGGTGTCCGGTAAACATTGTTCAATATTGAAACTGGTGACCAAGTCATGACTGTTCAGAATATTGGAATTTAACCTCAGTAAAAATATCACCATTTTCGAGATAACGGGCATTTTAAGAATTTCTGGAAAATCGCTACCTCACCTTGGATTTTTGAGTGCCACGTATACAAATTGAGACAAATTCAAATATCTTTGCTGCTGAAGATTACTGATGAGTGATGCCTTTAGATGTAGAGAATAGTTTTTCAGAAAGAGAAAAAAAATTCAAGAAATGAGGGTAAAATGACAGATTTGAGTTTCATAATTCTTTTTGAAAAAAGTTTGACATTATTGTCTGAAAGAAACATAACCAATTGGAAGTGGACATTCATTTCAAAATAATGCTCATTATGGTATTAAACAAACTATAATCATTTTTGGAGGAAGTGATTTCCATTGAATTAAGCGTGGTTTTATTCTAGGCTTCCATCAACTTTTTTACTCACTCCCAAAAATTATTTTATTTCGATTTTATCAAGAAGAAACGTGGAAATCCTGTGTTATGTCCGTAGAAGCAATACTTTCCTAATGTAAAAATAAAATACAGCATTGTGCAAGAACGTATCTTCTTCAAATAGAATTGAAAAAATCTAGTAGGTGGCTGTCACATTTTGTTTGAACGACTTGTGACTTCGATATAATCGAAATTCTACTCCATCCATAAATAATTATCGTATGTTTCATACCATGGTAGAGTCTGGACAAGATAGGCATTCTTTTCTAATGAATATCCACTTTCACTTAGTTACGTTTTTTCCAAACAATAGTGACAAACTGTTGTTAAAAAATTGGTGAAACTCAAATCTGGAATTTTACCCCAATTTCTTGAAAATTTTTTTCTAAAAAACTGTTTTGTACATCTGAAGCATCACTCATCAGTTATCTTCAGCAGCAAAGATATTCGAATTGGTCTCAATTCGTAGACATGGCACTCAAAAATCCAAGGTGGGGTAGTGATTTTCCAGAAATTTAAAAAATGCTTATTATCTAGAAAACGGTGAGATCTTTACTGAGGTGAAATTCCGATATTGTGAACTGTCATGACCTGGTCTGTCACCAGTTTCACTATTGTACAAGGTTTACCGGACACCCTGTATATTCGTAAATACATCTCCGTCAATATAATCAATATAATGACCAAATAACTACGTATTTTTGATATTTTGCCAGACGTAAGTTAAATGCCCCAATAACTATTTATAAGTATTGATCAAAATAAGCGATAAAAATTATTCAGTAATGATAATTTTGAAAACAAAAAATGAACGTATTATTAACATGCGTTTCCAAGAATCGTCCTTCCAAAGTTTTCCTGGCATCAGGCAAAATATGAATCTTGTAGATTTTTCGTAATATTGTGATGAAAATATTATATTGAATTCGATCCACTTAACGACGAAATAAGTATGTATTTTTACATACTTTGAATATATAAATATATTCAACTGATGAAAATAATCGATATAAACCATTCCATCGTGGATATATCTCCTGGGTGATGATAATTTTGAAAATCGAATGTAAATGTATTATTTACATATGTTTCCAAACTTTCTCTCCAAAGTTTTCCTGGTGTCAGACAAAATATGTGTATTTTCCATGATATAATAATTGAAACGTTCCATTCAGATTATTAAATTTTATGACCAAATCACCATGTATTTATGCATACTTTTTCCAACATAAGTTGAATACCTGAAAAAATATGTTCTTTTATTGACGTAAATAATCAATCAAAATAATTAATATATTCCTGAGTGATAGTAATTTTGGGATTCGAATTTAAACGTATTATTTATATATGTTTCCAATCTTTGTTTCTCCAAAGTTTTCCTGGTATTAGACAAAATATGTGCCTTTTTCGGATTCCATAATATAGTAATAAAAACGTTTCATTTATACTAATACATTTTCTGACCAAATATAAGCATGTATTTTTGCATACTTTTTCCAACGTAAGTTGAATAACTGAAAAAGTATGTTCACTTATTGATGTAAATGATCATTAAAAATTATTATATAATCAATATATCTCGTGAGTGATGGTGATTTTGAAAATCGAATATACTATACTATTTATATATCTTTCCAAACATTGTCTTACACTGTCTCTCCAAATTTTTCCTGGCATCAGGCAAAATAAGAATATTTTACATATCCCGTAATTAAGTAATGAAAATATCATATTTGAATCGATCCATAGTACGACCAAATAACAATATATTTTTGGGTACTCTTTTGAATACTTTGCCTGACGTGAGTTGAATATCTAAAGAAATATGTTCATTTAATGATCCAAATAATCAATATAAACTATTTTATTGTTGATATATCTCCTGGGTGATGATAATTTTGAAAATCAAATGTAAACGTATCATTCATATACAATGTACAAAAATTGTCTCTTCAAAGTTTTCCTGGTATCGAGAAAATATGAATATTTTTCATTCCTCATAATATAGTAATGAAGATGTTTTATTCCAATTGATACATTTTACTACCAAATAATTATGTATTTTTGCATATTTTGCCTGACGTAAGTTGAATACCAAAAAAATATGTTCAGATATTGATGAATACAATGAATATAAAGTATTCTACCCATCGATAGGTGTCGCTCTTTTTGAAGTTACGAGTCATCATCTCAAACTCAGTAACAGTATATAAATACTATCAAAAGTTTTTGTGAATTGTCCATTAGTTATTGTACCCTGTGAGTTACCATGATAACAGGCACAAAAGGTTTATTAGGCTGCTTAGCCCATACCTATACATTATACTATGGTGACCATTTTAAGTCTTTGGACAATTTGTATAAATACGTCATTTTTATATTGAAAATATGATTAACGAAGTATGACGTTGATACAACGATGTAAATTGGGACATATCGCCTTAAAAAGACCGAAGTATTGGGAACATGACTTTTGAATCACTCATTTGACATATATTATGGTATGTTCTTGGGACATTGTGCATAATACGTCATTTTGATGATGAAAATAAGATCAATGGAATATGACGTTGATACAACGCTGAGAGTTGGGACTTATTGCCTCAGAAAAGACCGTCGTATTGGAAACATAAATTTTGAATCAGTTACCTGACATATGTTATGATATGCTATTTGGACATTGAGCATGATACGTCATTTTGATAATAAAAATATGATCATTAGAGTATGATGTTGACACAACGCTGAAAATTGAAAAGACGTTATGTTTACGTTCCACATAATATGTAGCAAAAATGTTCACCGGGTACTACCATATAGAGTTTCAAGCAATAAATCGAAAATCTCCTTACAAAAATCAACATTTTTTTTTCTGAATGGCTTGACTATAGTGAACCAATTGTATTTTGATGATAATGACAAAACTTTCTCATTTTCTCCGACTCAGATGGAACTAAATTGAAAAGTATGGGTTTTGCCAGACCCCTTGCTGTTATATCGTATCTTACAGTTATACTAGAATTCCAAGACCACAGTGATGTAATAACAATCTAGAAACATTCTGGTCACCAGATTATAATTATTTTTCGATGATAATCGTGCATGAGCGTTTCCCTTTGCATATGAACTTGAAAATAGTGCGTCAAATTGAAGAGGCCTAAAGTTTATGTGCAAAGTAAAAAGCTAATGCAGCATTATCATTAAAATTTTATTTTAACCATGAAACATGATGTTTCTAGGTTGTCATATTATCACAATAGTCTTGGAATTCTGATGTAACTCAAATGAATGAATATTTTGGAAAATATAACGAGAATACAATTTAAAACAAAGTAACTACCGAAACACTTTCAGCTCCTGAAGATGCTAACTTTGTTGGCGAAACGCGCGTCGAGTGTGATTGTGACGTAGTTTTGGTGTTTGGGTAGTTGCTCTTTCCTGAATCTAATATAACTGTTAAATTGAGAGACTCCTGTCATTATTATCAAAATACAAATGTTCCACCATAGTGAAGCGATTCAGAAAAGAAACTTTAATTTTTGTAAAGAGATCGGAAAATATTGGAAAAAATATGTAATATCAAATTTTTCCGATTTATTTATTTATTCTTCGGTGTTTTGGCAACTTGAAACTCTGTATGTGTGAATAAAATTAAATTACAACCAACTTTTTCAAATAATTTTTTTCGATATCTTCCTTTTGGCCTCTTCATGTTTTTTTTTTTCAATTTGCCGCTATACTAGGGGTCACGTGATATGTATCGAAATTGATTTTTAGGTTATCGGACATGCACAAACTTTTTCCCAGAAACGTTTTTCCAATACTCTAACAATAAACTTTTTTCCCATTTGGTAATACTCTTTGGCGGTCACTGTGCAAATTTTTCAGTTCAGAAAAAGAGACTTTCCTCGACATTTAGAACCACAGTCGCCCACAAAGTACAGACACGTACAGACACGTACGTGAATTTACCATATATTCCACGTAATTTTTCTTGTCAGAAAATTCATTTGTTCGAAATATACAACGATTAATGAAGGCTGTCTATATTTCAGCACTCTCAAATTCTCCAAAAAGAAACCTACTTGAACTACGGAAATGATATATCAACATGCCGTACCCATGACAGGTTTTATGTCAGAAAAATATTTTCAAAGTGTCACCGCACAAGAAATAGTCCACTAATTCCATCATTACAATGTGAAATTGCTTCTGAACAGTATGCTTTCCAATTCTTCCGTCCTCCCTGATCATCTTAGATGAATGAAATAGATTTTTGTCGACCAAAATGTATTGAAGGCCTAGCGAAAGAGATGCAATTCACGCATCAATGAAATGAGCGATTTTCTGTGAGTGATACTTCTGAATAACTTTCTACCTTATCTCGTTTATACAGGGTGTTCCAAATTAAGTCGGCATCATTGCCAACTCCATTATTATTGATGCTATGAATTCGGTTGAATGGGCAAACTATATAGTAGCATTTTTAATGGCCTTCTCGATGCCAGAAACAAAATAAAATTGACAGTCACGTTTTCAGAAGAAAAAATGTGTTTGATTCGATAAAACATTATTATTTCGAGCAATCAAGTTGCCTTCAACTTTTTTTGAAATACTATTTGTCAAATACTCCCAAGTATATCATGACAATGTCATAAATTATTGTAACTGTCAACTACTGTTCGAATATTTTTCGAAATGCCGTTTTCCCAATAAGAAAAATGTGATATGTTAGAATCCCACTTGGTTTGCCAGAAAAATAGTGTAAGAGCACTCCACTACAGCAATTCGTTCCCCGATCGTGAATTACCTAATCGGCGTTTTCTTAGAGTGCTTCATCGTCGATTAAGGAACAATGAAAAAGTTCTTGAGAAGAGGGGAACTAAAAAACGTTTAGTAATATCTGAAGATACAGAAATTGACGTTTAATCCCACTTTGAGGTATATCCAAATAATTCCATCAGAGATTTATCTATAGAAATAGCTGTTCCACTGTCTGGTATTCAACGAATTCTGAAGAAACATGAGATTTCTCCTCATAAGTTGAGACCAGTGCAAATACTAGAACCCGGTGATCCTGAGAGACGATTGGGGTTTTGACGGTGGTTTATGAATAAATGCAGACAAACTTCTATAGAAATATTATATGGAGCGATGAGGCTAAATTTGATATCGTGAGATGTTTAATAGAAAGAATTTTCATTATTGGAGAAGACATAATCCATCTCTAGTCCATCTCCACAATCCGCAAAGACGATTTAGTATTAATATTTGGTGTGGTTTATTTAGAGGCAGAATAATCGGTCAATTTTTCTACCATGGTTCTTTTAACGGACCCCGTTACATTCATTTATTAACAAGAGTGTTGGAAGGGTTTTTCGATGATCTTGATCTGGAGACTCGTGAGATGATCTATTTTCAGAAGGATGGAGCACCAGCACATAATGTCAGTGGCGTAAAAATAATACTGCGAGGCTGTTTTGAAAACAGATGGATTGCTACAAATGGTCCTGTTAAGTGGCCCCCTCGTTAACCAGACATGACACCACTAGATTTTAATTTTTGGGTATGTTTGAAAAATGAGGTGTACAAAATAAAACATAATAATGTAGATGAACTGAAAAATTATATGGAAACTATAATTAATAGAATTGATGGCCGAACTGTGTTGAATGCCACACGTAGTGTCGATAGAAGGGCCCAAATATGTGTTGAACAAGAAGGCGGTATTTTTCAACATTTACTCGATATTTCAAAGCGCTTTATCAAATCCGTTTGTTATAAATGTTTCTTATTAATAAAACTGTCTTATTTTCACCTTTACGAAAATAAGTCAAATGAGATTTGTCGTTGAAAATGTTATTACGAATTGAAATGCATGAAAAAAATAGGGTATTTCATTGAAAAAAATATCATTTTATGAAATGTTCTGAAAACGCGACTGTCAATTGTTTTTTGTTTTCGGCATCGAGAAGACCATCAAAAATGCTACTAGTTTGCCCATTTAACAGAATTCATAGTATCAATTTGAAACACTCTGAAGATAAGAATCTCCAATGGAAACTGGACATTTTAGAAATAATCAACTATCTGAATGAAAATGCAAATTTTCACTTTCAGATTTTTCATCAAGGTATCGGGTCTTTCACAATATCTATCAGATGTAGTTCAATGTCCAACGTGGCTTTAGCCAGGGAAGTAGTTGTTTTCTGTTGGATTTTACAAAAAAATAACTTCAATTTATCGTAGGTTTTTCCATTTCTAGAGGAAATTTTCAATTGAGAATGTTTCCCTTTACAATATCTGGCATATTTCGCAAACGTATACTGTCGTAAATATTAAATTTTCCTGAATCCATTTACATACAGTAAATCGAGCTTTCCGTAAAATTCAATTTGTAATTGAACAGTAAGCTTAACGACCACCTTTTCCGGTTGATCGAGAGATTCCTATTCAGACAACGCCGATCTTGAAAAGCTACCGTTTGGGTAACGTTGCATACATCCTTTTAGTATTCCAATTTATTCGTTTGTTTCCAGTGCTCGGTATCTCGATCACAATTTCAGTGCAACAAACTTCTCTGAAAAAATGGACACAACCAGAGTAGCATTGCAGTGCTATTAAATTTCTGGATAGAACATCCTGGGACCTCTTGCTTTAAATTGCCGACAATATATGATTCCTATAAATCAATTGTTTTTCAAGAATTGAATCGACCTTTCTGTGTTGGGAAAACTGAATTACTTTTCTATTTCGCTTCGGAAACTATTTAAGGGACTCTTTGTGAAGGAAGAGATGTTTTCCAACAGCGGGATATATATTTGTAACAATAAAATAATAAATTCTCGATTAAAGTATCTTATTCTTGACTGGATACAATATGTGTTTATCTGTGACAACATTACTTGGGTAATTTTAGAGGTTTTCATTGATAAAATATTTCTTTACAAGGTTGATAACATCATTTGCTTTATTTCCGTCATAATAATTTTACAATCATTCAACTTGCTTTGTTCGTATGCTAGTCTTTTTGTTTGCTTGTCCCTGTATTCGTTTGGCTGATTGTCCGTTAATTTGTTTGTCTGTTTGTTTTATTTTTATTTTGGCAGTTTGTCCTTTAGTGTGTTTGTCTTTTCGTCTGTTTGTCTGTTTGTTTGTTTGTCTGTTTGTCTGTTTGTCTGTTTGGCTGTTTGTCTGTTTGTCTGTTCGTCTGTTTGTCTGTTTGTCTGTTTGTCTGTTTGTCTGTTTGTCTGTTTGTCTGTTTGTCTGTTTGTCTGTTTGTCTGTTTGTCTGTTTGTCTGTTTGTCTGTTTGTCTGTTTGTCTGTTTGTCTGTTTGTCTGTTTGTCTGTTTGTCTGTTTGTCTGTTTGTCTGTTTGTCTGTTTGTCTGTTTGTCTGTTTGTCTGTTTGTCTGTTTGTCTGTTTGTCTGTTTGTCTGTTTGTCTGTTTGTCTGTTTGTCTGTTTGTCTGTTTGTCTGTTTGTCTGTTTGTCTGTTTGTCTGTTTGTCTGTTTGTCTGTTTGTCTGTTTGTCTGTTTGTCTGTTTGTCTGTTTGTCTGTTTGTCTGTTTGTCTGTTTGTCTGTTTGTCTGTTTGTCTGTTTGTCTGTTTGTCTGTTTGTCTGTTTGTCTGTTTGTCTGTTTGTCTGTTTGTCTGTTTGTCTGTTTGTCTGTTTGTCTGTTTGTCTGTTTGTCTGTTTGTCTGTTTGTCTGTTTGTCTGTTTGTCTGTTTGTCTGTTTGTCTGTTTGTCTGTTTGTCTGTTTGTCTGTTTGTCTGTTTGTCTGTTTGTCTGTTTGTCTGTTTGTCTGTTTGTCTGTTTGTCTGTTTGTCTGTTTGTCTGTTTGTCTGTTTGTCTGTTTGTCTGTTTGTCTGTTTGTCTGTTTGTCTGTTTGTCTGTTTGTCTGTTTGTCTGTTTGTCTGTTTGTCTGTTTGTCTGTTTGTCTGTTTGTCTGTTTGTCTGTTTGTCTGTTTGTCTGTTTGTCTGTTTGTCTGTTTGTCTGTTTGTCTGTTTGTCTGTTTGTCTGTTTGTCTGTTTGTCTGTTTGTCTGTTTGTCTGTTTGTCTGTTTGTCTGTTTGTCTGTTTGTCTGTTTGTCTGTTTGTCTGTTTGTCTGTTTGTCTGTTTGTCTGTTTGTCTGTTTGTCTGTTTGTCTGTTTGTCTGTTTGTCTGTTTGTCTGTTTGTCTGTTTGTCTGTTTGTCGGTTTGTCTGTTTGTCTGTTTGTCTGTTTGTCTGTTTGTCTGTTTGTCTGTTTGTCGGTTTGTCTGTTTGTCTGTTTGTCTGTTTGTCTGTTTGTCTGTTTGTCTGTTTGATTGTTTGTCTGTTCGTCTGTTCGTCTGTTCGTCTGTTCGTCTGTTCGTCTGTTCGTCTGTTCGTCTGTTCGTCTGTTCGTCTGTTCGTCTGTTCGTCTGTTCGTCTGTTCGTCTGTTCGTCTGTTCGTCTGTTCGTCTGTTCGTCTGTTCGTCTGTTCGTCTGTTCGTCTGTTCGTCTGTTCGTCTGTTCGTCTGTTCGTCTGTTTGTCTGTTTGTCTTTTTGTCTGTTTGTCTGTTTGTCTGTTTGTCTATTTGTCTGTTTGTTTGTTTGTCTGTTTGTCTGTTTGTCTGTTTGTCTGTTTGTCTGTTTGTCTGTTTGTCTGTTTGTTTGTTTGTCTGTTTGTCTGTTTGTCTGTTTGTTGTCTGTTTGTCTATGCAGACGACACTGCGATATATGCACAAGCGCTGACTAACGAGGCAGCCGCGCAGTGTGTGCGAACGCACTTAGAGGAACTAGTCATCCCGTATATAGCGAGCAAAAAGATAGTGCTAAATCCGGATAAGACAGAACTAGTGAACTTCTCACGGAGATACAATAACCGGGAAATCCGTGGGGATCATGGTTCTGGATAAACGTATAGACGAGTAGGACTCAGTCAGGTACCTAGGAGTACAACTGGACAGACATCTAACAATGAATAATTACCTCAATTTGGCAGTTCAGCGAGGAGCAACAGCGGTCAGAAGGACCTATCCGCTCATATCCAGAACTGCCAAGTTGAGTCAATAAAGATCTAATTTATAAACAGATTATCAGGCCAGCAATGACCTACGCCTGTCCAGTGTTCTGCATCCTCTCCAAGACTCAAATGTTGAGACTGGAGAGAATGAAAAGCAAAGTACTCCGAATCGCCACAAACAGTGACAAGTACATTCGGCTGGTGGATCTTCGAGAGCTGGCCAACATCACGACCCTGCAAGACCACATTTAATATTTGTCGAAAAAATTCTACAGGTATTTCATCCTGAAGAGCCCTCTGACTAGGAACATAGTAGCGGTGAGAACCCAACACAGTGTGGGGTGGAAGCATGGTGGCTTCCTATACCAAGCACTGGATATTTTTCAGGAAAACCCAGAAGATGACATGAAACCACACAATGAACACAACCCGGTTTTTTCGCTGTTTTCACCCGGGAACCCTTCGAAAGCCCACGAAGGAATCTCTGATCGCCTGATGTCTTACAAATAACATATAAATTCACCTGCATAACTTGGAGGAGGCAGGAACCATCTATGCTGAGACCAACCACATAAAATGAATCCCGTCCACACAACACCGTGGCTGCCTTAGGACAGGCGAGGATAGGTTTGCCCGCCCACTGGAAGCCCCAGAAGGGCAGGATAAAACCCCAACTCCGGAGCAGTCGAAATTCCCTCCTTCACCTCTACCCTGGTATCGGATAGTTTTAACTGTATAATATTTCAATTTGTTGTATGTGTGCGCTTCTTTTTATTTCCTTTAGACTTTACTAACCGCCTACATATGTCTTCGATGAACTTATTTGCATTTGGTCCAAATAAATAGTTTCGGATTTTGGATTTTCGGATTTTTGGATTGGCAATCCATTTTCACACAC
Organism: Chrysolina oricalcia; assembly: GCA_944452925.2. Classification (NCBI taxonomy): domain Eukaryota; kingdom Metazoa; phylum Arthropoda; class Insecta; order Coleoptera; family Chrysomelidae; genus Chrysolina; species Chrysolina oricalcia. Next base: position 25,593,092 of record OX101811.2, read on the forward strand.
TTTCTGGCATCCGATCGAGCTGAATCTGATACCCGTGTCTCTCAGAAGGCTAGATAGAGAACACGTGAATATTTAGAAAAAAATTCCGGTGGTTTCAGACGTTGAAAATTTTGACGAAAAACATAATCGGCAGGGGAGGCTCTGATTCCCCTTCTTCTGCAAAAACAGAATTAAAATTGAGAAAATCCCTTGAGGTACAGAAAAACTTGGGAAAATCGATAATCTGTTTGTCTGCTTTTATGATTAGTCTGTTTGTCGGTTTGACTACTTGTATATTCGCCAGTTTCTCTGTTTGTATGTTTATTCAATTGTTCATCTGTTTGTCTGTTTATTTGTTTGTCTGTTTGCCTGTTTATCTGTTTGTCTGTTTGTCGGTTTGAATGTTTGTCTGCTCATCAGTTTGTCTGTTTATCTTTTCGTCTCTTCGTCTGTTCGTCTGTTTTTCTGTTTGTCTGTTTGTCTGACTATCGCTCTGTCTTTGTCTATCTGACTGTCTGTCTGTCTTTCCTTGTAACCCATTTTCACGCACTTTCTGGCATGCTATTAAGCTCAATTTTATCCCCCTGTCTCTCTGAAGGCTAGATGGGAACACGTGGGAATTTAGAAAAATTTTCGTACGCTTCAGAAAAGTTGCGAAAATTCACGAAAATTAATTTCAAAATAATCCCTTAAAGTAGTGAAAAACTTGGGATAATCGAATAATTCAATTTCGGATAATTCTACCACCCTTTTCTTCCCTGAAAGTTACATGAAGAACACGTGGTGAAATTTTGGAAGTGTGCTAGGGGCGAAATTTAGGAAAGGAGAGCAGTGAATATGCAATGATGTTTCACGCCTCTAATATACCCAGTAGCTCAGTAGGCGTGGATTCGACAATAAAAATTGATTTCGATAAGATTGGGTTAATTTTCCGGAGCGCCACGGATTTATCGCTAGTGAAAAATCCGAAACCACCCTGATGGAATGAGACAACCCACTGCACTAATATTACTAAAATATTAAACAATAGATACCTGTGAATGGTATAATAATAATATAATAATAACTTGGACCAGAATAAAATAAATAGTCATGTCCCTTACTAATAAAATATATTGATGTATGTTACACAAATATGGTACCACCAAGATGGATTCAATAGATTGAGAGGGGTGTACTGTTTAACTAATTAAAATATTGAACCTCCAGTGAGGGCTATGCCTGTGACGTCACGATAGCTTACAATTATGAATACTGATGCCTTAGGGGCAATGTCTTATGCTAAACTTATCTGATCGTAAGTAGGTAACCTTAGTAAGACAGTGAGTACGTCTCTATCAATCTAAGTAGCAGTACATCTGGGACGAATACCCTCAACGAAGAACACCAACAATGGGGACGAACAGCGAAGGAAAGCTGAACAACAGATATACAGCGGGACAACTACAGTTGAGCAGGAACAATGACAGTAGTAGAACAGTGGAAAGACAATCGTGTAGCAACGGAACAGTGGAACAATCACATTAGTGGAACTCCAATAAACGGTAGCAGAGTAGTAGCAATAAACCGTAGTGCAGCACTACCAGCGGCGAAGCACTAACAGTAGCAAAGTAGTAGCCACAGCGGAGCAGTACCAGAGTGGTAGCAAGCAATAGCCACAGCGGAGCAGTAGCAAAGTGGTAGCAGAGTGGTAGCAAGCACTAGCCGCAGCGGAGCAGTAGCAGAGTGGTAGCAAGCACTAGCCGCAGCGGAGTAGTAGCAGAGTGGTAGCAGAGTGGTAGCAAGCACTATCCGCAGCGGAGCACCCTAGAATCTACAATACCAGTCTGACTTCTGATTACACTTGTATGGGTCTATAAGTAGAGCCCTAATGCAAATACTAACCTCTATCAAGTGGGAGGGTTCTGATAACAGCTTTGATGGTCGGTTTGCTGTCTAGTACCGAGTTTCTCGTTCCAGTGGTTTTACACAATGATGAAATGACTTCTAACCTCAAAAATCCGCAAAGCGAAGGGAGATTTCTCAAAAATATATAGCGTCAAAAATCGCAAACAATATGAGAAACTCTCCAAATACGAATTTACCCATGATCCATCAACGATGATCAAACTTTCATTGGAAATCTTCAAAATAGGTCAGTCACTCACCAAGGACAAATAATGAATCCGAACACCGGAAGATATGTCTCAGACGTCAAAGTCAAAACTGTCAATATCTGACAAGGCGCTTTCTTGTTCGTTAGTGTTCGGTGGGATCATTCCAGGAACTACCTCGAGCTACTTGGAGCTATGAAAGAATACCTTGAGATTCAGTGTTGCCAACTGAACCAAGACGAAAACGCCAGCCTCTCAACCTCAGAACCAAACACAAACAAGGTCAAGTATTAAAATGAGAAGTAGGTAACTCAATGACACTAGACAGACATAGAGTAGGAATGTTACGGTTTTGTGTTCTAAGCACAAAACAATAGACTAACCAAAAGATTGTTTACAAAACAACGCTGACATACCGCAAAATAGAACAACTGATAACTGTCATTAGCTTAAGGCCGGTTCATGTCCGCTCGAACTAGTACGGCAAAGGTAAGTACTAACATTCGGAACAAGCTATACATGACAACGATCAAGTTGTCATTTTGATACAGTGGCGTACAGAGTGGAAAGTGTATATCAATGACAGAGAATTTCTGATGTTATTGTATTAAAACAGAAAGGTTCTAGTGCAAAATAAACAACAACAAGTAGATAATTACTAAGAACAAAAAATGCAAGCGGGCAGTTTCTCAAAAAGAATTTGCGAAAGCTTTCGAAAATTGAATCAGGTAAATACTTGAAAATAGTAAAAAACTGCGGTTTCGAGGTTTTGCCTCGGAGTTTTGCCCATGAGAGGCAAAATCTCGAAATAAATCTGCAGGTGCTCATCCTGTCCAAATGGAAACATAGCAAGTTGGTTACAGGGAGCACTTGAAATTGTGTTATCTGCAATGTGTAAGATTGTAATACAGTACCCGACGAGGCCTTAGCCAGGGGAGTAGTTGTTTTCTGACGAGTACTTGCCATAATAAGCCTACGTTGTGGAAATAAAGGGTAATACATCTTACATATGAGTATACAAGAGAATGTATATTAGACCAGTGCTGAGGCATTTTTGAGATAAAAAAATTATTCACAGCATGAGACCTACTGGAAGAGGAGCAAAATATTCTAACAAAAACAGCCGAATGTCAAAATTGTTGATATAAAAAGATCTGAAACTTTTATGAGCATTATTTTTTCACATAACCTTAAATTTCTCAGAAAAATCAGAAAAAACTATTTTTAAGGTAGGTACTAATTTTTTCCTCACTTATAATTACACGAGAGCTCTTTTTTGTCGAAGTAAACTTGACATGTATTAATGAGAATGTTTTTGCCTGGCAATTCAACGAAAAAAACTGCCCCTGACAAGATTACGAATCCGTAGGACGGGTAATTTTTTCTGTCAGTTTTTTTAATTGAATCTCCTAATGGCAACAAAATTCTATTTATAAATAATAATAATAATAAAGGTCTATATTATTCATAAAAATACAAGTGTTATTATGCTAATTTGAAGCGTAGGGCGAGGTTCAATACATTCTGGATTCCAGAAAGGACCAGAATGTCTGTTCTTCCACCTAACCCCAAAAGAACGATAGATGAACACAGGTAAGATAAAGATTATGAAAAATAAAAAACAAATAAATAAATAAATGAGTAGTGCAATGTCTTGTCTGAAGATAATAGTGTGTAATACTATTGACGATCAAGTAACCATTTCAATATTTTTTATCTGAAGCTATTACTATTTAGAAATTTAATGTTTGCTGGAAGTTCATTATACAGGGTGTCCGGTAAACCTTGTACAATAGTGAAATCAGTGATAGACCAGGTCATGACTGTTCAGAATATCGGAATTTCACCTCAGTAAAAATCTCACCGTTTTCGAGATAATGAGCATTTTTTAAATTTCTGGAAAATCACTACCTCATCTTGGATTTTTCTGTGCCATGTCTACAAATTGGGACTAATTCGAATATCTTTGCGGCTGAAGATTACTGATGATTGACGCTTTCAGATGTACGAAACAGTTTTTCAGAAAACGATACAATTTTTCAAGAAATGAGAGTAAAATGCCAGATTTGAGTTTCACCAATTTTTTTAACAACTGTTTGACATTATTGTTTGAAAAAAAAACATAACCAACTGGAAGTGGACATTCATTACAAAATAATGCCCATTTTGTCCAGACTCTACCATGGTATGAAACATACGATAATTATTTTTGGAAGGAGGAGAATTTTGATTATATTAGAGTGTGGTATTATTCTGAGCTAAAATCAATTCCTTTAGACTTCGTCAGTAATGTCTTTTATTTTTATCCTATCGAGATGAAATGATTAAATAATTATGAGTAATAACGAATCAACCGCTTAGAGCATTCGATGATTAAAGAAGTAAATACTTATTCAACGTTTTTCTGAATCAACATACACTATAAACCACAATAACGATTTTTTTAACATCGCACTGAATAATATTACAAAAATGTTATTTTCCATCCACTCGTACGCAGAGACGATATCTTTTCAAGAAGAATTTTTTCAAATGCGTCATAAGTTATAGCCCCAAATCAGCGATTTTCTGAGCGGAATTGTGCAATCGGATATAGTTCTGCATAAAGCGCTGATGCAGTAGTAGCACTACCTCCACATTCACCATAAATGTAGTGCATATGCGCATATTCTCGGGGAGTATAACGTGTGTACGGCATGACAAAGAAATGAATACCACAGAAGGAAACAAGCGGAATAATTTAAAAAAACTACTATAGAAGTCACAAGTTGTTCAAATAAAATATGACAGCCACCTACTCGATTTTTTCAATTTTATTCACAGAAGATCCGTTCACGCACAATGCTGTATTTAATTTTTTCATGAGGAAACTATTTCTTCTACGGACACAACACAGGAGTTATGAAAGTTTTTAATTTTCGACAAGGATTCACCTCCCAAAAAAAATTGCACTTATTTGATTACACCCTGTATATCTGTCGGTCTTTGAAACTTCGTTGGAATCTGGACATTGGACAATTGCGACATTTATCACAATAATTCGTATTAATCGGTGCCATGTCGAATAATCGACATTTTATTTCGATAATTTTATTAGGCTTAATTACATAAAAAGTTAATTATATTGACATACTGTTTAATGCTACCAAGCAGTCTATTCCTTATTATAAATAATCATATCCACATTTTATCTGGATAAAATCGAAATAAAATTATTTTTGGGCGTCAGTATAAATATTGATAGAAGCCTGGAATAAAACCACGCCTAATTCAATGGAAATCACTTCCTCCAAAAATAATTAGTTTGTTTTATACCATAGTAGAGTCCGGACAAAATAAGCATTCCTTTAAAATGAATGTCCACTTTCAATTGGTTATGTTTCTTTCAGACAATAATGTCAAACTTTAAATAAAAAATGATGAAACTCAAATCTGTCATTTTCCCCAATTTCTTAAAAAAAATTTCCACTTTCTGAAAAACTATTCTGTACGTCTAAAAGCATCACTTATCAGTAATCTTCAGCAGCAAACATATTTGCATCTGTCTCAATTTGTATACATGGCACTCAAAAATCCAAGGTTAGGAAGCGATTTTCCAGATATTCTTGAAATGCCCATTATCTCGGAAACGGTGATATTTTTATTGAGGTGAAATTCCGATATTCTGAACAGTCATGACCTGGTCTATCACCAGATTCAATATTGTACAAGGTTTACCGGACACCCTGTATATTTTAGTGATGCTGTATGAAAATTAGCTCTGAAACTGAGCAGTGTTATGCGCCGGCACCGTTAGGGCTCCTTTGAACCTAATATTGATATTATGTACATCTGTGCGAAATTTCAATTTATCATGTAAGTATGGTGGCTTTTTGGTCGTGATCATTTTTTGGTACAAATATGCTGAATGTATGCCAAGGTTACTTCGACACAAAAAAAAGTTAGAGTGTAATAAATAGATAATAAGATGTAAATTAGTTTTTTGATTTAATTTAATTTAACGGAGAAGAACAATTGTTAAAAACACAATTATTTGAAGAAGCTTGATTTTCAGAACTTTCTTGTCTTTTGTTAATAGTTTGCTGCATGCTAGTATTTTGAGCGGTGGTAGTAACTGTTTCCTGGACGGTAGAACGAATGGAACCAATGAATTTTTAATGATGTTCTTCATCTAACTGAAGGTACGGTTTTAATGACGATGAATTGCTGTCCCGTAATTTTCATAAGTTTTTGTTCACCTATACCACTCCTGGACAATTCAGTTACGGCGGCAGCTCGATTAGAATGGTAATTTTCACACGCTTGACATCAAGTCCAATATTTTTCGCCGAGGATTTGGTCCATTTAGATAATTCATTTATTCCAATAAGATAACTCTCATACCATCCTTTCTAATATGTTTTGTGTCAGAAAGGATTTGGAGTTGAAAAATAAATTTCACATGTGATATGGTTTCCCCGTCTTCCCATAATTTATTTGAATAATTTTTCTGGACATACACAATCTTCTCCAGTGTTTGCTACCAACCATCCACTGTCGGCCGCAAACTTCTGATTTCCACCTTGAGCTGTCTTCGAAAACAATGGGTTATATTCAACTCTTCCGGTCTCTCTTAAACGGTTGTCTGTCTCGATTTTAAAATAGTCCAAGCCAATTCATAGGCAGAAATATGATAAAATATTCTTCGAATGCCTACAAGTTTTTCTTCACTCCAGAACAGTTCCATTTCGAAAATTTCTTGTTTTGTGAGAGCCTTAGAACTCACCTTCCTTTCTTCTGGGATTGCTTGCAAAATTTTGCGTTTTGTATCGCGTGCATTTCTCGCTTTCTTGAACTGTACGTCCGTGAACGGATTAAAAATTCTTTTATATTCTTTGAAGTACTTCTCTTGTAACATTTTTGCTGAAGTGTTCCAAATCGTTTTGACTGCACTCTCTCCATAGTCTTCACCATTGTTCTTCTTCATGTTATACAGTAACAATTTCATTATTTATATATTTTTCATAACTTCTCGCTATTAATATGGCAACGTTGTTAGCCGCAGTAGCTGACGGACTCTGTCATATTGGCAGCTGTCATTGTAATTTCAGAAACGTCACGTAGGCTCGTTTATTGCACCTTTCGTTTACAAAATATAAGATTTTCAATTCACGAAGACGTATAATTCAACTCGTTCCCGCAAGAGTGATCCTTCAGCAGCACATACAAAACACATGTTGAATGCCCAGTCACATAAAATAGAAGCTAACTCTTCAGTGGAAGTTTCTGCAATGAGTTAATTTTTTTTTTCAAACAATACATCGCAAATTTTTAGTGCATGAATTAAATTGTCGCTGAATAATAATTTTTTTCTTTTCACGTCATTTAGTGGAAATATAACTTAGTATGTATCAAGTGAGCTGGAAGTTTTTTGTAGCGGAATACAGATTTTCCTTTTTTTTTTTTTTGATAAATTCCGATAAAACGGCCTCATTTTCAACTGAAAAGTTTCACCGATAACGTTCTTCTTTTCAAGCTCGCCAGCTGCCAGTTTTTTTGTTGTAGCGTCTACTTTAGATAATGTAATAAAAGAGTAGCACTACTGTGGATTTTTTTTCCAGAAAACGCGAAAAAAATGAAAAACAGATTTTCAAAAATTTATTTTTTAAATTTTTGTTCCATACGCTATTCATTTTTTTTATCATTGAAATTAACGGTTGAAACCATTGAAGAATATTGATTTCATGTTATCTCAATAGGTACAAAGAATGAACGAGGACATAAATAAGGATTTGATTATGACAGAACGGCGAAGGAGGAGAACCTTTGGGGGTAAAAATGGTTTCTCACGATTTGCAGCTAGAACTAACCTCCTACAAAAAAAGTTGAAGGAAAAAGTTGTTGGCACTGAAAAGATTTACAACTTTTGTATCCAAGATTTCTCCACTCAACCTCAAATTTTCAAATATCGGTTTTTCGCCATTTTGACGGCCAAGTTGAGGTTATGTAGGAAAGTGTTTGATACAAAAGTTTCCGATTTTTTTATTTTTAACTCTTTTACAGTTCGTTGCAAATCGCAAAAAACCCGTTTTCAATCCCTAAAGTGCAACCCAATTTCACCATTTTGAATGTTTTCGTGTTTGAATATTTTTTTTGGCGAAGTTGAAATCTCTACAACATTCACCATCTGCTCCAAGCCTGTTACTTCATTTCTTATTTTAGGCGTTTGAAATTCGTTTTGCTAACTAGAAGCCTCTTCGGAAATTCCGCTGCAAAAAAAACATGTAATTCAGAACATAAAAGGTATATTTCCATTAGAGTTTGCGTCAAACATACAATTTTCGTACAAAAAAAAAATTCAAACAAAATTAAAAGGGTTTTTCTGATTTTTCCGAAATATCTGAGGTAATATGGAAAAATTTCGAAAACAAAAGTTGTAGATCTTTTTATTGCCAATAACTCCTTGCCTCATTTTTTTTGTAGGAAGTCAATTGTTGCTGAAAATCGTGAGAAACCATTTCAACCACCAAAAGTTCACATCCTTTTGCCCATTCTATCATAATCAAATCCTTATTTATGTCCTTGATTTTTTTTGTTCCTATTGAGATAAATTATTATTGAAATTTTCATTCTCGAAAGGTTTCAACTATCAATTTCAATAATTTTAATAAATAAATACGAGTTAAGAACAAAAATTAAAAAAAATATATATTTTTCTGAAATCGTTAAAGAATGCCCACTTTCTCGGTAAGCGAAAGTACTTTCCCGTATCGAAAACGATACGTGTTTACATTTTAGACAGTTACTGAATTAAAGCAAACAATATGTAGAATTCCTTAGTTTTTGATAATGCTGATTGCGATTTCAGAAAAAAATAGTATGTGTACCTCGTAGTAAAAGCACATTGCTTTTACTACTAGATACACAATATACTATTGAAATTCTGTTTTTTCATTTTTTCCACGTTTTCTGGAAAAAATTCCATATTAGCACTACTTCTACTGAATAATCTGAAAGTAGATGCTTCAACGAAAAAACTGGCAGCTGGCGAGCTTGAATAGACGAACTATATCGGTGAAACTTTTCAGTTGAAAATGAGGTCGTTTTTTCGGAATTTGTCAAACAAACAAGGAAAAATCTATATTCCAATACAGCTTACTTGAAACATGTCAAGTTAAATTTCCACCCAATTTCGTGAAAAAAAAGTTGATTTTTGCGCGAGAAAAAAATTTAAAACTGAAAAATTTGAGGTAATGTGGAAAAATGTTCGAATAAAAAATTGTAGATCTTTCCATTTTGAACAACTTTGCAATTCAACTTTCTTCGAAAGGTCAACTTTCGTTGTCAATCGCGAAAAGCGTTAAATATCGATTTCAACCCCTGAAAGTTCACCACGTTCCACCCTTCTCCATTTTTTCGACTCCAATTTATGATTTCCCTCATTCAAACAATATTCTGCTTCTCTTTTAGTATGTCTCATGCTGTTAATAATTCTTTCCGCTTTCATATTTTTTGTCGTTCATCAGCACTGGTCTATATGCAGCTATAGTCCCAGAAATATTCAAACTCATACATAACCTTTTCAAGAAAAATTTTGAATTCTCCTGTAATTCTTTCAATTCTAGAATTCCCAATTCTCAGGGGTAATATAATAAGTGGTATGATTATTACCGATAATTTTTTGGAATATTAATGAATTGCAATCCCAAAGCTGAAAATACAACGAGTCTGCAGGTCGAGTTGTATTTTCTTGCATTGGAATTGCAATGAATTGATATTCCAAAAAAATATAGGTTATTAATCATACCACGAATTATATTTAGGACGACAATATATCGATTTGAAAATTTTTGAATTGCCTGTTAATTGATTCTTTATTTCTGGCCGTATTCAACGGAACACTCTTTTCCACTGCTTCATTTATGATACCAATAGCCATTTGTCCCCAACGATCGCTCATATTGATTAAGAAATATAACTAGTCAAAACACAAAGATTTGACGTCTATAATTTAAATCATTATTTTCACTTGACAGCTAGTAAAACAAAAACTAAGCAGGTTTATCACCGTGAAAATACAGCGACAAGCTATATTTTCACTGTAATTCCGATTCTATTGGGTGAATTTTAAAATCTAAAATAGACTGATTAGTTGTTAAGCAAGGAGATATATTGTCAAATCAAAATCGGTTCATTCCTAAATCTCATGGTGAATCAATTATCACAAAAGAAAGCTTGGGTGCGTTCGACAGGAAGAAAACGAATGTGTTTTCTTAAATAAATTTCGTGAAAGACCCTTTCAAGTCAATATTAGCAATGATCAAGTCCAATAAAACACAGAACGTTGTTTTCGACGGAATTTGTTGTTGAGTAAATGGGACGGAAAGGAGGAGGAGGAGTATTCAGGAATAGTTTCGACTTATTGCGTTATAAAGTCTGTTAACGTTTGAAATGAAAATTAGGCCTGGTACCAAAACGAACTGTGGACGCTTAAAATAAGAAAAAAAGTAACAGACAAGAACCAGGTGGACAATGCTGATGGGGTTCCAACTTTGAGGAAAAAAATATTTAAACACGAAAACGCTCGAAATGGTGAAACAGGGATGAAGTTTAGGAGTTGAAAACGGTTTTTTGGAATTTGCAGCGAAACGTGACCTCTAGCATAAAATATTCGATGGAAAAGTTGTAGATGATGAAGTAATTGAAAACTCTTTCATTGAATACTTCTCGATTTAACCTCAAATTATCAGTCAAAATAGCAAAAAAACGGGTTTTCAGTATTTAATTTTTTTCTCTCGAAAAAGTGTTTTGATTCACATGAAAATTTGTGAAAATATGTCTTTTTTGGTTTCAAATGAGCATGATTTTTTTGTAATTCAGAAGACTACTAATTTTTGAGTTATTTATATTTCTCGAAAAAAATCCCCTTATCTTCTACGAACAATTGTTCTGTTTTTTTTTGTATTCCGTAGGTCTATAAGTAATCATTTCAGTTGTTGAAATATATACTTCCAAGTCTCTCTGAACCATAATTTTTTCAATAATTTCAAAAGTTGTAGAAAAAAGTAATGGGCAAGGACCAGGTTGAGAATAATGTTGTGGTTTCAACTTGATGGAGAAAAAATTTTTAAATACGAAAACACTCAAAATGGTGAAATGGGGATGCAGTTTAGGGGTTGAAAATGTTTTTTGCAATTTGCGGTGAAACGTAACTTCCTAGCGAAATGAAGAAGTTGTAGATAATAAAAATTTCGAAAGCTTCTTTCTTTAACACTTTTTGACATAACCCCAAATTAACCGTCCAAAGACTAGTTTTCGAGTCAATTACATTTTTCGAAAAAATCCCTTATCTTCCACGACAATTGTCTTCATATTTTTCTGTAATTCGAAGGTCTTTCAGTGACCATTTTATACTTCGAAATGTCTACTTTAAAATGGTCTATGTAACCGTTAAACCGCTTAAAATTGAGAAAAATGTATCTCTGAAACATGATGTTCTCAATATTATGAATTATTTTCGATTTTCTTCATTATTTTGATAAAAAGTAGTTTATATCAAATTATTCATAATAAAATATTGGAATACATAATTACACCACAAAATTATTCCAGTAATTTCGTTTTTATTCTCTTTTACAACAATTGAAAATCATTGAAAATATTGGGAAAATTATGATTCAGAGAGACTCGGTTTTTCTCAATTTTAAGCGATTTGAGAATCAATAAACTACCAAGTTACATATAACATTTGACAGTAGAAATTTCAACAAATAAAATGATCACTTATAGACCTTCGAAGTACAAAAATACCGGAACAATTGTTTGTGGAAGATAAGGTTATTTTTTTCGAAAAATATACAAAACTCGACAACTAGATCATGCTCATTTGACACCGGAAAAGATAAACTTCTACAAAGCTGCATGTGAACTAAACCATTCATTCGAGAGAAAAAAATTACTTACTGAAAAATGAACACAACCAGAGTAGCATTGCGGTGCTATTAAGTTTCGTAAGAACATCCTGGGACCTCTTGCTTTAAATTGTGGACAATATATGATTCTAATAAATCAATTGTTTTTCTAGAATTGAATCGACCTTTCTGTAATGGGAAAACTGGATTTCTTTTCTATTTCGCTTCGGAAACTATTTAAGGGACTTTTTGTAAAAGAAGAGATGTTTTCCAACAGCGGGATATATATTTGTAGCAATAAAATAATATAATCTCGATTCAAAACTTTTATCCTTATTTCTTCCATTCAGGCCGTGGTGACCGTGCTGGTAAAACGTTCGCCTTTGGAGCGAAGGGTCGATGGTTCAAAGCCTCGCATAGTCATCACACATTACACGTTAAAAGGTAAGGGCTGCGTCTACCCTAGCTCACACGAGTCTCTTGGAGACTTCCGAGGGTTGCGCGTAGGGGTGAAATCGGTTGACGGAAATAACAGTTTTAACAATTTTTAACAATTCTTGACCGGATACAATATGTGTAAATCTGAGACAATATTACTTGGGTAATTTCAAAGGTTTTCACTGGTAAAATATTTCTTTACCATGTTCATAACATCAGTTTTGAGCTGTTTCATTTCTGTTAAAATATTTTTACAATCATTTATTTAACTTGCTTTGTTCGTATGCCAGTCTGCTTGTCCATTCATTCGTTTGCCTGCTTGTTCGTTCACAGATAAAAATATTTCTTTGAATTTAACAAATATTGTTAATTATTGTTAATTAAAACGCCATTTCACTCGGAGAATTTCAAAATGAATATATCAACATATCTACCTACCTAGGTACGAATAGGTATTTTGTAGATGTGCAGTAGGTACTCTTCAATTATCATTTACTATAACATACCAAATTGCACTGTGAGTTCCTTTTTTTTGATGATGGATCGGTATGAAAGCATCAGAAAATCAAGAATTCAGAAAAATATTTACACAAATATTTGTTTCTATAAAACTAATTGACGCATTAATCGCAATAAATAATGGAAGGTGAAAACAGAGCACCAATAGCACCATCCACCTGCGAACACCGCGAACAAATGCGTTGTGCCGTTGGGTTTAGGCGGTTGTCTGATGATCGTACCACGTGACACCTGACTTCTCGACCTTCGACCAGTCTTCTGTTGCTGAGGCACAGATTAGGATATATTGGGTGTTATTGGAATGAAAGCTGGCAAATACTTTTGTCTCTCTCGTACGCAAACAAAATCAATATCTCTGTTTCAAGAAATTTTAGTGAAAGAAGTTTTCTCTAGATTTATCTATTCGATACTCCACCCAATATGCCCTGCTCTGCATTTTTTATTATAAGCGTCCTTGATTTTATTCGAATTGGGTAAAAGAACAGAAAAAACCAATCAGTTGGTCAAATTTGAATCTCAATCTCAATTTCAACCAACCATGTGATGAATTTGCCCAAACAAATATTTATTTGAATCAAATAACATTTTTTGTTTGTTAATCAATAGTTTTTCAACAAATGCAGTTGTTTCGCCCAAACAAATCTAATTCAAATGAACCGTAACATGAAACAAATAATATGATTTGGTTCTTAGGAACAACATTTGTTTCTTACTAATAACAATTATTTCTTGCAAAGAAATGAAAGTCAAACAAATCAGATTGTCTCTCGCGAAGAAATGTTTTTTCTTCGTTCATTTATTTGTCTGTTTGTCTGTGCATCTGTTAGTCGGTTTGTCTGTTTTGTTGTCTGTTTGTCTGTCTGTTTGGTGTTTGTCTGTTTTTCTGTCTGTCTGTTTTTCTGTCTGTCTGATTGCCGTTTTTTTGTTCAACTGTTTGTATATTCGCTAACAGAATTAATTTATCAATTTTAATTTCATTCTTTTCTACAAAATTGAAAAATCATTGAAAATATTGAGAAAATTATGATTCAGAAAGACTTGTTGTCGGTTTTCTCAATTTTGAGCGGTTCAACAACCAATGAATCACCAAGTTACATATACCATTGGAAAGTAGACATTTCAACAAATAAAATGATCGCCTATAGACTTCAGAAATAAATAAAAACATGAGAACAATTGTTCGTGGAAAATAACAGTATTTGTTTAAAAAAAAACCTAACTCGATTTTCTTGCCATTCAGAAGACGTCTACTTCTGAATGGCAAGAAAATCATGCTTGTACGGAATCAAAGAAGACATATTTCAACAAATTTTCATTTGAATTCAATCATTCTAGCTCAAAAAAAATACTGAAAAATCGGTTTTTCGTCATTTTGACAGTTAATTTGAGGATATGTCGGAAGGTGTCACACACAACAGATTTTGATTTTTTCCTTATCTGCAACTTTGCCTCTGAACATTTTCTGCTAAGAGGTCACGTTTCGCCACAAATAGCAAAAAACCGTTTTCAACTCCTAAACTGCATCCCCATTTCACCATTTTGAGTTATTTCGTGTTTAATTTTTTTTCGTTGAAACTTCAACATGTTCCACAATTTTTTTTTCAACAAAATTATAGGTACTAGTCTAAATATAGAGCTGACTATGGACGATCTTCTCTCTATATTCAAATAGTGTATTACATTACTTGTGTGGAAAGTCGCCCATTTCACACGAGTAGGAGAATGTTGTCACACGAGGTGCTAGTCGAGTGCAACAATTCGTACTAGTGGGATAGAAATTGTCACTTTCCTCACAAGTAATGTACACTATTTTTCCTACGGCCACAGATTAATGTAGAAGAGTGAAAGTATAAGGATGAACAGTTTCCGATCTTTCGATCTGTTTAGTGTTTCTTGAGTTCAAATAGTGTGTCCCTATGTATTCACTATTCCTGAAGTTCGTTCTTCCGAAGAGTGCATCTTGCTTTGCTCACGAGTGTCGCTACGACCGACTCAATGCAAGTTGTGGCTTCATTAGTAGATGAAGACTATATGGCTTTGACTCGTTTCATTCGTTGGATGATATTCTCCTGAAACACACTTTTCAAACTGTGTTTAATTCGAATTATACATAATTCAAACAAACTGAGCAGGTAATATAGTTCCAAACAATGTACGTGAGCAAGATAACTTTTATATCCCTTTTTCATGTTTCAGTATATTGCCTTGAATAAAGCATCTTATGTTGAAGTTGTGAAATGGGAGAAGTTCCAGCTTCTTCGTGAAACATTTCAGGTAATAATACATATTTAGTTAGCGAGAAACTGAAAGTAATCTAGAATTCTGAAAGAAATTATTCTCTACAGACCGCACGCAAAATTTCTCTCTGAATAACAAACACCAGAGACAAAATGTTTCGTTTTTCTTTTATTTCAATTATGCGTGTGCCAAAATTGTAAATATTCGAACTACATAACTAACTGAAAGCTTGCATGAAAAAACGATAAGTGAAAGCGAGAGAGAATTTGAATTATAATGGTATTGAAAAACTGAATAAATGGAAGGAAAACGGTGCCACAATCTCATTGAAATAGTAAGCGCCACCTTTATATCAGGCTAGAATACATAAAAGAAATAACTTCGTCAATATCGAATATCGAAAACAAATTCTATGTCCAAACAATCCTAGAAAATGGGATAAACGAGACAAGTATCTATGATGAAATAAAGTCTTCTACCACTGTGGTAGCAGAGACAGTGATAGAAGTGCATGTTTAATATCGGAAAGTTTGGTAGAACTTTCAAAAAACGCATAACTGAACATAGGAATTGTTATGTTAAAGCCAAAACAAATTCAACTCTTGCTGCCTATAGGTCTCTACTATTGTTTGTTAATTGAATCAACTCACGGAGACTCCAGAACGTCACTATTGAACTAAAGTTCCGCAGTCACTAAAAAAAAAATAGGATTCTTGTATACTTGGTGGCGGAAGTCATTTTTACAGGTAATGATACTGGTAATAGGTTGTGGACGCAAGCGTCAACGACTAGCCCCAGTGGTCCCTTTTCGCAATCCATGGCATCTTCTCTCATCCCATGGCGGATACCTGTTCGAACCTCTTCGACCTTCTTATGAAAGTCAAAATGTCCTTCCATTGCAATGAGTGCAATTCTTCCTCCTTAATGGTGGCAGCTCCGAAGACGTTTTGTCTGAACCTCCCATAAATACCACATTCGCACAGGAAGTGGAAGGAGTCCTCCTCTCCCCCATATTCCGTGCATAGTGGGTCTGCCTCAACTCTGATGAGAGCCAGGTGCCTCCTGAGGCCGCAGTGGCCAGTTAGAACTTCCGTCAACAAAAAAAATGGAGGGGGAAAGAGGTCCCACCTCCACCCCTGCTCCTGAAATGAGCAGGCCTCTTGGAGAACAAGATGTGACAAAGTTACTTCAAGAGTAAGAAGCAGAATTTTCGTGAATCTAAGCCCTAAGGCCAACGCGGGGGGATGTTCCTACCGCAAGGCTCATCATCCCCGAAACTTCCACCAACAGTCGGAGTTCTTTGCTGATAAGCTTCAGTATCTTGGCCGTCCTTGTTCTGTCGGGCCCCGATATCATCTGCTATGACTGCCTGCAGTCGTCTATCCCTATCCACTCTTTTCCCAATGTGTAAACGGCCAACTTCTACAGGTAAATCAGCATACCTATCTAACAGGAAAATCTTGCACAAATCGGTGTCAAACTGTCAATTCTCCACAATCAACAGGCCAGTACCAACATGTTTGAAGACTCCGTGAAGCTAGAAATTGCCAGTTGAACCCCAAAGAGAGAAATACTATTTCACCTACTGTGGGTCATGGTAGTAGACGAACTTCTGGAAACTTTGAATGATCAGGGATACTACTCCCATACTCCCAAGGTTATGCGGACGACATAGTAGTCCACGCACAGGGAAAGAGTATGCCCAAATAACTTCTCAGCTAATTCAAAATGCACTGAGGATCGTAGAGGAATGATGCAAAAGAGAAGGACTAAAGGCAAACCCAAACAAAACCACACTTTTATTCGCTTCTCACGCAAAATAATTATGGGGGACGTGAAGCCACCGAAGGTCTATGACGTAACACTACTAGAAGCTGATCATGTCTGATATTTGAGGCTGTTCTTAGATCAGAAAATGACCTGAAACATGCATCTGCAACATTTAATTAACAAAAGCAAATCATCGTTCAGGATGTGCAAGTGATCTTCTGGAAAAACATGGGGACTGGAACCGAAAGCATGCACTGGCTTCATACCGCGATCATAAGACCCAGAATCATATACCGCTCACTTTTGTGGTAGCCCGAAATGAAACAGTAGCAGTCGAAAAATCAACCTTAGTAATACAGAGGCTTGCCTGTCTGCGGATCACGAGAGCTATGAATTGCACTCCAACCGCTGCTATGGAAATTTTCCTGAACCTTCCAACTTTAGACGTCATGGGGATGAGTGCATACAGACTTGAACAAACAGGTGATTATAGAACCCAACCACAAACTGGGTACTATAAAATCATCCGTGAAGTCGGTAGTCTTATTTACCGAACTGGAAATGATATCAGACTACATACTAACTAACCTAACCTAACCTGATACTCATGCGAAAAACCATTCAGAACACAGTTCAAGTGTAATGAATGGGACTCGGGAGAAGAATCACTATCATCTGGAAACATTCAGCACTATGATGTATACCTTCCGTTATGTTTAGCGGTCAGACGTTATCCCAATTTAATGGAAAATTGCATTGAGTTGGGATAACATCTGAGCTCTAAGCATAACGGAAGTGATACAGCATAGGGCTGAATATCTGATATACATATGAAACAGATACAGGAACAGGAGCTGGAATAAATGGAGTGAAGACAGAAATGAAAGTAATAATTCTACTTGGAACAACACCAAGCCATAAGGACATGCATACAGATGAATCTAGACAGTGGGCGAAAAAAACACATCTTCGTTCTATCTGACAGCCAGAGAATAATGAAAACTCTGAATTCAATACCGATAATAAAGTCAAAGCAAGTTTGGAAATGCCTTCAGAGCCTCAATGAACTGTTACGCAGTAACATGTGTGTGGGTGCCCAGACAAAGGGGAGTCACCTAAGCCAAACACTGACGGCTGACGTACACCCTCAACCTCAACAGATCTAAGATACGCACAATTACCGGCTTACTAACCGGATACTGCGGCCTTGCAAAACAGCTACATATACATAGGAATACATAGAGAAACCGTGGAGTATAGACTCTGTGGTAACAGCCTCAAACATTATCTTCGAATGTGATTGCTCCTCAACAGACGCAACAGAACATTCGGACAGAAATAGACATGAATCTGAAACAACTAGTGAATAAACTACTGAAACTGATTGAGAATACAGTTCCATTCAACTAGAAATCACTAACGACAGAACAATGAACCAAACCTGGTCTTAGTGTTAAAGAAAACCTCAAAGGTAAAGCCAGTATCGTGCTCGTCGGTCTTTTACCAACCAAGCAACCAACAGTTATTGTAGACAAAATTGTTAAAGCTTTCGCGGCCGAAGTTTTCAGTGTCACAATTTTCACTTGGGTGTGAAGGCAGTCGTTTTTTGGAATTTCTTCCTAACGTTTCGCTAGTGCGAGTTGCTAGCTTCTTCAGAGGCTCACACATCCTGAATAATCCCAGATGACTGGAGATTCAGTCTGCGGAGATTGTATCAATTTTGACTTGTGCGTTAATTACCGTATCTGGATTTGGTACATTCTCACTAACCCTAAACCTTTCTACCTGCCGGCTCAATCTCGTTGATATTCTTTGTTATTTCAGAATTGCTTATCACCGTATCGAAATTATGCCTAACCCAGTAACGGTATAAAGTTATTTTGAAATAACAAAGGATATTAACGAGATTAAGCCAACAGGAAGAGAGAGGTCAATTAGGGTTAGTGAGAATATATCAAATCCAGATACGGTAATTAACGCACAAGACTACATAAGTCAGAATGAATACAATCTCCGCAGACGGAATCTCCAGTCATCTGAGATTATTCATGATGTATAAGCTGTCTAAAAAATACGTCTGGGAAACTAGGCATTAGCCTGACGAGGAGGGAAGGATGGAAGCTCTACTTGTGTTTGGCGGTTTTCGCGAGCTATTCTCATTTGTTTGAATTCAAAAAACCACTTCCATTCCTCTTTTTACTCCTCAGAAATCACTTTCCGAATAGCAGGGATCACACTATTCGTGCGGGCCGTTTGATGAACATTGTCTCGTGCCAGTGGACCCCCTTCAAGGCTATTCCCGGTTCTAGCTCGAGATACATTGAGACTTGATATTACTGAAATATTGTCAGGAGTGCGGGGGCGGTTTTGTTCGAACATTCTCGCTTCGTTCATTCTTGAATCTATTTGTAAGTCTGTAGAAATATTGAGTGAACTGGAGGTCCCCGAACGTAACGTTTTACGTTCTAAATTCTGGAATGCTTCCAATATTCGGCGTGGAGTGCTGGTATTTTTAGGGGTTTGAAATTCCACAGCTGGTTGACCGCCAAAAGTCAAAAAATTAGGTGGGGCCCTCAAAGGCCTGTTATCAAAATTTTGTCGTGAAATTTCCCTCAGACTCAGATCTCGCCTTGAATTCTGATCAACAGAAAAATTGTTTCGAGATTCATCATCATTGTCTTCATCAAGACAGCCCACAACGAGACTTCTAATCACATTCACATTATCCATACTACGATGCGCAAGGTTCAACCTAGGAGATGCAAGTGAATTTAAATGAGCCGATTTTTGAGAATCCAGATGGTAACTAGATTCTCTGACGTTATTTTTGACGCGACGTGATTCAACAACCACTTGTGAGCTCTTCGGGAAGAGTGCGTGGGGCCCGCATTCTTTGATGGCCACGCGTGGTGAAACCCTTGGGTTTCTACTGATTGTGGGGCTCTTCATACTAGAGCCAGAAGAAAAATAATTTTTAACAGAAAATGTACCACTTATAGGACCAGTTAGGATAGACTGTGAGGCCGGATGATTCACAAACAGAGAACAATCAGGAGCTTGGTTGGATAAAAAACGCGTGAAATTTTCAGCGGGATGAAGTACACATGGAGTTGTTTGAACTTTTGTTTGTCTACGAGTCCTCGGACGCAAATTGTAGGACATTAGGAGAATGTCAAAAGTGAAGTTACTTCCTATGAGAAAAATAATTGCGTACCGTGATTCATATTTAGTGAATTCCCCTAAGACAGAACTAAATAAGGAGTACAATGCTAAACACTATGTTCAAATAATCTCTGAACAAAATGATGGATGAATATCACCTGTGCAGTGTTCGCACACAGGCACTCATGCAGGAACGCTATATAAAACAGTACCCTCAAATATCTGCTGAAAATAAAAAGTATAGTTTTATTACACGCTTTGTACTCGGGACGCTAGTACCAGGAACACATAAAAAAACAACACCCTCAAATATTTGATTAAAATAAAAGCTATAGTTAATTATACGACCTGTACTCAGCAACACTAGTGGCACAACCAATAGCTTCATAAAAGCCATCAAGGAAATACTCAACACTGCACTGCAATAATCGCGAACAGCAATAATACTCGCACAATAATTAGGCCGTGGCAAGATCTGTTTTGTTGACGGACAGTAAACACTCAAAAATAAATGTCTCGCGTATCGTCGCGATAATCTGAAACGTCTTCTAAGCCCGTCCCGACGAAACCGATGCACGACGCTAAGTCTACTATGCCCGCGTCGTCCGAACCGACGTACGACATTAAGTCTGAAATGACGCTCGACGCGAAGTGTACTATGCCTGCGTCTCGTCCGAAACGATGCCCGGCGCTAAATGTCCCTTTATACCATTCCAAAAGTCTCTCCTGCCTTTTTCACCATTCCAAAAGTCTCTCCTGCCCTTTCGAAAGCTATGACTTTCCACACACTGATTTCCTAGAACTTTCTGCCAGGCATAAAAAAACCATTTTGTCTGCCCACCATGTGTCTCACTTTTCCACAGACCTGCATTCAAAAACATTAATTGGTTTCTCTTTTCATTAAAATCTTCAACATTCGTTTAAGAGGCACACAGTGTTGATCAGACATGAAATAGTATTCTATAGAACATGTAGGTACTTTCAGATCCCTTATAATTACATATTTCAGTCCGAAGAAAACCAAATACTGTTTGCCCGCCTTGAATAGCTAACAGAGGTCCTAATCTGTTTTTCTAAGCAACCAATTTCGTGTTCTCGTTTGAAACAGGAGTCAGCTCTTCCTAGGGTGATCATAAACCAGTACTGAGATGCATTGGTAAAGTTTTAAAATGCGTGTGAAATATTCATTGAGAGATTATATATTCCGATAAAGTTGATATATCATTTGCGGGTGGATAATTTATATATATTTTCATACGACAAAGCCTCTGAAGAAGCTAACCACTCGCGCTAGCGACACGTTAGGAAGAAATTCCAAAATACAACGGCCTTCAAACCCGAGTGAAAATTGTGACACTGAGTTATTGTAGATTACGAAACATGTAATTTTTGTAAAAAAACCGCTATTGTAAATTATCTCAAAATGGTCCTGGGAATAACCTCTTGCATTTTTGTCGCGTCTGTACTAACCACCTTGTACACTCAATTAGCTTCCTGGTTATCTCCGTTACTCGCCTGCTTCTGTTGATTTAATATATTTCGAAGAACAAATCTTCCAAACAGCCTACTATCTCATATCGAATCGAGCCAGACGAGTGTGTTGACGACATCGCATCCCGCATCGACGAGCTCGAAAGCATGGTCGCACAGAAACCGCAACAACTTGCGTCCTAGTTTCGCTCTAATACCCGCAAATCTTTTGAGTAGAATATTGTGTTTTGTTCGTGAGTAGTCATCGCCAGGTGTCCGGGATTTACGCTTTGTTTGAGAGGTTCGCATTTTATAGGACTCACAGGAGTATGTTCGACAAGAGCGTGCTTGAGATTCTGAGAGAGGTGTGATTTGGACAATGAAAGAATGAGTTCATTTGGGATAGTTTTCCGATACTTCAGCGCAATCAGGGAACTACTATCATCATAGTGAACAGAATGAAGAAAAATGGTGGTAATAAATATTAGTCCGCAAGCCCTCGTACAAAATCTTAAGTGATAACTAGCAAGTCGTAACTTTGTATACTGTTTAAATATGCCGAGTCTGACAAGATTTCGCAGAAAGGAAACCTTGACAGTGGTAAGTTTTTCTTTGGCTTTCTGAAGAACATATCAATTTCGCATTTATATGTAAGGTAACCAGCATTTAGTTTGTATGTTGAAGTGAAAGGTATTTAATAAAAGTATTCAAAAAAATTGTCCGACATAAAGTTTCGGTACTTCTAGTTTGTACCCCAGTTTAAACGTGTCGATTTCACGACTTGTGGGTTGGCGACAAGCAGCAATCTGGGTTCTCTAGGAGCATTCAATAATTAAATGAGATTTTCAATGGCACCATTGTCTGACAAAATTAATAAGGATATTCAGCAGTCCGATGCTCCAAAGATGTCGATAAGACGACAAAAATGTTGGTGATAACCAGCTTTCTGACAAAAGTGGCAATTGAGAAAAAACTATGATACTCATCGGAAGTATTGATAGTCCGACAAAAATATTGGACTGTTTAGCCTGTGTCCGACAAAAAATGTTGAAATTTTGTTATTTCAATATTTCTTGCGATAAAAGTAAAAATTTAAAATGATGTAAAAATACAATGTTGGTTAACAGTTTATTTCTTATCTTGAAAGATGAGTAAACATAAATAATTATAAAAAATGAAAAGAATTATTCTTCATCTTCTTCTTCAGTAGATTCTTCGCTCGCACTGAAAGTATCACTTTCGTCGCTTGTCTTGGATTCTGATAGTGCTGCACTGGCAGAGTGAACGTCATCTAATTCTATATCAAGAGCGAAATATTTATACAGTGTGTCCAATTAAGTCGGCACCATATGGAAAACTTTTTTATTATTAATTTTAGGAAAAAAAGTTATTCTCCATAAAAAGTTCTTCATGATCTTAAATCTAAAATCAAATATCAAGTTTTTTTAAAAAAATATGAATACCATGCTAGATTAATGTACCTTTATTTTCGACAATATCAAAATTTGCTTAGGGAAAAAGTTGTTTAGAATAAAAAAATACGTCACAATTACTTATATCTACCATGAAAAACAAAATTTAGTTAGTTTTTACATCTTTTTTTGTTAGTTTTGTTTGTTTGTTAGGTTTTCGACCATGCAGAACTTTTTGAGAAGTTTTTTTCCTAAAACCACAAAAAAAAGTAAAATGAAAAAATAACTAAATTTTGTTTTTCCATAACAATTATTGATATTGTCAAAAATAAAGGTACATTACTCTTGAGCAAAATTCACATTTTACGGCAAACCCCGTATACGACTGCAAAAAATTTTGGGTTTTATGCCATGCAGAATTTTTTATCAAGGATAACTTCTTTTCATTAAACAAATTATAAAAAGTTTTCCATATGGTGCCGACTTAATTGGACACACCATATATTATATACCGTGATTTTGTTAGAACATTCGTATCAGAAGACAATTTTCAAATTCAAATTCAAATTCAAAATTCTCTTTCATTTCCTTTTTGATCCAACATATCTCTATAAAAAATACAAAAACATGTTCGATATAGGGTGCGTCAGACTAGTTATAAAACACTTATTTATATATAAATAAAAAAAAAACGGTCACAGGTACAATATAACAACAAGTTTACATATTAAAAAATTGGTCTAGTGAATAATAAACTTTGGGTAACAGATAATTCTTCAATTCTTATTTGAACTTAAGCAAATTGGTGATATTCTTTATTTCCGATGGTAGGTTATTGAATATTCTTATCGACATGGCATGGGGACCATCCTTTGCGCTACAAAGGCGATACTGAGGGGTACACAGTTTGTTCTTTCCACGAGTATTGTAGTTATGGATGTTCTCATGGGTTTTGTAGTTGTTGATCCTATTTTCCACATATACCGAGCAGGCTAAGATGTATATTGATGTTACTGTTAAAATATCATATTCAATGAAAAGCCCTTTGCATGAGTACCTTCGGGGTACCCTTGCAATTTGGCGAATTATATTTTTTTGTGTTATCAGTACCGATTCTATATTTTGTGAGTTTCCCCAGCATATTACACCGTATGATAATTTAGAGTAACACTGCCCATAGTAAAGCATAAGCAGTGTGGAATCACTAACATGTGGTCTGAGTTTACGAAATAGAAAAGAAAGGGAGTTAATGGATTTGCATAAAGACTCTGTGTGCTCGACCCAGGAAAGTTTACAGTCCAGATGAACTCTCAGGAATGTTGTGCTATCTATTTGCTGTATGGTGTTTCCATTACCTGATTTAATTAAAATGCTATAATTCAAAGGTTTATTTTTATGTTCGAAGTGAATCATCTGTGATTTCTCATTATTGAGACTTAAGCCATTCTTCTTAGACCATTCGTTCATTTTGAGAGCTATATTCTCTGAATGTTCCCTATTTGTAATGAAATTCGAATCATCCGCATAGAGTATAGGTTCTGTCTGGTGCAATACTAGGTAGATCGTTATTCATAATAAGGAACAAGGTTGGAGATAGTAAACTACCTAGCGGTAGGCCAATATTTGTTTGAATGAAGGGCTTTCAGGGCCGTCATAACAATAATGGGCATACTTATTGCCGATAATGGTCCAACCACAGTTTTCCGGCTCTAATTCAGTTGGTGATCTTAAATGAGCAGCACCAGATTCTGCTTATGTATATGGTTCTCTTAATTTGCCGAAGAAGCGTCTGTTCAGTTGGTGGTAGAGACGAAGCATCGTAAGCCTTTAGATTTTTTGTATAGCTTGGTGGTTTTGGTTAGTGTTAAAACACAAATATTAAATTTTTTATTTTTTTTGTCAGTTTTTCCAAATGTACTAACTTTATTGTCGGACAAGTATATCATTGTCGTTTGTATTCAATTTCTTTGGAAAAAAGGTCTATACAACATTGCAGGTTATCACCAACATTGTAGTCGTCAAATCGACATCTTTGGAGCGTCGGACTGCTGAAGATCCTTATTAATTTTGTCGTACAATGGTGCCATTGAAAATCTCATTTAATTATTGTATGCTCCTAGAAAACTCAGATTGCTGCTTGTCCCCAACTCATAAGTCGTGAAATCTACACGTTCAGAGTGGAAGACAAACTAGAAGTAGGTACCGAAACTTTTTGTCGAACAATATTTTTAAATTACTTTTAGTATATATCTTTCACCTTAACATACAAACTAAATGCTGGTCATTACCTTACATATAAATGCAAAATTGACTTGTTTTTTAGAGAGCCAACGAAAACCTAACCATTGTCAAGGTTTCCTATCTGCGAAATCTTGTCGGACTCTGCATACTTAAACAGTATACAAAGTTACAAGTTGCTGGTTATCACTTAAGATTTTGTACGAGGGCTTGCGGACTATGTGGCAACAACTTGTAAATATCGCAATTAATCTTTGCAGTTGCAGCTAACCATCTATTACATTTGATTAACACTTCATTGATGGCAGGACAATTCCCTGAAAAATGGAAAGTATCCACAATTGTGTCTGTTGAAAAGGTGCCCAATACAATCACTTGTTCGGAATTCCGCCCAATTAACACACATCCTATCTACGAGAAATTATTAGAATTAGCAGTAAAGGATCAGCTGCTGAAACTTCTGGCAGATAATAATATACTAGTGAAGGAAAAATCAGGATTCAGGCAGGCACATTCGTACGAAACTGCATAGCATTACTTATTGTCTAAATGGAAAACTGATATATGCAATAATAAAATGATCATTATTGTAGTATTTTTAGGCTACAGAGATCCTTTGAAACTGTGAATATCTATCTGCTTCTGAGAAAACTCGAGAAAGTTGGCATTTAGGAAAATGCATTGAAATGGTTTGAAAGCAATCTTTATGGTAGGTCTCATATAGTTGAATTTAATAATGCCTCTTCTGGCACATTCGACATACATAGGGACTCCCTTAAGGAAGTGCCCTAAGACCAGATTTATTCCTTCTATACATCAATGACATATAGTTTACAATGTTCAAAATTGCAATATAAAATTGTATGATGGTTATACTATGATTTATCGCGAAGAAAATGTAGAGGATGTTCAGAGTAAAATGTCATTAATCAATCAAGATTTAAGGACATTTTCTATTTGGCTGAACGACAATGGGTTGAAACTGAACAAAAATAAAACCAAATACACGGTAATATCAAAAAAATATAATTTTAAAAAATTGAAAAACGTAACATACAGCCATCATTTATTGATAAATAACAATGTTATTGAAGAAGTTGAACAGTTCAAGTTCAAGTTCAAGTTCAAGGCTTCATGATAGATAATGAACTTAATCTCAAGTCTCATTGTGAGTATATCAGGAAGAAAATGGCAAGAAAAATTAATTTCCTATACAGGGCAATTCAAATTCGACCCCCACCATTAGGATCTCCTAAACTAAAGGAGATACGTATTCTGGTGCTTAACAAAATACTGTTTTGAAACTTGGAAAATTCCGAGTATTTCCGGAAATATCGGGAAAAGACTGAAAATAGGAATTTTCGTTTTTATTTTTTTCTATCGTTATTTGACATCATAGCTCAAAACCAAGAGTACATTTTCATTGATACTTTTTTTCAGCTACACCCTTTCATATTCAGATTTACTATCCGACGTTTTGTCTTCTGGCATTCTTCTGGCATTCATCATCAACCTTTTTTCTGTTATGTTGTTTTTTTATACAGAAAAATAGTGATTCTCATTCTGATTTCATTGATGTATAATTTGTTATGATTTGCACTTCTGAAACCACATATATTAAAAAAAAAACAACTTCATCTGAGATAGCCATGACTCCATCGAATAATTTTTATTAATAAACACTAGTTGTCAGAACTCATTAAACATCATAATTTTGCACAAATACTTCAGTCAAAATGTCTTCATTCTCAAATGAAGAAAAACGAGATATGTTGAAACTTCATTATAAATTTGAGAGGAATAGTACGAAAACAGCACAAATTTATTTTGAATTATATCCGGAAAGACAACAGCCGGATAGAACATTATTCGGAATTTTGGCAAACACTTGGCTGAGTACGGTACGTTTCAAAAACCAAGAATGAAATATGGAAGCAGAATGGAAAAAAATATTAGACGTAACTTATTAGCCGAGGTAAAATAATTATTCATTCCATATTCGAAGAAGTTTAATTATTTTTGGTACTTTTTTGGATAAATGCATATCCTTCCAAATCAACACATCAAGTCTCGGCAGAAATGGATGTTTCACAGACGAGCGTTTGGAGGTAATTCAAAAAAGTCGTTTGAAATGTTATAAGATACATATTTCACAAAAATTACATCTAGGTGATCCTGAGAGAAGGATGGTATTTTGTAGCTGGCTCTCGAATATGGCAGACCCTACAAACTTCTTGAAAAACATTATTTGGACCGACGAAAGTACTTTTTCGAACTGTAGTGTTTTAAATGAGCACATTTGGAGTGAAAATAATCCGCGAAACTTCAGAGAAGTCAGACCACAAGTTCGGTTTCGTTTGAATGTGTGGGCTGGAATTCCTCTCTAATACTTTGAACGGGGAAACCTATCTTCGGTTCTTAAGAAACGAATTCGAAGAATATATTGATACGTTTCCCCTTGGTAATTATAACAGCTGCTGGTTTCAGCATGACGGGGCTCCTCCACACAATAAAAGAGCAGTTTGCGAATATTTAAACCAAAGATTTCCTAATAGGTGGTTAGGAAATTCTGGACCAGTGAGATGGCCGGCAAGGTCACCTGACCTTAAAGTTTTGGATACTTTCTTGTGAGGACA
Organism: Chrysolina oricalcia; assembly: GCA_944452925.2. Taxonomy (NCBI): domain Eukaryota; kingdom Metazoa; phylum Arthropoda; class Insecta; order Coleoptera; family Chrysomelidae; genus Chrysolina; species Chrysolina oricalcia. The sequence goes on from OX101811.2 coordinate 25,620,937, forward strand.
TTTCGACTGAAGTATTTGTGGAAACTTATGATGTTTAATGAGTTCTGACAACTAGTGTTTATTAAACAAATTTTGTTTTAACCATACAGGGTATTTGAAAGTTCTTCATTGATAATAATAATTTGTCCCAAATACGGACATGTCCTCTCGTTCTTCAATAAGGTTGGGGATCCAGGAATCAGGAGAATAAGAAATAGATGATGATTTCATGGATTGAAGCTGGAAAAGTACCATTTGGGGAAGAAATTTAATTTTTTTAAAATTTTGTGGCACCTCATTATCGAAACATCTAGATTTGACTCAAGTTAATAAGTAAAAAAGTTGTATGCGGAAACACTGAATACTTTTAGTCTTACTTATTTTTTCCTGCTCTTTCCAAATTTGTAAATAAAATTTTAAAATATTGATATACAGAATGTTGTCGACTCGAAACCTACTTATTATTTTTTTTTATGGCTGGACCTGGAATAAGACTTTTTCTCATTATATCAACAGACACTACTGTGGACAAAGAACATACAAACCAAATATCACAAAAATGTATAGGTTGGTTCATAAGTTATGATTAATTGAAAAAATGGGGAAAATCAATAAATCACCCTGTATCTTGGTTATAAAGAACGATAGACCCATAAAATATGTGTTATTTAGAAGGACCTCGGTGTCTTCCATCTACCCTAACTGTATGCGCATTTCCTAATTGATCACCCTGTATAAAAAACCATAATATCTCCCCATCTTGATTTCTTTGGAACATTCATATATCTGATGAATAGTGAACAAATTGAGACATTATAAAAAGTACAAAATCATGCTATGAGGCCATTTTATTATGTAGAAAATTATCATCAATAGCGTACATGTTAGAATCCCTGAATTTATTGAATGTTCGACAGAGAGCCATTCATAATATATTTAAGTTTGGGTATAAACTGAAATCAGGATACTATCCAACCTACCCAACCGAAGAAACAGTGTATCTTCAAGAAATACATAGACTCAGTGCCAGATCACATGCTTCGAATGATTTCTATATCAGTACTGCTAATGCTGCTACAAACACAGTGTTCATCAAAGGTTTACAGCTTTACAACTCATTACCAAGAGCATTGAAAGAATGCTCATCATTGGAACGATTCAAAAGTCAGTGTGTAGAATATATAAAAGACACATTATTTTAATATCTATACTTGTATTATTTCGATTTTATTTGTGGTACGTGTAATAAGAATATTGTCTGTGAGTGGAAATTTTGTATGTGTGTTCTGTATGTTATTTAAACTCTTTTTATTTATACCCACAATTTTTTTAAAACTCTGTACTTGAGAGCTGATGCTAATGAAGATATTATATATTAGTACACCTACTTATATTATCCTTTTCTAAAGATTTACAAGTAGGAATTTAAAGTTTCGGCGACGTGTTTAATACAGTTGCGTAACCAAAAATGAGTTGTGTGACCGACATCGACACAATGCTCTCACAACCCTGGGTTCAATTCTTGAATTTCAAACACCCATTGTCGCACACCCATTGTTGTTTATGATTTTTCGTGAATGTCGTGTACCTACATTATGGTGGAACTAATGAAGTCTAATCTTGGAGATCGATTACGACATTTTTCCATAACGAATGCTTGATATCTCTTGAATCGAACACTCTATTAGGATTTTATTCTTAAGGTTATGTTTTTTTATTTTTTGATGAAATTTATGAATAATCAGGGACATTCAAAAATATTGTAAAAATAAAGGGACATTAATCTACCATTGAATTCATATTTTTCGAGAAACCTCGTATACGACTGAAAAAATTTGATATTTGATAAATTCATTTTAGATTTACGACCATGCAGAACTTTATTTTCCTAAAATTAATAATAAAAAGTTTTCTATATGGTGCCAACTCAATTGAACATACTGTGTAAATATTTCGAACTCAATATAGATTTAGATGGCGTCCACTCTGCCAGTGCAGCACAGTCAGAATCCGAGACAAGCGATGAAAGTGATACTTTCAGTGCTAGCGAAGAATCTACTGAAGAAGATCATGAATTATTCTTTTTTATAGTTATGTATGTTTATTCATCTTTCAAGTTGAGGAATAAACTATAAACCATCATTGTATTTTTATATTATCCTTAATTTTTACTTCTATCGTGAGAAATATTGAAATTACAAAATTTCAACATTTTTTGAAATTACAAAATTTCAACAGGCTTAACAGTCCAATATTTTTGACAGACAATCAATACTTTCGATGAGTATTATATTTTTCTCTCAATTGCCACTTTTATCCAACAGCTGGTTATCACCAACATTGTTGTCGTCAAATCGACATATTTGGAGCGTCGGACTACTGAAGATCCTTATTAATTGTGCCATAGGAAATCTCATTTAAATATTTTGTGCTTCCAGAAAATTCAGATTGCTGCTTGTCGCCAACTCACAAGTTGTGAAATCGACACGTTCAGAGTAGGGGACAAACTAGAAGTACCGATACTTTTTGTCGGACAATTTTTTTAGATTGCTTGTAGTGATTATCTTCCACTTCAACTTACAAACTAAATACTGGTCATTACCTTACATATATATAAATGCGAAATTGACATGTTTTTCAGAAAGCCAAAGAAAAACTAACCACTGTCAAAGTTTCCTCTCTGCGGAATCTTGTCGGACTTGGCATATTTCAAAAGAATACAGAGTTACAACTTGTTGGTTATCACTTAAGATTTTGTACGAGGGCTTGCAGACTATTATTTCAAGGAATCACCTTTTTCATGAAATCAAGTTAAAGATCAGAAATCTTTCTATTTCAGGTCTCCTGGATACGACATAGGGATCTACACCTGCTAACGGTCGGTCGTTCCACATACACCTCTGATCAGAGATTCATCAGCATCCACAATCCAATGACGGAGGATTGGACGCTGCAAGTGCGATATCCGCAACGGAGGGATAGCGGTATCTATGAATGTCAAGTGGGAACAACGCCACCTATTGGCACAACGATGACATTATCTGTTGTTGGTAAGTTATTGTTCATAAACAAATTGATATGAAATCAAATTAAAATATACTATATTGTCTGAAGAAAGTTATTCTTATGATGTAGCAATTGACCTATTGTAGAAAATCATCTTGAGAATGGTGTAGTGAGATCTATTTTGTTTTCAACCTTTTTGTGTGACTTATATGATATTAATAACCTCATTATTCAAGAGCTTGCCACGCATATACTTCAGGTCTTTTATAATGGCAACTAAGCTGTCAGAGGACAGGGTGGCTCATGACTAACTCAAGTGGAGATGGGAGTGGGTCATTACAAAATAAATTGTGATGAGATGTACTAATAGTCCGGCTGTTGGATTAGTGCGTTTATCGTTTTTTTGCTGAAAACCAAATTTTTATGTATATTTATAATTAGAAGAATATATATTTACCAGGTTGCCTATCAAAATTTGGCAGCCAGTATTTTTAATAAAATTATTTTCAATTGATTTTTGGGAAAAAATTTCGTTCACTTGTTTTTTAGATAAAATAACGTCTACATCACGGCAATTTATATGACGATTCTATAAAATCACGGTTGCCGTTGCGCACCTGGCCGTACCTCTTCGCAGCCAGGTGTAAACAGGTATGATTGCGATACACTTATACGTTCATAACGTTTATTTATTAATCATATACCAAATCAAAGCTATTTTTTTCTATTTATTATCAAATATGGTTGCCTATTTAAATTCGCCAGCAAATAAAGGTTGCTGCCAATTAAAAATAACAAATATTTAAGGTAGAGTGAAAGAGAGTTAGCGCGTAACATCATTTGTTAGACGAGGATAGCGATTGCCTGCTGTGCGACGCTTTTAAGCCATTACGCAAGCGTCGAATGTGAGAGCGGGTTGTACAATACATGTTCAACAACAGTTTAAGTACACTCGCTTCAGTTGCTAGGGATTTGCCAATAAAATTTCTACTACCTTAGCAACTGAATTCAGTTCTGTTGATCTGTTGGTAAACTTGTTTTGTACAACCCGCCCTTAGTGTTCTCAACTTATATTAACAGCTGCGGTATTTTTATTCTAACATAAATACCACACTGTTTTGGAGTTCGTAATGCACAACGTTTTATATTTACATTGTTGTTTTATTTGTCCATCTAAAAATCAATAAAATAATTAACGTTAAATAAAATTGATAAAGATGAAGTCGTGTTTTCTGTGTAACGAAAAAAGCAAAGTACTGGACTTTAATAATGCATCATTCAAGAAGTGCTCGTTAATGTTATTGTTTAGTCGTAAAATAAAATATCATGACACTTTATTAACAATTGAATCCACTAATGATTTTGGATATCATACAGAGTGTCTAAAAAAAAATACAGTTCTAAAGCAAAAAGATAAAGAAGAATTTGAAGGGTTTTGCAAAATACAAACCGTTGGTGAAATTTTAATTGAACTTAAGGCTAATATAGGTTATAGTTACAAAATTAATGACAGTGCTAACTTTGTTTTTTTGTTGAAATTTTTTTTTTTATTTCTTATCACTATAAAAATAAATTACTGCATTTTTCAAAAAATTAACAATTGTCCAAATTTAATTAATACATTTTTAAAATAATTATTAATTAAAAAAATTAATCAATGTCCTTTTTTCAACATACAATTAGTGAACCTTTTTTCAATTAATTATTTAATTTTTTTTTCAAATTTAATTAAAATTAATAACTTAAAAAATTACCTAATGCATAATTTGAAAAAATCAATAATTTATAAAAATTTATTGATTGATTTTTGAAAAAATTAATGAAAAATAAAAATAGTAAATTAAAAAAAAACATTATTAATGTTTTTTTTTCACGAAAAAACGTGGTAACGTGGTTACAAATTCATAATATATTACATTTCTTAGACAGGTAAAATTTATTCGGACCTTTTTCAACCTTATTATAATGTGCAGAAATGAATACCGACTTTCTCTGTTGACTATGCGTTATATCTTTATAAAAAAAATATGTCTCTGTCTATATTTGAAAAATTAAAGAAAAAACGAAGATTTTATATATATATATATATATATATATATATATATAGAGGTAGTCTATTGCTGACTAGTTAGAAACAAACTTGACAATATTTGGGACAGCAGCAAAACGAAAGTGTACTCTTATAACATTTCGACAGTGGTTACTGTCATCATCAGGGAGCTACAAAAATGGATGAAACTATGGTAAAATGGTTAGGATGAGAGTCCTATACTTACAATGTTAGTGAGATTGGTCGCTTAACAACGATGTTATAGAATTAAAAAAGACAAAATCCATGTGCAACATGGGGTACTTAATAAAATTTATGTAAAACATTAAACAATTAAAAAATGTGTCGGATGCACAACACCTGTAGGAATACCACGAGGAGCGTGGGAGAAGAGAAAATTGTTGGGTTAGAATTTATTAAAATTAATCAAATGTCATATGTCAAAAGTCAAAGTCAAAGTCTAATTTTTTCATAGAAGTTATAGAACAAGAGAACAATTGGCCTGAGCTGCTGGGGTTTCCAGTACAGTTGCAATTACTGCTAAAGAGGATATATAATTATGGATTCATGTAATTGTTGAGAAAATTATTGAAAAATGTTTGAACAAGTATTTGAATTAATGTGGAAATTATGGGAAGTAAAAAAGTGTAAGGAATACCGAATGAAATTAAGTAATGCCAAAGGAGCTGTTATTGAGAGCATTTGGGTTCTTGTCCAACAACAATAAATAAGAATAGATCTCACTCAAGTGGTTAAGATCTGTTCCTTTGTTTAAACAATGATCAGATTGAGAAATGAATGTCATTTCCAAGAATATTCGTTTTGATGTATTACCTTCTTTAGTTAAAATTTTTGGGGAATTGTAGTTCATTGAGTGACCTTCTTTGAAAACATGTTCACTGAGAGCACATCTCTCAGGGTGCAATCTACTATCACTTTTGTGTGAAGTTATACGGTCGTTTAGCAACCTTGCTGTTTGACCAATGTATTCATGACTACAGTTGGCACAAGGTATGCAATATACTAATTTAGATTGAGAAAATAAAGGAGTTTTGTCTTTTACGACAGAAAATAAGGAATTTATAGTAAGGACCGTTTTATTTGCAATTTTTACATTACCTATTTTATTGAAAATTCGTGAAAGCTTTGGCGTGATTTCAGCAAAAAAGGGCAAAGATGTGTAAAAAATATTGGGTTGTGAAACATTATTATTAACATTATTATCACCATTGTCATTATTGGCAACATTAACAGTATTATTTATTTGATTACCTGGAGGAGGTACTATAACAATATGGTCTATAGGCGACGTACTAAACAGGATCTTGTTAAGTAAAGATACTGGATAAGAATTTTGTTTAAAAAGATTATGGAGAATTTTTAAAATTTTTTGGTGAAAACATGGGTCAGAGATACGTAAAACTCGTTGCTTCATTTGCTTGATCAGATTTATTTTAATAGATTGTCTATGGTAAGACCAATAGTTCATATACCTACCAGCACTGATAGGTTTTCTGTACCAGTCAACCAATATTGTATTATTGGGAGTACGAATAAATTTGGTGTCCAGAAACGGAACAGTACATTCAGCATCTTCATTTCCGATGGTGAATTGAATAAATGGATCATAGCTATTGAAGACATCCAAGATTTCTGTAGTCCCTGTCCCAGGAAGAGCTACAATTATGTCATCGACATATTTTTTTATAAAGAACACATTGAAAGGAAGGACATTTAAGACCATATCTAGCAAGTCGTCCATAACATAGTTAGATAAAATAGGGCTAATTTTTGCACCCATAGGAGTGCCAAAAGTTTGTTTATAAATTTGGTTGTTGAAGGAAAAACAAGTATTATTGAAAAGAAAAGTTAAGAGAATGATAAAGTTGTCTTCATCAATACTGCAATATCTATTGGTACGGATCCAGTTATTGTGAACTGCTCTGATGCAAGTGTCCAAATATACATTACTAAAAAGTGAAACCACGTCTAAGCTTGCCAAAACGTAATTTTCAGGGAGCTGAATTCTATTGAATTTTGATGAAAGGTCAAAGGAATCTGTTATGTAATATTGATTATCATAATCGTAAGCTTTTGTCAATATATCTGTCAAAAAGGAAGCAAGTAATTCTGAAGGATTATTAATAAAAGCTATTATAGGTCTGACAGGTAATGTGGGTTTGTGTACTTTAGGTAAAGCATAAAATTTTGGAATTATACCTGTATAGGTAGTGAGTTTCTTTTTTGTGATTTCATCAATTTGGTTGGAGCTGTAGAGATTTTTGACTAAAGAGTTACATTTATTTTGAATTTGAAGAGTAGGGTCCCTATGAATTTTCTCATAAGAATCATTATTATTTAATATTTCTGAAGATTAGTTGATATATTGATCTTTGTTCATAATTACTGTTATATTCCCTTTGTCAGATTTAGTGAAAATTAAGCTGGGATTAAGTTTAAGAAATTTTTTTGTTTTAATATATAAATTTTGGAGAATAGAAGATGAATGCTTGGAAGAATGAACAAAATTGGTAATTACATTTGTTGAACGAGCAATATTGGAATTTTTAATCAAAGGATATGTTATATGTGAAGTTAAATAGTGTTGGTATATTTTACCTTATGAAAAATTTTTTTGAAATATTTTTGTTGAGAACCGGAGAACTCTGCAAAAACATGTTCATTTGTCAAAGCAATTATCTCTCTTTTAAGCAATTCCAACTGTTTTTCAAGTTTCGGAATTAATTTATGATTGATATCTATTTCAAAATTTAGGAGTTTTGTTCCTAACCTTAAACATAAGTTTCTTGACTGGTTTCCAAAAGTGGTGTCCTGTCTCAGTAGGAGATCATCTATGTGGTTAGTGGAATGTCTGATGTGATCAGGTACAATTCCTGAGGTTCTGCATCTAAGTAGAAAACTTCTTCGGTTATATTCTTTTGCTGTTTTTTGTTCAATACGTGACCAACGTTTCAATTTGGTTACTGTGTGTGTACCATAGGTAGCCTGGATGTCTTGGTAAAAACCCATATTCCTATCTGGAGAGAGGAGAGAGGTAGTCTATTGCTGACTAGTTAGAAACAAACTTGACAATATTTGGGACAGCAGCAAAACGCAAGTGTACTCTTATAACATTATATTTCCAATATTTCGACAGTGGTTACTGTCATCATCAGGGAGCTACAAAAATGGATGAAACTATAGTAAAATGGTGAGGATGAGAGTCCTATACTTACAATGTTAGTGAGATTGGTCGCTTAACAACAATATTATAGAATTAAAAAAGACAAAATCCATGTGCAGTATGGGGTACTTAATAAAATTTATGTAAAACATTAAACAATAAAAAAATGTGTCGGATGCACAACACCTGTAGGAATACCACGAGGAGCGTGGGAGAAGAGAAAATTGTTGGGTTAGAATTTATTAAAATTAATCAAATGTCATATGTATTCCACTGAATCATCAATGTAAATAAGAAATAATAAAGGACCATGTACACCACTTTGGGGGACTCCCTGTAGGCTTGAGATTTCATCAGATGAAATATTATTTAATCAAAGTTTCTGCTTTCTATTTTCCAGGTAATCCACTAGCCATGCCAATGCATTACCCATAATACTGATGCTTTCTAAGTTTCTTATCAATCTATTTCTATCCAGTTTCGAATGCTCTTTGAAGGTCGAGAAAGATTACACCTGTCATAAGATTTCCATCTAAGTTTATTCTAAAATCGTCCAGGACACACTGTATGGCTATCTCACAACTATGGCCACTCCGTAAACCGGACTGCACACTATTACTCTATTCTGATCTATGAAGTCCACAATTTGCTCATATTCGGCCTTCTCTTCGTATACTTTCGTCAATTTTGGTAAATGCAAATGGATGAAAGTTTTTTTCTTTCCACCAGTTAACACGACCTGCAACATTTAGTTGAACAAAATAGGGATTTGCCAATGTTTTTTTAATGTTTTCATTATTTATCTAACTCTTTTCATAAAATTGGGGGTGAATTTTTTTGAAACAATAGTTAACGTCATGGCGGACGAAATATTCGAACCAAATTACTGAAAAAATCAACAAGAAACATCGTCATTCTTACCAGCGTTCAACTCAGAATCGAGTGAAGAAAACCCCTAAAGGTCAACTTCAACTACTTCCAAATATGCGCGGAAAGGCTAAGAATAAATACAAAATAGATGATACGGTCATCAATGAACATATAGAATCATTCAACCCATTTATTTCGCATTAAAGGAGTGAACATGCTCCCAATCGCAGGTACCTTCCGAGTGACATTTCGATTTCTAGTATGCATGAAGATTTTGTATCCAAACATCCAGATCTAATAGTGTCATATGAAGCTTATAGAGTAAAAGTAAAAACAATAGTATATTGTGCACTTGTTGTGCCGAAAAGTGCTAATTTCTCACAAGTTTGAAAAAGTTGCGGCACGAGCGCAAGCGAGTGCTGCAATTCAAACGAGTGAGAAATTGCATTTCTGCTCGTGTTACACACTATACTTTTTCTACAACACCCTTTTTGCTAAAAATAATACTATACTATAAGACGGAATGAAATGTCAGTGACTCATTCTTATATTTTCCTCTTGAAGTTGAAGGTAGTAAATTCAATGACAATTAATTAACTTGTTCTCTTAGTTCTAGCGGAGTATTTTCAATTTCAGAACTGTCGCTATCCATTTTAGCTCAATCTCATTAAAAAAATGACGGGACAAGAATATTTTACGAATATTTTATGCTTGACGTTTGTTGACATTCAAATGATTCGATAGATGTTGCTCCGTTGCCTAGCAATGGATAGTGTGTGTGTTGGTATTTGAGACAGCAGTAGTGATGTCTATGATTTTTGTTCAGAATATTATGAATTTGTACGACAATTTCCCTCATATTATATAAACCAATAGACTTTGTCTATTCATTCTTGAAGTTGCCTGATCGAATATCCCTTCAAAATGCAGAATATACAAAATATACTTTCACCTTTCACGAAAACTGTATTGCTTAGAAATTAGGTACTGAAAAATTTTGGCACAGAAATGTCACTTTGTGTCACAGAAATGTCACTTTGCGGCACACTAATGTCAAATTTCAATTATTGTGAGAAATAATCATGTTTGCGAACGTAAAACTATGCAGAAAAGCATGTTTTGGAGTGTGGTTGTAGAAAAAAAAAATATTTCATTTGCAAAATTAGGCAATGAGGAATGTGAAATATGCGAGAAAGCTAAACTGCATGAACACAAACAAGATTATTTGCAGGAAGATTGTGAAATATGTGTCAAATGGAAAAGACATATCGAACATGCAGATAAATCAAGAAAACTATATCAAGAACAAGCACGATCCAGTTTTAGTGCAGGTACTATCTGTGTTTCGGTAGATCTTCAGAAAATAATAATGCTTCCTAGAATCGACACTTTCAAGAAAATTATATTCGTACAAAGATTAACCACATATCACGAGAGCTTCGTTCCACTAGGGAAAAACTCGAATTTAACACCGTTTGCAGTTGTTTGGAACGAATCTATGAGCGGCACATTTTATGCCTTCTTATTAAGTCAAAGAGATGCAAATCGTATTATCTTTTGGCTGAATAATTGTTGTAAAACTGGTGCTTTCTAACATTTTTAGTAAGGATGGTCAATTCAAATGGAATTGCAGATCAGGAACTCATAGTATATTATTTCGAACCTGGCCATACGTTTATGTTGGCTGATAGTTTTCACCACCAGGTTGAGCTGTCATTGAAGAGGCAGGGCAAAACCTACGATTTTGATGACTTTGTTCACATCTAGAAACTCAAAAATCGACGTAAAGTACATGACTCATAAGGACTTCTACTTATGGAAAGATTTTAAATCTCAAACCAAACTCAACAAAGATTTAAATCACCCGCTTCTGTCAAATATTGTGCAAATAAAGGCCAGTCGGAAAAATTATATTGTTCAGTACACAACCTCGTTGACTGAGGATGAAGATTTCAAAATCTTTGTTAGCACCGGTTACTTCTTGTTCCAAACCTTGTGGTTTCTCACAGTCCAAGAAAACAAAGTTGCTCAAAGCGCTCGATGGTATCATTCCAGAGAACCGGAAACAATTTTGGGTTAATCTTCCAGAGTGTGATGATTGAACTCAAGTTTGATTTACTTTTATGTTGATAAATAATGTCTACTTATTTCTGTGTAAATTTATATCTTAATAACACGTTTTGTTCTAAATGCTAATCGTTTTTTTTTCTAGAAATATTTTATACAAATATTAAATTTTGCTTTGGAAAGAAGAAATTAATTATTATTTTTATCATTAAATATGGTTTTAGCACATACCGCATTCATTTTTAGTATCACCTCTGAAAAAGTCTAAAGAAAAAAGCAGTGTATTGAATTCACTAGAAGTACCGCTTTCATCCTTGGTGAACTGATGATAATTTTGAAGAATGAATGCGGTATGTCGATTTTTGGAAAAAATATTGAAATTTATGGAACTAAAATGCAAGGGATATACCGGGTGGCTACGGAAGTATTGCCTACGGAATATCTCAGTTATTGTATGAAGTAGGTTTGTGAAATTTGGAGCTTCGATATAATGACATATGAGCTAGAATTTGAGCATATTGACATGTCGAAGTTAACTTCCGCTCTGACCGGAAGTGACATCAACTTTCTTATTTTAAATGGAAGCCCTATTTTTTTCTTTTCGCTTTATTCAGCATTCAATTCCCTTTCTAATGACATATCACAAGTTGGTATCTAACCAGAAACTAGATCAGAAAAAAATTATTATTGAAATTCACCGAGTAGGCCGTGGAAGCAAAATGAAAGCCAAAAATTGAAAAGTTGGCTATGGAAACCATACGTCACTTGATAACAGTTGCTACTACTGTGATATTTTATTTTCATTCGTCGGCGTTATAAAATGCCGCCAAAAAAAATATTGGAAAAATTGGGAAAAAAACAATACTCTGTAGGTCCATAACTTAAATAGGAACATACAACTTTTTCTTGCCTGTACTATTCAGCATAACCATTCCTTTCTAATGATATAATAGAAAATAATTTTTTGAACTGAGATACCAAAAAATCCAATTATTATTCTTCAAATAACAAAACAGATTATCGCCATACGCAAAAATAAAATTAAAAATAATGTGGAATGATAAATTATATCCTGTAGGTTCTAGGTTAAATAGGAACATAAACGTACTTGGTCTGTGCCATCGTCCATAGATATTCTAATATCTACCTATGGACGATGTTTGTGCTATTCAGAATAATCATTCCATTTCAATAATCATTCGAACCAAAATATTAACAAGTAGGCTGATTAAGATGTATTTTGGAATGAAACAAAAAAGAAATGAGAGCTGTCACGAACGCTGCTATCCATATTATTTTGACGTTCGAAGTAGTGTGTTTGATTCTGCCATTTTAAAAGGGTTTGGATATCGAAATCAGTTAGTGGAATATTCAAAAAATACCCCGTTATTCACGAACCGAACAAATTGACATGCTTCTCATTTATGGTGAATGTTTAAAAAATTCTTATGCCGCTGAACGATTGTATTTAGAGCGATATCCAGGGAGGCAGCAACCTTCAAGAAGGTATTTCCAGTGGCTTGAAGAAAAATTAAGAACTGAGCCTGATGTTCACGAAGACCAAGAAGCATTTGTTATTAATGAGGAAACTGAAATTAATGTATTAGCTTTAGTACAATATGATAGCACAATTTCCTCAAGGCAGATTGGCGCCGAATTAGCTATAAGTAAGGTCTCTGCTAGGAAAATTTTGAAAAAACATCGATTGAAATCCTTCAAGTATCAGTTGCATCAACATTTGTATGAAAATGGCGGTGAAAGGCGCCTGGAATATTGTAATTGGTTTCTTTGACAAAATGCTGAGAATCACCTATTTAACTATTATATCTTGTTTACGGACGAGTCAAGATTTACCAACAATGGATTATTTAACAGGAATAATACAAGGTAGGTTACTTTATTTGGATTATTGTCGATAGTCGAAGTGTAAAGTGCTAAAAGTGTGAATGGTCTTTTGTTCCAGGTACTGGGCGATAGCAAACGAGCACCGGTTTCGACAAGGCGGCTTCCAGGAGAGATTTGGTGTGAATTTTTGGGCAGGAATAGTTGGAACTCATATTGTTGGCCCCATTCTTTTTCAAGGCCAACTAACCGGAGAGAGATACTTTAATTTTTTAACGAATGAAATTTCGGAATTCATTAACAACCTACCAGCGGAAATAACTGAGAGAATGTACTTCCAGCAAGATGGCGCCCCTCCAAATAATTCAAGAATAGCGAGAAATTATCTTCAAAATCGCTTTCAAGAGAGACTTATAACAACCCATCGTCCAGTCAGGTGGCCACCAAGGTCATCTGATCTTACTCCGTGCGACTTTTTTCTATGGGGACATCTTAAAAATAGGGTGTATTCCACACAGCCTACAACTCTACATGAGCTAGAAGTAAAAATTCGTAGAGCTTTCCAAGATATCACGCCCCAAATGTTGAGAAACGTTTTACATGAAAATATCACCAGAGTCAATAAATGTATTGACGCTGAGGGAATGCATTTCGAACATTTGTTTTGAATTTATTTTATCTTTAATCCTATCAATATGAATTTTTTTTTCGATAAATCTGTTTTTTCGTTATTTGAAGAATAATAATTGGATTTTTTGGTATTTCATTTCAAAAAATTACTTTCTATCATATCATTAGAAAGGAATGGTTATGCTGAATAGTACAGGCAAGAAAAATTGGTATGTTCCTATTTAAGTTATGGGCCTACAGAGTATTGTTTTTTTCCCAATTTTTCCAATATTTTTTTGGCGGCTTTTTATAACGCCGACGAATGAAAATAAAATATCACAGTAGTAGCAACTGTTATCAAGTGACGTATGGTTTCCATAGCCAACTTTTCAATTTTTGGCTTTCATTTTGCTTCCACGGCCTACTCGGTGAATTTCAATAATAATTTTTTTCTGATCTAGTTTCTGGTTAGATACCAACTTGTGATATGTTATTAGAAAGGGAATTGAATGCTGAATAAAGTGAAAAGGAAAAAAATAGGGTTTCCATTCAAAATAAGAAAGTTGATGTTACTTCCGGTCAGAGCGGAAGTTAACTTCGACATGTCAATATGCTCAAATTCTAGCTCTTATGTCATTATATCGACGCTTCAAATTTCACAAACCTACTTCATACAATAACTGAGATATTCCGTAGGCAATACTTCCGTAGCCACCCGGTATACTACAAGAATCCACAAAAATATTATTTATATGTCATCCAAATCCAAAATCCAAACACCTTTATTCATTAAATTTACAGTATAAAAAGGGCACACATACAACAAATTAAAATATGACACAGTTAAAACTATCCGATACCTCCACAGGGTAGGGATAAGGGAGGGAATTTCGACTGCTCCGGAGTTGGGGTTTTATCCTGCCCTTCTAGGGCTTCCAGCTGGCGAGCAAACCGACCCTCGCCTGTCCTAGGACAGGCCCCACGGTGTTATGTGGACGGGATTTGTTGTATGTGGTTAGTCTCAGCTTAGATGGTTCCTGCCTCCTCCAAGTTATGCAGGTGAGTTTCTATGTTATTTGTAAGACATCAGGCTATCAGAGTTTCCTTCGTGGGCTTTCGAGGGGTCCCCTGGTAAAAACAGTGGAAAAACCGGGTTGTATTCATTGTGAGCTTCATGTGTCACTCATCTTCTGGGTTTTCCTGAGAAATGTCCAGTGCTTGATATAGGAAGCCACCATGCTTCCACCTCACATAGTGGTGGGCTCTCACCGCTGTTATGTTCCTAGTCAGAGGGCTCTCCAGGATGAAATACCTGTAGAATTTTTCCGACAGATATTTAATGTGGTCTCCCAGGGTCGTGATGTTGGCCAGCTCTCGCAGATCCACCAGCCGAATGTACCTGTCACTGTTTGTGACGATTCGGAGTACTTTGCTCTGCATCCTCTCCAGCCTCAACATTTGAGTCTTGGAGAGGCTGCAGAACACTGGACAGGCGTAGGTCATTGCTGGCCTGATTATTTGTTTGTAAATTAAGACCTTATTGTCTTGACTCAACTTGGCAGTTCTGGCTATAAGCGGGTAGGTCCTTCTGACCGCTGTTGCTCCTCGCTGAACTGCCAACTTGAGGTGTTTATTCAATGTTAAACGCCTGTCCAGTTGCACTCCAAGGTACCTTACTGAGTCCGACTCCAGTTTGTCCAGAACCATGATCCTCCCACGGATTTCCCTGTTGTTGAAACTCCCTGAGAAGTTCACTAGTTCTGTTTTATCCGGATTCAGCACTATCTTGTTGGTCACCATATACGGTATGACTAATTCCTCTAGGTGCGTTCGCACACATTGCGCGGCTGCCTCGCTAGTGAGCGCTTGTGCATATATTGCAGTATCACCTGCATATATAGCCGTGCTAGTATGATCGGACATAGGAAAGCATATAGCGAGGACAAGAGTGGGGACAAGCACGAACCTTGTGGCACTCCTACGTTGACTGGTCTCATTGCGGAACTGACGTCGTTGACTCTCACCCTGAAGGACCTTCCGACTAGGTACGATCCGAGCAGTTTTACCATGTGGGCTGGTATGCCTACTCTCAACATCTTTATCATGAGTCCCTCTGTCCAGACGGTGTCGAACGCTTTCTCGATGTCCAACAGGATCATAACAGTGTTGAGGCCTTGCTGAAAGCCTCCCCTCACCTCGTGGACAATTCTGGCCACCTGGGAGGTCGTGGAATGACCTCTTCGGAAGCCGAACTGCTCCGCCGGTATGAGGTTGAGGCTCCCCTCAAGGTCAACAAATCTTTTCAAGAGGACCCTTGCTTCGGACTTTCCTGGTTTTAGGATGGGGATAACCTCCGCTTGCTTTAGGCAGAGCGGGTAGTGCTGCCCTTTGATTATATGATTTAATATTTTATATGTCATAATATGTGTAAGAGCCAAACCAAAAACTTCAAAAGCGAATATCTCAGTTTGCTGCCTCATGAACATACCGCGTTTATTCTTATGAGGGCAGAACTGGTCCCTTGGTATTGTAATATCAAAGGAGTAGATTTATTCTGTTAAGGCTTTATAATGTCGTATAGTAAGGCTGAAAATCGAATAATATGGCATTGGTGAAATGAACTAGTTATCGTCAGCCATGACGAATATTAAGCTTAGTACTATTTCTAGTGCAAGAGTGTCCGTCACCCCATAAATATAGATTAAGCTAGGTTATAAGTTCATATTCTCATTTTTAAATCATAACTTAAGATGTTATGAGCTAGCTCTATAGTAATAAATACTGTATACTTCAAAGAAACTGATTTTATATAACTAAGAAACTTGTACTCACCTTGACTACAAGCTAAGGAACTGTCAAAATCTGCGATGATCACTGAAGCACTGAAGTAAACTGTTACTGTACTGTAATAAAGTTGCGTTGGAGTGTATATAATACCAACTCAATATCGACAGATATGAATAAAAATTTTATTTTGTTCAACTTGACAATTTTCGTGACCACAAACCTTAACATTGGCTTATAATTGGAGGCAGCGACGAATACTGGTCTCATGACGGTCACTGGGTGTTTTACCCATAGAATATACAGTGTCCGGCATAAAGTTCGCAGCATATGGAAAACTTTTCAATTATTGATTTCTCAAAAAAATTAATTCTTGATGAAAACCTCTGCTTCATCCCAAACCTAAATTGCAAATACCAAAATTGAATTCTATACTACCATATACGAGCGATATTGAGGAACATGCCATGTTTTAAAAATATTTGATCACTTTATTTTTCACGGTAGAATTAAAAAAAATATGGGGAAAATATTGTTCAGAATCGAATGTTGATTCAGAAATTCAAGTCACAGCCACATATTATGATCAATTTAATTTTTCCAATTTTTTTCCAATTTTGTCCTCATCGCCCTGTACGATATGAGGAAAACTATGCTAGATGAATTGGTGTGAAATCAGTTGTAAGTAACCGTACTAAAATCTGTGACTGGGTTTATAAGAAGGGTCCAGTGGAAAAATAATAAGGTTTTGCTTTTTAAAAAGTTGAGAAAAACGAAATCTAATGTGGGGGTTTCATAATTTATCCACTGTGCTGCCCACTTTCGACCGCAGTTTTTTATGGAATTTCATTGTTTGTCCCCTGTAAGGGTTGGTATGTTGATACTTCATGCTACAAGGTTACAGATGCCGCTAAAATGTCGATTTTGGTAAAAATGGAACCTCATCGTTTTCCACTGAAACCTTCATATAATTCAATGAAGTAGAGTGAACATTACAACAATTGAGACAAATAAATCCATTGAAGTATATTCGGAATCATTAAACAACGTAGATGAATTTGAGGTCATCAAATCATCATTGTCTAGAGAGGGACAGTGGTTGATGCTAGACAGTGATTGATGTAGAACCAGAACCGTTTGTTTGTTACCCAAACAGATTCAGAATTTGTAATTTTCCATAACTAAAAGTCGTATCCCGACGATGTGCGATCATGAAAATCAATTGAGATATACAAGATGCCATGTAGATTAACATGGCGAAAAGCGTTTCCTTGTCACACATAAGGTTTTGAGTAAGTTATATTCTTTTGTTGAGAAATATCTTCAAGGCATCACACGGTATGAAAGTTGTATCCCGATGATGTGCGTACATGAAAATCACATCAGATACAGAGAATTTCATGAAGTTTGACATGATGAATACCGTTTCTCTGTCACCCATACAGATTTTGAGTAAATGGTATTCATTTATCATGGAATATCTTCAAGGCATCACACCGTATAAGAGTTGTAAACCGATAATGTGCGTTCATGAAAATCACATGAGATATAAAAGATTTCATGCAGATTAACATGGTGAAAACCGTTTTTCTGTCACTTATTCAGAATTTGAGTAAATGGTATTCTTCCATTGAGAAATATCTTCACAAGTATAAGTGACAGAGAAACAATTTTCACCATATCAGTTCTACGTAAAATCTTCTATATCTCAGATGATTTTCATGAACGCTCATCAACCTCCAAATTACTCCAAATTAGTATGGGTGACAGAGAAACGGTTCTCACCATAGAAATCTACGGAAAATCTTTTATATCTCATATGATTTTCGTGAACGTACATCATCGGGTTACGACTTCTATACCGTGTAATGCCTTGACGATATTTCTCAATAAAAGAAAACCATTCACTCCAAATCAGTATGGGTGACAGAGAAACGGTTTCCACCATAGCAATCTACGGCAAATCTTCTATATGTCATATGATTTTCGTGAACGCACATCATCGGGTTACGACTTTTATACCGTGTGATGCCTTGATGATATTTCTCAATAAAAGAAAATCATTTACTCCAAATCAGTATGGGTGACAGAGAAACGGTTTTCACCATAGCAATCTACGTGAAATCTTCTATATGTCATATGATTTTCGTGAACGCACATCATCGAGTTACAACTTTTATACAGTGTGATGCCTTGACGATATTTCTTAATAAAAGAAACTTATCTACCCCAAATCAGTATGGGTGACAGAGAAACGGTTTTCACCATAACAATCAAAGGAAAATCTTCTATGTGTCATATGATTTTCGTAAACGCACATCATCAGGTTACGACTTTTATACCGTGTGATGCCTTGACGATATTTCTCAATGAAAGAAAATAATTAACTCCAAATCAGTATGGGTGACAGAGAAACTGTTTTCACCATAGCAATCTACGGAAAATCTTCTATATCTCAGATGATTTTCATGAACGAGCATCAACGTGTTACAACTTTTATACCGTGTGAAGCCTTGACGATATTTCTCAATAAAAGAAAATGATTTACTCCAAATTAGTATGGGTGACAGAGAAACGGTTCTCACCATAGCAATCTACGGAAAATGTTCTATATCTCATATGATTTCCGTGAACGCACATCACCGGGTTGCAACTTTTATACCGTGTGATGTTTCGACGATATTTTTTATCAATGAAAGAAAATCATTTACTGCAAATCAGTACGGGTGCCAGAGAAATGGTTTCCACCATAGCAATCAACGGAAAATTTTCTATATGTCATATGATTTTCGTGAACGCTCATCATCGGGTTACGACTTTTATACCGTGTGATGCCTTGACGACATTTCTCAATAAAAGAAAATCAGATAGTCCAAATCAGTATAGGTGACAGAGAAACGATTTTCTCCATAGTAATCTACGGAAAATCTTCTATATGTCATAGGATTTTCCTGAACGTACATCATCGGGTTACGACTTTTATACCGTGTGATACCTTGACAATATTTCTCAATGAAAGAAAATCATTTACTCCAAATCAGAATGGGTGACAGAGAAACGGTTTTCACCATAGCAATCTACGGAAAATCTTCTGTGTCATATGATTTTCGTAAACGCACATCATCCGGTTACGACTTCTGTACCATGTGATGCCTTGACTATATTTCTCAATGAAAGAAAATCATTTACTCCAAATCAGTATGGGTGGCAGAGAAACTGTTTTCACCATGGCAATATACGGAAAATCTTCTATATGTCATATGATTTTCGTGAACGCACATCATCGGGTTACGACTTTCATACCGTGTGATGCCTTGACATATCTCAATTGAAGAAAATCAGCTAGTCCAAATCAGTATAGGTGACAGAAAACCGGTTTTCACTATAGCAATCTTTGGAAAATCTTCTATATGTCCTAGGATTTTCGTGAACGCACATCATCGGGTTACGACTTTTATACCGTGTGATACCTTGACATTATTTCTCAATAAAAGAAAATCATTTACTCCAAATCAGAATAGGTGACAGAGAAACGGTTTCCACAATAGCAATCTACGGAAAATTTTCTATGTGTCATATGATTTTCGTAAACGCACATCATCCGGTTACGACTTCTGTACCGTGCGATGCCTTGACGATATTTCTCGATGAAAAAAAATCATTTACTCCAAATCTGTATGGATGACATAGAAACGGTTGCCACCATAGCAATCTACGGAAAATCTTCTATAGCTCATATGATTTTCGTGAACGCACATCATCGGGTTACGACTTCTATAATCATTTACTTCAAATCAGTATGGGTGACAAAGAAACGGTTTCCACGATAGTAATTTACATAAAATCTTCTATATCTCATATGATTTTCATGAACGCACATCATCGGGTTGCAACTGTTATACCGTGTGATGCCTTGAAGATATTCCTCAATGAATGAAAATTATCAAATTCAAATCTGTATGGGTGACAGAGAAACGGTTTCCACCACATGAATTTACTTGGAATCCTCTATATTTCGAGTGATTTTGATGATCATACATAATCGGGTTATAACTGAGTGATGTCTTGAAGATATTTCACAATAAAGAAAAATCGTTTACTGTAAATCTGTATGAGTGACGAAGAAATGGTTTTGATTCTACCTCAACCATTGTCTCTAGACAATTATACTTTGATAACTCCAAAATTATCTATATTGTATAATTTTCCGGACTATTCATCATTGGATTTGTGTGTCTCAGATGTAAGTAGTGATGTTTTCTGTACTTTTCTGTTGCGTCATTGAATTGCATACGAACTTATAAACCCAGCCACATATTTTAGTCCGGTTACTTACAACTGCATAATCCAACCACAAATCGTTCGATTTCCTGTACGTCATCATGTGTGGCCGGAAATCTGTGGGTAACTTCACACCAATGCTAGATGGATGGTATATGGTTAGAAATGATCATATCACTCTCTGGATATTTCCTCCTTTCTTCCTCTTATCGGAAAATCACGTAAATTGAAATATTTGAGGTTTTCATCAAGAATAATTTTTTTTATGAGAAATCACTAATAAAAAAGTTTTCCATATGCTGCGAACTTTATGCTGGACACTGTATACTTACTCTAGAATGCAAATCCAGCCATTTTTCACGGCGAAAAGCATACCGCGTATGCGACCCGTTTACGATGTGCGCATGCGCGTCATCAGTGTAGTTTGGGTAGATCGTTGCCAAGTTTGAAAATAATTTGGTGTTCAAATTCAGAGTTTTTTGTTATGAGGCGAAAGAAACTTATTTAAAACAATAATGTACCCTATGCTACTGTAATTATAATGACCGTGCAACAGTGCTTTTGTCAGAGACAGAGACGGTTTTTAGAATTTTATATTCTCTCTTGTCGTTTTGTGTGGTGTTTGTTGTCGTTGGTTATTCGTTCATCTTTCGTGAATTTTCAATAATCTTGTTCTTTTAAAGATAATTTCTAATAAAGCCGTTTCTTCCTAAAAATAAATAATGAACTGTTTAGTGTTGTGTAAAGGAAAAATACCTGAAATAAATAATCTTTAGTACATAATGAATTTTTTTATGTACCTATATGCTTTGCTCAAAATAGCTTAAATATTATTTTCGCTTGACGAAAAAGGCATGATTTGTGTTCTTGAGAAGAGACCCCAGCAGAACATTTGAGTGAGAAAATTGTAATTTGTGGCAGACATTTTCCTCATGAAGATTCATGTGAAAACGACAATGGAATGATTTGAAACCTAGTACAGTACCAATACTGTGTCTGCGTAAGCATGCATGGCGAGTGATACTACTTTCTGCCTCGCCGCTTATATTAAGTGTATGGGTCAAGTGGTAGAACAACAAAGTAGCATTCTGTGCTATCGAGTTGAATTTTTTTATATAAATTTAGTTGAATGTAAAATCAGTGAATGAAAATAATAAAGTCGATATTATAATTATTATGAGTTCTAGATTCCTACAAAAAGTACTGAACATGCACAGAATCGCCTCAGAAAATTAATGTCAATATGAAAATGCTTCTGGCCTCTTTTTCATGCACCCTCATTGTAGAAATTGCACTGAGGTAATACAACCAGAAATAATCGTAGAAATAGCATGTTGATCTCTTCAAATAATTTAAATTAAATGCATTTGCCTATTTTGACATGAATCGTTCTAGAAAAAAAAACCTCGAGCTTCCAAGCATCCAAGTTTATAAATCCAATTTGAGTTGAAATTATTCATGATATTAGCTGAAATAAATTTTCATAGTTTTTTGTACTTTCAATTAAATTTCCAATCCAGTGCTTCCTTTAAATTCGCACCGACGATTTGGGGTGATTCCGTAGGTTTTTGTTGGTTAACTGCAGCTGAAAAGTGAATGTGACACCAAACATCAGTCGCCTGAACTTTTTACAACACTTTTGACATGGGGATTAGCATTCTAGAGTAAGTATATAACATATATTTCTATGGTTTTACCTTAGTGGTCACGTGACATTTGTCAAAATCGATTTTTATCTAGGTTAACGGACTTGCACAAACTTTCCCCCAGAAATGTTTTTCCATACTCTAACAATAAACTTTTTTCCTCGCATGGTAAATGCTTTTGGCGGTCACTGTATATCATGGTGACTATATCGAAACTTTCATGACTCAATTATTGATGAGTCGCTAGTCCAGAACCGCTTCGGATAAAATCTTATCGTCACAAATTATTTTGCAGTGAATTGAACGTGTTATATTATTTATGCTGAACAGCAATATTCATTTCCTGTGCATCAGTTTGTTCATTTTTGTTAAGAGAGGTAAGTTTTTTCATTTGAATTATTTATTTATGATCCGATATGGTATTTGTACAACATTTTTTGGTTATCACATAACATATTCAAATATTTATTAGTTACCATATTTTTGAAAAACAGTAATGAAATTTCTTTTGTGATTCCCCCACATCTCAAACAAGGTGGGGCCATAGAGCGTGAGAGCCTGATTGTCCGAGTTCTATGAAAGATAGGAAGATGTTACAGAAACCAAAGTGAACTACACAAAAGTGTTTATAACAAGAAATTATTGCTGAATTGAGAGGGCAAAACTAGAAAAATCTACGGGGTTTAATATTTTTTTTTTAATTGAATAACATGTATTTAGACCAGTGCTTATGAATTTTTGAGATAAATGAAAAATTAACCTACTGGAAGAGAAGCAAAATATTGTTTGAGTGACGGGAAAAATAAAATTGAGACGAAAACATGGAATCGAATAAATGGAACGGAGTGAACCTTTAGGGGTTAAAAGTGATATTTCACGGTTTTTCGCGATTGAAAACGAAAGTTGACCTAATATCGAAAAAAATTGTAGCACAAAGTTATTGAAAATGAAAAGATCTACAACTACTGAATGAAACATTTTTCCACATTACCTCAAATTTTCCGGGAAAATCGGAAAATCCAATTTTTCTGTTTTTAATTTTTTTCTCGCACAAAAATTATTTTTTTTCCTTATTTCTTGTTGAAGATTCCGCGCGTGTGGAATTGCGAAATGTCGGCCGAGCGCGCGCTTTTCTAATACTATTTCATCTTTTTTCTCTACTTCTTGTAGAAAGGTTCATTCCTTATTTCTTGTTGAAGATTCATAGCCAGAAATACGCGAACGAAGTGAGCGCGCTCGCCTCCAAATTACGAAAATACGCGCGCAAATTTGCGAAATATCAGTCGAGTGCGTGCGTTCCCATCACTATTAAGGTTGACTATTGAGT
This sequence comes from Chrysolina oricalcia, assembly GCA_944452925.2. Classification (NCBI taxonomy): domain Eukaryota; kingdom Metazoa; phylum Arthropoda; class Insecta; order Coleoptera; family Chrysomelidae; genus Chrysolina; species Chrysolina oricalcia. The sequence continues at coordinate 25,644,582 of OX101811.2, forward strand.
GCATTATTATCATAAAAAACCCTAATCTAATGAACTTTGGAAAAGTCACAAAAATACTAAAAGCAGTCATCCAAAAAATTCCTCATCTATATCGTTCTCTTCAATTTCATTGGTAGTTTCAACTCCATCTTCTTCTTCAAATGAATTGGGATCATATAGATCCCTAGCCAATATGAAAAAAATAACCAAGGGGTCCTGGCCGAGCTCTTTAACCATCTTTAAAAACATGAACCTTGCTAGGTATCCTCCCAAAAAATGACTTTTTCTGTTGGAATACGGGCCAGCAGCTTTCGCATGACGCCTTAAATTGAGGAAGTAATTACCAGATGAGTAAAATGTTCAGGAATTATTACCATGAGCTTTCTATGGCATTTGTATGGCATCCAGTATCTGGGTCCTTGAAATTGATGGAGTGGTTCACTTTTGAATGAGTTTAATTCGGATTTTCTGATATTTTGTCGTATGCTATCCAGCAATCCGAGTAAATAGTGGTTCCCTTTTCAATAAAATGTTCAAAAAATATAGGAAAGTATCTGCAGTCCTGTCAGCCACAACAACCATAACAACTTTTCCAGACCCCTCTTATAACCACCAAAAACCAAGGAACCCTCAACTCGGTGATCACGATGATATTTTCTTTTTCCAAATTTGGATTAATCAATTTCGACTCTAAAGAAAAAATTAAGGAAATGAGGTATCAACAAACTTTCTGCCGCGACACAATACAAACTTGTGAATACATCTAATTTCTTCTTAGCTCAATATCATATCGCAATTTGACAAATTTGTTCTATAAGGAAAAAAAAAGGACTAATTTTAATCAATTTTTTCAAGGTAGCACCAAAAGCCTAGAATCCGACTCACATCACAAATTGACGAATTTATTTAACCAAATTAACCAAAATAACTTACATTTTGCCAGGTCCCCCAATTTTAGACGTTTTCGAATGCATCAAATACCACTTCTCGGCAAAAATTGGCCCAGTCCACAGCAGTATGTGAAGCAATCGATAGTTCATGCATAATTCGTCTGAGGGGATCTTTATTTACCCACATGTAGCAAAAGCAAACAATTTTCCATAAAGGAAGGTGTGTTTTATATCTTATAAAAAAAAGTTTTGTAGCTGATGGATGCACTGAATATGGGAAAATATACAAATAAATTTGAAATTTACTGGTCGACAAGCCTAAGGATGCCTCCGAGAATTGGTTGCGCAGTAGACACAACCCTGGAGTGGGGCCGGAGCTCACTCGCTCTGCATTATTCAAGCAGTTAACGTCGTGAGTGTACAGTCAGTGGAATAAAATTATTGTGGCGTTATTCTGATTGTGTGTTGAATTTGAAATCCTTGTGTTGTGTATAGTTTTGAAATATTATTAGATAGGTTATAGTGTAGTTTGTTGTGTTTGAAAATTCCTTCAAAGAGTAAAGTGAGAAATAAGATTCTGAGTGGACAAAGTAGGGAAATTGTCAGTAATGTCATCAAATTTATGCAGGAAGAAGCAATGATAGGTGAAACCAGTATTCCTCTTGTGAAGGTTCAAGAACGAGTTGCTGCCGCAACGGGAGTTTGCGTTAGAAGCATTAGGAAAATTAATACAGAAATGAACAAAATTGAAAAAGGTGAAATGGAACAATTCTCAACTCCAAATAAAAAGAGAAACAAAAAATCAAAAGTTGCCATGGACAATGCTGATTTGGCAATGGTCAGAGGTCATGTGATATTGTTAGTCAACTTCTGTAAGTATGTTCCTCGTGTTCTTTATTATATTTATTTACCTATTTCTGATATTGTGTGGCGATGCATTCTTTTTCTAGTCGTACTTTATTTACACTTAGGCTTCGGGAAAATTATGCAATTTTCATAAACGGTCCAGTGATAACAGACAATTATGTTATTCGAACAGTTCATTAGGAATTAATGAAAATTCAGATAAGAACCTACGCTCCTACGTGTTGCAGAAAAATTTCTCTCTCGATTGTACATTCCGATGATAACCAGCCGTAAACAGTAGTCGACCTTTGTCGCACATCTACTCACGCTTTCTATGGTTTGCGCATCTCAGAGGCATCCTTATGCTTGTCGACCTGTAACTACGTAGATGTTAAAAAATTACGTTTTTGTACATCTCTTGGATTTGGATTTATTTTTCCGTACTGTACCGTTGCAACACCATCTAACTCCTTCAGCTTTATTCGTATCACTCATCAATACTAAAAAACCGCCGGCCGGCGTCGCAATAACTGACGAGGCATTTTATTTCCCCACTTTTTGGTATAACATCGTAATGTTGCAGTTTTCCGAGTATTTCATTATTATTTCTCCACGTGAAAATTGAATCTAAAATAATTTTCTCAGACATTATCAACTAAAAAATTACGGAAATTGTTTATATTAAGTGACTACGGGTGAATGCTTTCTTGATCTCCGAGGCATGGTCATTTTTTCTCCATCGGAAATTTACGCCTAACTCAATACAAGAATATGGTGATGAAATCAATAACTATTTTCATTACAGAAGCGCTAAATCAAAAGTATACAAAACTATTTTATTGATATATACAGGCCGTTTCTTTTAGCTGATCCCACTATTGCTATCTCGGAAACGGAGAGACCTACAAGGTCGGTTAAATGGGAAATAAGTTTCCTATTTTGAGGAGCAAAAATAAGCTTTTTTCAGATGTTAAATATCAATGGTAGTTTTTGAGATATTCGCCAAAAACTAAATTAGTCGAATTTCGTTTTTGGCTCTACCGCCTCCATTTCGAATGATATAAGAAAAAGTCAGGGTAACTTTCAATAATGTTTCATATTTTTTATAATCTGATATAAATCAATTTTCAATGCAACGTTTCTTTCATTAGATTCTATCATCAACTTTATTTTGGTAAATACGGACCTCTAGTTTTTTTCATCGATTTTTGTAGCCACTTTCATAAAAAATTCAGCTATGTATTACAATACATGTGTTTCTCGAATTTTTTCCCCGAAAAAACATCATCAATATTTGGTCATACAATTCCCGTCAGTGTAGTCTCAAAAAGAAGTCTGGGGAACTTTCAATACTGTTTCAATTTTTGTTATAATCTTATATGAACCAATTTCCAATGCGACGTTTCGTTCATTAAATTCCATAGTCAACTTTATTGTTTTAAATATGGGCCTCAAGTTTTTTTCATCAATTTTAGTATCCACCGTTTTAACAAATTCAGCTATTATTTACAATACATGTATTTTTAGACGTTTTTCTGAGACAAAACATCATCAATATTTGGTGAAACAATTTCCGTTAGTGTAGTCTGAAAAAGGTAGAAACCAAAATATTAGAACTCAAAATACACCTCCACACATCTTTTGAAAATTTGCAAGTAGAGGTGAATGCCTATGCATTCCAGGGTGTTTGTATGAATATGGAAGAACTGTTCAAAAGTCAACTTTTATGGAACATAAATGTTTGTTTCTGATGTTTTCTGGCAAACAGAAATCTTGGAGAAAAAAATTCGGAGAGCACTGAAATGAATTGACTTTTTCAAAGTGAGCCATGAATTAACAGAATAATAAAGTGTCCAATCTATTGACAAGTACATAAATAATCATTTGATTCGTGTGAATTTGTGAGGTGAAAACCATGAATATTTCTAATGACGAGAAAGTTGATATGCTTTTCGTATACGCGAAATGTTTGAGAAATGCTACTAGTTCTCTAGCTATGTATGGGGAATTGTACCCTGAGAGGCATCAGCCATCCGAAAGATATTTTCAACGCATTGAGAGGAGTTTACGGAATCATGGTTCATTTGAAAAACCCTCCAGTAAGAATAACTAACAGAGGTGGCGATACTGAAATTGGCGTTTTGGGTAAGTTCAGAAGACATTCTCGATAGTAATAAAGTGATATTTATTTGATTCAGGACTTGTGGAATACCGAAAAATTGAGAACAAACAAATTGAGAGAGATTGCACATAATAATGCTATATTCGAAAAATTTTAAGAATAAATAAATTCAGACCATACAAAGTCAGAAAAATCCACCATTTGCATTTAACGAACTATGATAAGAGAAAAACATTTTGTAGATGGCTACTCAGACAACATCGTCGGGATAATGAAATCTGTAATAAAATTTTATGGTGTCATGAGATTAGATTCACAAATAACGGATGGTTTACCAGAAATATACATTATCACTGGCGACAAGAAAATCATTTTCTACATAGAACTACAAATGGCTTGGTGTTCTAGACACCAATATTATCGGTCCCTACTTTTTTGTGGCATCGTTGAGGGGGGAATTTTATTTAGAATTCTTGTCGGAGACTCTAGTTAAGTTGTTGGAAGAATTGCCTTTGAATATTCTGCGAAAATATCAGTTTTTCCAACATGATGGAGCTCCGCCACATCGCAGAAATATTTGCAGAGATTTCCTCAATACGACTATGCAAGGACGATGGATAGGAAGCAATGGTCCTATCAAATGGCCACCACCACGTTCACCTGACTTGACCCTTTTGGACTTTTCATTATGGGGTTTCATTGAAGACAAGGTATTCGGATCAACTTTTGGCAATATTGACCAATTGAAAAAAACATTAAGATGGGCTTGCATGGCTATAACTCCACTAATGCTGAAAAATTGCCATAAACATACTATAGCAAGAGCGAATATGTGTTTAACAAGCGATGGACGGCAATTCGAACATTTAATGAGATATCGTGAACGACGTTGACTGTTTGTTACTTGGTATATTACATTTGCTTTTGATATTGGAGTTTATGTATATCTTTGAGTTCTAGACCAAAAAAATATTGGTACCTACTTTTTTGAGGTAGCTCATCTGACCGGGAATTGTTTGACTATACACTGATCATGAGAAAAATGTCGAAAAATACATGTATTGTAATTAATAGCTGAATTTGTTAAAACAGTGGCTACTAAAATTGATGAAAAAAACTGAGGCCCATATTTAAAACAATAAAGTTGACTATTGAATTTAATGAACGAAATGTCGCATTGGAAATTGGTTCATAAAAGATTATAACAAATATGAAACAGTATTGAAAGTTCCTCTGACTTTTTTTTGAGACTACACTGGCGGGAATTGTATGACCAAATATTGATGATGTTTTTTCGGAGTAAAACGTCGAGAAACACATGTATTGTAATACATAGCTGAATTTGTTATGAAAGTGGCTACAAAAATCGATGAAAAAAACTAGAGGTCCGTATTTACAAAAATAAAGTTGATGATGGAATCTAATGAACGAAACGTCGCATTGAAAATTGGTTCATATGAGATTATAAAAAAATTTAAACATTATTGAAAGTTATCTTGACTTTTTCTTATATCATTCGAAATGGAGGAAGTAGAGCCAAAAAACGAAATTCGACTAATTTAGTTTTTGGCGAATATCTCAAAAACAATCATTGATATTTAAGATCTGAAAAAAGCTTATTATTGCTCCCCAAAATAGGAAACTTTTTTCCCATTCAACCGACCTTGTAGGTCTCTCTGTTTCCGAGATGGCAATAGTGGGATCAGCTAACAAAACGGCCTGTATATACAGTGAGCACGTAAAGGTTGAAACAAATTCGTTAAACGCTTGATATGGCCATTAGGGAAAATAAGCTAAGACACGTCGAATTTATTTTTCAGATGCGCATTTTTTGGACTACTCGGATTTTTATAACGTCATCGCTGTTCGAGTTATGACGTCATTTCGATTTTTTTTTAAATGGCATTATTCTATTCTTATAATACTGTCAAGAAGAACGGATTTTTCTGTGTATGAATGTCATATTTTTTCTTATGTTAGATAACCGTATGTTAGAGAAAAAAAATATATTTTATTCATAAAAATGTAATATTAAGTCTGTCAACGTGAACTATTGACTTGAAGTATCTCCAGAAAAATTAAATCTAGTGGGGTTAGATCAGGAGATCTAGCTGGCCACTCTAAAAATCCTCGTCTGCGAGTAGAGGACGGCAATTATTATCATTTGACGTAGCGCTTCGGGAGGACTTTCTGATTTTTGGTGGCGTATCCACTTGTAAGCTGCAGAAAAACCTACAGCCCCACCCCGGGTGGTCGGTTGCACACTTCGAGCAAACACCAGACGACGGGATTGGCATCTAGGCAACTCACATCACACTTGCTTCACAACAGAGTATGAAGTAGCCTATGGATACTCGACAAAAATTCTCTCATACTGCGGATTTCGATCAGAGACGAGGATTTTTAGAGTGGTCAGCTAGATCTCCTGATCTAATCCCACTTGAAAAGCACTTGAAAACAATTGCTTTCAATTTGAAACTTATAATTTCAACTTCAGGTTATATTTTTCAAAACCAAGGAAGTTCAACGTCAGGTTCTATTTTTCTATAACTTGGGTTTTTGCATGTGCCGTGTCAAGTTCTCATTAGACTTTCTCTTGGTTCAGTAACTTCCTTGGTTTTGATTAATAGAATTACTGAATTGATTAAATTTGAAACAATTTGAAAATTTCCTAAATCTTTTCGGTTTGTAGTACCTCTTGATTTTGGGCAACTTTTTGACGCCTTGGGATTGGGAAAGATCTCATTAGACCTGTCCCATGATCTAGAGCATACAATTGGTTTCTCAAATTCCCAAGAGACTGTGTCTTAAGCCTGGTTTTGTGCACATCGGGTTGTAGTTCTCATTCGACTTTTCTCCCGGTTTGTCACATTTCCTTAGGTTTTGATTAACAGAACTATAAATAGATTTACAGATCAATTTGACTATTTGGTCATTTATCAATTTTCAAAACACAGATCAGTGTTTCTAGAAGTTAATGTTCTAAGTCAAACGTCATTGTCATTGTCAACTTTTGACACAATGTAAATTTCATTCATTCAGTTTAACAGTAGATTAAGCTCCAACAGACATGTGTTACTCTGCCTGTTGAAACTTTTATCCAGGTTAATCCTGGAATAAGGTCTTTTTTAAAATGTTATTCATATGATGTCCAGTTTTTAAATTTTACATGGTCCTCTGGACACATGATATTTTTATGGTCTGGCTCTTGTACACCTGACGGGTAAGTAACTTTTCAATTTTCAAAATTCTCATTATCAAAATTTCTTAAATTCAAGTCAATGTCACTTACTTACAGGTACGCACTGATGATGACTTTATAGTCGAAAGCGCTTTGCTATGATTTTATAAATACATTTCTGCACGAAATACAACTATTCTTTATTCAATTACTATAAGTGATAGAAAATGTTAATCCATATTTTAGTTATTTTCGATTGAGGCGAAAACCTCCGCGAACTTTTACGAAATTCCTGGACAAGTCGACAAGTGGAGCATTGCGCACTCGTAGTGACATGATGCGCGCATCATCGCAGTTCCGCAGCAGCTTTATTTCAATGCGAAGCGTTGTGCTAAGTGTTACAATTGTTACAACTGTAACATATAGCAGCCGCACAATTGTTACAATTGTAATACTCAGCTCAACGCTTCGCCATGAAATAAAACAGCTTCGGAACTGCGATGATGCGTGCGCCATATCACGACGAGTGCGCAATGGTCCACTCGTCAACTTGTCCAGACATTTCGAAGTTCAAGGAGGTTTTCGTTGAAATTGAAAATAACTAAAATATTGATTAACATTTTCTAACACTTATAGTAACGTCGTTTCCACGTCAAATCGCTTTAGGGGCACGTATGGAAAGAAAGAATTTGGTTAACAAATTTTGAAAAATGTACACCCAAAGCCGCCGCATTACATATGCTCATAATTATTTTTGTTTTACAATGTAAACAGCTTATTAAAACAGAGAAGCTGAAAATGGTATTTTTTCACGGATTAACGGTTTTTTGAAATTTTGATTGGCGGGGGGAGTCATGCTGGGTCTATTTTCACGCAATATTAACAAGCACCATACTGCATGTGCACAGTAAGTGTCAAATGGACTGAATAAGCCTCGTACGACTGGGTGATTCATCCGCATGGACGAATTCAACTCTGGCGCCAAAAGCTGTTGTTTGTTTTTTGTACATAAAAAAAACTATTTTTGGCTAAAAACTTCTTCTGTTCGGTTTTCCTTGTTTGGTACATATATGGGTATATGAAAAAAAAGTAGCAGACATTTTCATAACTTATTTTTTCATTTATAACAAAATATGTAGAATTTACCGATATTTAGGTAATATCAAAGTGCTGTCAAAATGGCCCTTGACCAGTTGCACGTCTACTGGCAGCATTTTCTCACACAGCCCAAAAGGTTTTGAGCGATTTCCGGACATGTCACCTCACTCATGTGATAGTCATAATGGGCGACACTCGTAAATCCCGGTATTTTGGTCATAAAAAAAGATCTTGACCTCGTTCTCTGTTCAAACTTGGCAGAATGTATGTCCAGGACCATATGTACCGAAATATAAAATCAGCAGACGGTTTCAGGATCAGTCACAATCTGACTGGTTTTCAAACTCCCCCCTCCTTAACCTTGACCTGCAGAAATTCGAAAATTGCCTCAAGGCAACTTGGGGCAACACTGAGAATGATATTTCATGTCCAGTAGACGATTTCCTCACCTGCAAGTGAATCGTATAGGCAGCTCTTTAACTATTCCAACATTAGCCTCATAGCTTCCTCGTACCAATTGATACGTTTCTGCGCGACTTCGTTCCCAATTTCTTCCCAGCTGAAATTTATTGACTTTCATTATTTGTTCACGAAGTCGACTAAATAAAAAATGTACGTCCCCTACTAGATTACACCAACATGATCGTATTATTTTGTGGTCTTGAAATGGCTTTTTGGGAAATTCAAATTGTTTTTTTTTTGTTGTTGTTAACAACATATATTGAAAATAAAAGAGTCATTTCATGGGAAATCTGCACAAGTGTAGAAGGACAATTAATCAATTTGTCCCTATGTGTTAATGTCAATCGACATTAATAACATCAGCTGAAACATAAAAAATACAGGGTGATTTACTATCACTTACACAAAATGAAATGGAGTACTATGGTCTCTCATGTACGAAAGCACCTGTAAAATTTGAAAGCTATCCGTAATGATTCAACCAATTTTTTGTACGTGAACCGCTACTGAATCATTGAATTTTAAGAACCTCCGAACACTATCATGTTTCTGTCAAAGATGTCATGAGAACTGAAGCTAGTTACTATCTTCGAGTGCAAAATCTCTGCTGGTTGTCTACTTGTCCCCGATCTGTCTTGATTTTACACTTATTACAGAACGAATACTCATGGCGTATGTGGAAACAACCAACATCAACCCTCGTTATAACCCGTTTCCTCCAGATATTTCAATTATGAACCTCAAAAGTCCTGCGTACAGAAATTTGAGAAGACGTGGCAATGATGCACGTATGTATGTCACCCGTCAAAAGTCAAAACATCGTCAGTTTGATTTGCAGCAGTGATCGTTTGTTGACGTCTTTCGTGAATCGGTGCTATTCATTCAATACCAACGTTTGCCTCTCGCAATTGTGATATGATTGTTACATAAGGTGCGGTGAATGAAAATGCCAGGGCAAACTTCTTTCGTCGCTTGATGTATTGATGGAACATTCACACATTTTCTTTAACTTCATAATCTATAATTCTGTTGTGCTGTGTTACGTGATTTGCAAACATTTTCTATTAATTTTTACCATTTTGTAAAGTGAGCCTGCACGGTTCTACGTGGGCAGTTTCTATCCAGTGGCGGTGGGTTCCTACAAATTAATCAGTTCATTTTCTCGTTCCATGTTTGTGATTCTTTTTGGTTTTCAACTTCTTTTGGTGGGGAAAGAACAATTACAAATTTTGTGTAAGTGGTGGTAAATCATCCTATGTATTGAATGCCGTGGTGGCCATGCTGGTAGAACGTTCGCCTTAAGAGAGATATTCGAGGGTTCAAAGCCTCGCATGGTCATCGGTCTCGTGCATGGCATCACACTTTAAAAAGTAAGAGCTGCGTCTTCCCTAACTCACACAAGTCTCTTGAAGACTTCCGAAGTTTGCGCGTAGGAGTGCAATCGGTTGACAAAAGTAACATTTTTTTTTTTAGAATGACAAATTGTTTTCACGACAGTCCGCTCAACAGTTATCAGAATAAAAAAAAAGATAGACTGGAGAAATGCTAAATGAAGCAGAACTGTAATTGCAAAAGTTTCGATAATTTTTAAAAATATTTCACAAATGTTTTCAAGGCTACATATTCACTGTGAATATCTCAACCATATATTCAAGCTTAATGTTTTGGGGCCAATATTGCTTCTGGAAAATTTCACCAATTTTATTTTTAAAATGTCCTGGTAATACGTATGGGCCAGGTAGCCGAGTGGTTTAGGCGTCTTTGTTTTAATCACTTTGGCTGCCAGCCGGCGATGATTCAAACCATGGCGACTGGAGAAATTCTTCTGATAGCCCGAGAAAGTGCTAGGAATCGCACGTATGAAGGTAAGACCCCGTTAATCCTTAGCTCGCACAAGTTTTGAATCGTGAGGGATGTAGTACGTGAGGGGACGACAGCTAGCTGGTTAACAAAAACAAACAATAACGAACAGAAACAAACAAAAACAAACAGAAACAAACAAAAACAAACAAACAAAAGCAAACAAAAACAAACAAATTAAACAAAAACAAACCAAAACCAACAAAAACGAACAAAAACAAACACAATCAAATAAAAACAAACAAACAAAAACAAAAGTTAGGAAAAAATTACATTTCCTAATTTACAAAACAACAGTTGTATATATCAATTTTCAACAGTTGGTACAAGATTATAGTTGGTAACATTGACTTGAAAATTACAGATTTCTTTTCTATTGACACCTGATGTATATCCCTTAGATACAATCAACAAGTCTTTTGTTTTTCGACTGAAATTTTAAAATTTTCTGTTTATTTATATTCGTAAAGCCTTTTTTCATATATTATTCACAATTTTAAACTGTAATGTCACTATTGAACGAATTAAGAACATGTCAACCAACCTCACTATAGTTGTAAGTAAAATTGAATAACATCAAAATGTAGAATTGACATAAATAATTCTTTGCAGTTCCCTGAAGATGTAAATAATATTTACGAAAGCTTGGAATGAACTCTATAAAAGAGTACACTTTTGACTTTGCTGCAATCCCCAATATCAACTGGTTTTATTATGTATATACATATATAAAAAATTCAGTCATTACATATATAAATATAAATAAAATTAAATGTATAAAATAAAATAAAGTAAGATGTGAACTGTACATTGTACAAACAAACTAAAAACACATTAAAATTGAATATAAAACAATAACACTGAAGACTTATCCACAAACAACATTGAAATGTCATTAAAATAACTTTATCACAGGATTCTTGGAGAAACTCATCAACAGAGTAATATGCTCCTTGCAATAAAAACAGTTAAAGTTGCCTTCTGAATACATTGATATATGACGACGATATCACGTCATCACTCAGCTTGTTATATAGCTTTACCCCATAGCACATGGGACGATTCTGCGATACGGCCAATCTACCACAAGGCTGATGCAATTGATGAGAAATTCTGGTAAAGTGTTCATGAATTTGTTCATTTTTGGGTATACTTGAAATATTATTTATGATGTATACTAAAGTTTGGTAAATATACAAACTAGGCATTGTTAGTATTTTATAACGTATAAATAATGTCCTGCAATGATCTCTAGAAGATGCACCTGCCATAATTCTCAATGCTTTTTTCTGTACAAAAAATAATTCGTGGGCTTGGGCAGATAGGCCCCGTTGTTCTAGACCGTAAGCTATGACAGTCTGAATTGAACTATGGTATAGAAGTTTGAGAATATCAGAAGAGACTGTCTCAATTGTCGAAGTAAATATATATGTTAACACTGTTGATGTGGTTGTTCCAGGTTAGCTTATGGTCAATATTGACACCCAAAAATTTAGTACAATTCACTTGATAGACCGGGATCCCACGCCTATTTTCAAAATTGATTAATAACAGGCTGAATCTTCCTGAGTAGGTTCATTTTGCCGAGACGCCCAACTTTTTCCTCTACGAAAATTCTCGATAGTGGTAGCTAATGAAATGCGCAGGCGTCAATCATGTCGATTTGGTGAATGAAAAAATTCATTAATAACAGTTAGTTTTTCAGTTGAACCTCAAGATAATTCGATAAAGTGGTCGAAAAAGCTTTTGTCCTACAAAATGGATGGTAGGACTGAAGAGTCCCCCACTCCCAACATGTACCAATGACGTGGTCATAAAAATTCATTAATAACCAGCGGATTTTTTTACCGTTGCTTGGTTAATAATTGTATAATTGAATGGTCATATTGTCCTACAAATTGAATGGTAGGTGTTCCCAGTCCTTCGCTCCGAACATGTCAATTCCATGGTAAAAAAAAAATTTATTAATAACTGTAGGACAATGATAACACATGCAAGGTAAGTGTATCCTCCACCTAAATAATACAGTGTCCTACAAAAAAACAGGTATGTATCGCTAGTCCTACAAAAATTATTCAAAATTACGAATTATTTTGAAATTGTGTTTTAGCTTATTTAATATACTTTTATTCGTAAAGTAATGTGACTTTCAATGTATAATTGTTTGTTCAATTCAACAATATCATAATTACGTGAAAAGTTTATGAAATAAGTGGGAAATTTTGTTTAGCTTTCATAATTTTATAAACATATTGAAAACAGCAATAACAAAATAAAAACGTTGAAATAATCAATCTGCCCTCCGGGGCGGCTTAAATGAAGTCGCATGCGCTTCAACAGATGCAGGGTAACCCGGAAAAACCTGCAACACCACATCGTCGTATGAAGAGCAGAAATTTATAATTGAAAACTTTCAAAGAGGTCACACGAATTGTGAAATTCTGCTCTACGGTAAAATAGGACGTATGGTATATCCAGAGGCCTCAAAAAGTCCAGTTCGAAAGAGATATTATATTTTACGGGGGTCAAGTGGCCAAGTATAGTTAAAGTACCGATCTTTCATCCATTCTGGTAGTCGGTCGTGGGTTCGAAGCCTAGCAACTGCTTATATTTCTCTGATGGCCCGAGAAAGTGGAAAAGCACGTAAATAGTGAGAATTCGTTAATCCTTGGCTCTCACAAGTTTCGTCTTTTGAGGGCTGTCCTTCGTAAGGAAACGACATCTGGTTAACCGAAAAATCAATTTTAAACAACAATGTATGCAACTATCATCAAAGGACTCCGCACACTTTTAATGAAAGAAAGTCTTACTGTGAAAATGGCTGAATTTTTGGTATGTTGTAGCTGAAGCCATTCTGAGTAAAAGTCTCCATTGGCCCTACTCGGTCGTATTACCAGATTCGGCGCTAGATCATAATCAATTTTGAGATTTTTTAAAGAACTCGAATGGATGAAAATATACCATTCATATCCAATATTGAACTAGTGAGCGACTGGTCATTACTGACATTCGTGAGAAATACGTTTTATAATACAGAAAAAACCAAACTCTTTTTCTACAAGGTAGTCAATAATAAAATCAATTCTTCTCTGTGTATGAATAGAATTTGTAAAATAAAAATGATAATGTTATTGATATTCATCTATTTCGTTGAACAGTGTCTTGTCATGCTATGAAATGCAACACCCTTTACAACAAACAAACAAATTAGATTAAAAGTGATTATTTCTAAAAAAAAAATCGATTTTGAATTAAAGCAAAAAAATCAAATCGATTCATAATATCATATCAAAAATGAGGATAAATGTGCCTAATTATACAAAATATTTCGATTTTTTTATTTCAGAAGGTATGATCGAAATATCTGTAGGCTTGTTAAGCCCGTGGCTTACGGTCAAATAGATTGATTTTACTGCCTTGATGAAGTTAATTGGTTTGTTTCACCATGAGCCATGAGCTTCAGATTTGGGTAAAACTGATGGTTAACCATACAATTTTTGCGCTCACCAAATCAACATGACTTTTGCCTACGCAGTTCATTAGCTACTGATATCAAGAATTTTCGTGGAATTGACAATTTCAGAGCGTAGGACTGGGAACACCTACCATTCAATTTGTAGGACAGTATGACTATTCAATTATACAAATATTAACCAAAAAATTATAAAAAAATCCACTTGATATTAATGAATTTTTATGACCACGTCATATTGGTACATGTTGGAAGTGGGGGACTCTTCAGTCCTACCATCCATTTTGTAGGAGAAAAGTATTTTCGAGGACTTTATCGAATTATCTTGAGGTTCAACTGGAAAACTAACTGTTATTAATGAATTTTTTTCACTCACCAAATCGACATGATTGACGCCTGCGCATTTCATTAGCTACCACCATCGAGAATTTTCGTAGAGGAAAAAGTTGGGCGTCTCGGCAAAATGAAGCTACTCAGGAAGATTCAGCCTGTTATTAATCAATTTTGAAAATAGGCGTGGGATCCCGGTCTATGATGTATTGTCCCATTATTCATTTTAACCAAATAGCTTTTATCTGTTGTACTATTTTTAGTAACAAAGTTGATCATTTGAGATTTTGCTGTATTGAGCAACAGGCCATTTAAAGAACACCACTCAGAAATTTGAGATGTAACTTCTTGAGCTTTATTTAATACTTCAGACGAATCACCAGCAGATACTAAAATATTAGTATAATCAGCAGATACCACAGTAATTACAGAATTGGGGTAGATCATTAATGAAAATTAAAAATGAAACTTGTCCCAAAATGAAGCCTTGTGGAACTCCTATTGATACACTTCTTAGACTTGAAGTTGTCCCATTTACACTGGCCAGCTGCCAACTACCAGATAGGTAATACCTAAGCCAATTCAGTGCAGAACCTCGAATGCCATGGATTTGTAGTTTGATCAAAGGCTTTTCTCATGTCAAAAAATAAGCCTAAAATATCATTTTTTTTGTCTAACATTTCTAGTACGTGTTTAATAAGTTGATCAATTGCGGTAATAGTAGATTTATTTTGTCTATAACCATTCTGACTGGGAGAAAATAATCTGAAATTTTCAAAATAACCATATAATCTTTGATAAAAATAATTTTCAATAATCTTAGAAAACTGATTGAGTAGTGATATTGGTCTATAAGAGGAACAATCTGCACGAGAACCTTTGTTATTGTAAATGGGTGGAATTTTTTATATTTTTAAGATATCAGGAAAACTCCCCTCGATGAACGAAGTGTTCACGATATTAATGGTTCAGAAATAAAATTTGCGACTTTTTTTATAACATGACCAGGAATTTCGTCCATACCAGAAGATTTTTTCTTGCAAACTTTTTTAATGATCTCTTCCATCTCAAATTTTGTCGTTGGATATAGATAAATACACTGTAGGGAGGGTAAAATAAAATTTATATCATTTATATCAGGTTTGGATATGCTACTACTCACAGTTGAGAAGTAATCACTAAAATGGTTGCTAATGGTCAAATTATCAGAGTTATCTTCATTATAAGACATTTTAAGAAATGGTACACCACTGCCTGTATGATGACTTTGTGCTTTCTTGATTATTTTCCAAGATTCTTTCACCTTGTTGTCTGCTGAAGAGATTCTGTCGTCATTATAAGTTTTTTTGGCATGTTTCAGTTTAGCCTGATATGTTATTTTGAGCTCTTGATACTCCTGATGATATAAACCATTTCCATATATTTTATTCAACTCAGATATCTCAGTTATCTTCCTACTCATTTCTGTCAACTCATTAGAAATCCATTAAGGGCTCTTACATTTTTTATTCAAAATTATCTTTTTTGGGAATGAAAGATCAAATTAATAAGATATCATATTATGAAAATGTTCAAACTTGGAATTCACACAAACTTTATCGTACAGTGAAGACCAATCAGTTTCAGATAGCAAACTACTGAACTTATTGATATTATATTCACTAAAACATCTAACGAGTGTTTCACGGTTATCTTTAACCCGTTCATGATAAAAAGTTGCAAGTTGAAAAGTGTGATTAGAAAAACATGAATGATTAACAGAGCGGCTAATAGGATCAACTGTGGATAGAATATTGTCAATACAAGTTGCAGAATCACCTCATATACGAGTTGGTACGCTAATAATTGCTTTTAAATTGTGCTGCTCAAGTATATTCATGAATTCAGTCTTCATATTGCTGTTTTTCAACATATCAATGTTGAAATCACCGCAAACGATTATGTCAAAGTTCTTGTTCTTACTATATAGCTCTTCAATTGTTCGATCGAAAGAATCGAAAAAGGTGTAGGTGTTACCCAAAGGTGATCTATATATTGACAAAAATATTATGTTTCTGCTTTTTGACTTTAATGCTATAGCACATATTTCAACGTCTGTCTCGATATTAGTATCAATGGCAATTTTATCAACACTTAAAGATTATTTTGAAAGATACATACCCCACCCCACCCCTGATATGCATCTCCCTACAAAAGAAAGTGATTAGGTTATAGTTGGTCAATATAAAACTTGCACACTAATATAATTTTAGCCAGCTTTTACTTATACATAAAATATCCGGAGAGTATATCTAGAATTAACTCCATATCAAGTAATTTATTGGAGCAACCTTGTACATTAAAGTGCATAACACACAATTCTGAGCTAATCACTCCAAGTCTTGTACTGTCAGATGCATCACATTGGCTGATTGTATAATTTTTGTAAACATGATTTTCTCCAATCATTAATAATGCTTCAGTGGATCTAAAAAAGAAATAGGCCAATTCTCCTCTACTTTGCCTTCCAGAACACTTCGCATACCATATTTCTGGTAATAATGATCAAAATTGAACCTCCTATCTCCTCCTATCTTGTGTCAGTCATCTACTAGGTTTCCGCATTGGGTTTTTCTGATAACCAACACTGGTTCTGGGCCTGTAAATTACGACTCAGATGCCTTCCATACTCCTCTATTCAAGCACCCACACAAATGGAAACTTGTTATGTTTTTCTGGTTCATTGAGGTACTGATGGCATTTCCGAACTGATTTTGATCATCTGTACTAAATTAACAGCTTTTATTGCGCTCTGGCTGTCGCATAGAAAGTGGATGGGTTTTTTTATTCCAACTGTCCAGATTCATCTGTATGCACACCCTTAAGGCATCTGTCTCGGTTTTGAATACTGTGATGTATTTTTGCCGAGTCGAATTCACACGTTCCGTTTTGTTCCCACTCCATATGTCCTTGCTCCTGTTTCTACGTCTGCCTTTGGGCCACCTGCATACCAAATTATGTTTCCAGATTGAAGTAATTCTTCTTTCATTCATTCCGATTGAGTTGTGTACTGAATGGTTGTGAATGATTATTGGGATAGCGTGTAGGCTAATATCAATTCCATTTTTTTAATACTGACGTCTTGACTGATATTGGTGTGTCTAGTTTGTGATTGGATTCTCCAATCACCTGTTTATATAAATCTGTATACACTCATACTCTCCTCTTCCATGGCTCTGATTAATTAACGTGGATTCCAGTTCATTCATAGCACTCGTGATATTTTTCTGTCTCTATTTCATTTTGGATAACCACAAGAGTGAACCATAATAATTATGTGATCCTTGGAGTTTTTATCGCGGTGTAGGTATAGCCAGTGCATAACATTCAGTTCAAAATCCTATGTTTTTCCAAAAGCTCTTGTGTCCATCATAGAAGATGATTTGCTTTGGTAGATTACATATTACAGATGGATGTTCTAGTTCAGATTTGCGTGTGAAGTGGGTGAGTGTAGTTTTGCTGGGCCCTCAGGTCCAATCTTTTGTACCATTCCTCTACGGTCCTCAGTGCATTTTGCATTATCTCAGATATTCTTTGGGCAAACTTTTCCTGTACGAAGACAACCATGTATGTATTCTGCGGCACATGGTTGTGGATCTCTGTTTCAATTTCTGCACTCGAAAATTCTCCAAAACAAGTGAAATTTCTGGCATTGAAAAGTTTTATGATGATACTAAAAAGTTGTTTACTGTTGGGTTGTTATGTTAGGTTGAAGAGTTAGGTTAGGAATATTTACTTTATGCGGTGAATTTTTGAAATGCGATTCCACAAAAACTATTTAACCCATCTCATCAACTGGAGCAGTAATGACAGGAGATTTGGACTGACTGAAAAAATAACATCAAAATCACCCTTGTCAGCCAGAATTCCTGAGATTGAAGTGGTGTTGAATGGTTTTTCCCTTCGAAGGAAATTGACGATTCTGAGCAACTTGTTGAATATTTATGAATACCAATGTGATAGGCCACTCTGCATCTTAGGAAATAGTTGAGACGCTTCTATTTCTGAACATCATTCATTCAGCTTCAGAATACACAATTTTGTTCCAACCCATCCGATATTCTGGGTCACACATTAAAAATTGTCAATAAACTAAATATTAGTCATTCACATATTAAAACTTGTTTCCATTTTTTAGATTCCAAACGAATTCTCGGGAGAAAATTCGACCATGAATTCATTTCAAGATATCGCCAGCAAAAGGACATCTTGTTTTCCCTGACACGAGGAGAAAATGACAAAGCAGTTTTTCAAATGAATATACAAGGCCAATCCGTTATTAAAACACCAGAAGAGGTGTGTGCCGAGATTTTGAAATATTTGAAAAAAATGGCCGGTGAATACCTCGGAAAAAACATAGTGGAGGTTGTTATATCTATACCTACATATTTCAGTAACGCACAAAGAAAAGCTACGAAGAGAGCAGCTGAGATAGCTGGACTCAAATTGTTGAAATTCATAACAGAACCTTCTGCATGTGCCTCACATTACGTAAAAGACAAAAATACCACCACAAAATTACTCGTGTTTGACTGGGGAGGAAGAACTCTTGACGTTTCCTTGATAAAAGTAGAAAATAAAGTTTTTGAAGTCGAATCTGTGTATGGCGACACCTTACTAGGTGGTAGAAATATCGACCATAAATTATTTGAACACTTTTATACATCAGTCAAGGAACATAAATCCATTCGTAGACTCCAACAAGCATGTGAAGATTTGAAGAAACAGTTATCAACACTGAATCAATTTGAGATATCTATTGACTGTTTCGATGGCGCAAATGATTTGAAACTATCTCTTACGAGAGAAAAGTTTGATAATTTGACCGAAGATATTTTTAAATCAGCTATAGATATAGTGGAACATGGTCTTATTGACGCAGGTTGGGTAAAATCAGAGGTGAAGGAAGTAGTTTTGGTTGGAGGTTCAACTAGAATTCCTAAAATTAGAACTTTTTTGGAAAATCTATTTGCGAGGAAAATACTCAAAACAGATTTGAACCCAGAGAAAGCTGTTGCGCTTGGAGCATGTTTGCAAGCATCAATGCTCCAGAGTGAGTTCGCGAGTGCGGAAAAATATAAATTACCTAACAGAAGTAACACGCCTGTCACTAGGCATTCGGACCAATAGGAATTTAATGACAACTATGGTGAAGAGAAATGCATCATTAACAACCAATTCGAAAAAGACTTTCCCAACATCTGAAAACGATCAACAATCCTATTGCTTCACAATATTTGAAGGAGAAAGAAAAAACACAAGGTATAATATTGAACTCGGCGAATTGACTTTGAATGGGTTTCCCCGAAAACGTGCTGGCGATGCCAAATGCACAGTTAACTTCCACTTAGACGAAGATGGAGTATTAACGGTAACAGCATCTGAAAACTCCACTGGCAAATCTAACAAATTGGCAGTGACATTGGGAGAATTCAGACTAAGTGAACATAAGGTGAAGATTTCTGTAGCAGAGGCTGTGAAACAAAAACAGGGAGACGACGTTTTCGAAACTTTTGAAGTATGCTTTGGTGAAATGCGACAGATGTGTTATCATATATTGTATGATCTATTCAAAATATCTCCCGTATCAGATCGGACCTTCGTCGAAAAGAGATGCAAAGATTTTCTAGATTACTCGAATAACTTACACTTCACAAAGATTTCTGAACTTGAGAAACATTTCAAGTGCCTTTATGAAGCTATATCACCTATTTTGAGCAAAAGTCGCATGCAAGAATTGACAGATTAAATCAGCGTATCATGGAAGCATCAACAGATATGGCGCACTCCTATTTTTGAGAGAAATAATCAATTCCACGCACGAAAATTCAGGGAGCTGTTGAAGATCTAAAATGTGATTTTTTAAGATGAAAATTAAATCTAAAGCATTTCCGGTTTCACCGAAAATTATCCTAGTTTCAGTTCAGTTTTTCAAAAGGTTTTCTTATTTTTTTGATATATCTTTAAATTTGGACAATGAAAATATTTATGGTTGAAGATTTCTCGCATATGAAACGTTTCTTTTCGATGTCATGTTGTCCATGAAAATGGACTCATTGTTTCGATTACAGTAATACTTCACCACCAGTTAGAATGTGGATGTTGCAGTTTTATAAAAAATGCATCACAGTATACAGCGGCTACTGTACTCCAAGACCCAAATGAGATACATTTTGGAACTTGACTTCAACTTAATTGTCTCATGACAACTGGCAACATAATTATCATTCGTTGAAGTTATTCTCTTTAATTCAAATATTTAATGCTGAGGCATATTCTTCAAAATGTATCATCACTTTTGAAAGACAAAAAATTCGGCTGTCAATCATAAGGGGTCCACCATAGGAATACTATTCAAAAGGACGGATTACCTAAAAAAATGTGAATTTCTAGACATGTAAAAATATCTGCTAGTGGAAACCATAATTGTCAACACATTTATCGGGATTTTGTATTTATTAGAGAGACGAACTACAAATTGGCCAATTGATAATGATAGTTATAGTGAGTGAAATTTCACATTTGTTATCATTTGTGATTTTAGCCCAGCGGCCGCTTTTGGGTAAATTTTCATAATTGTGATAAAACTCTGTGAATAACTGACATATAATCAAAATTTTATTTTCATTCGGTTCTTTCCTTTCAAATTCATCTGAAATATAGGATGCGATAGAGAGATGTCATTTGAAAAAAATTAGATAACTCTGCTACCAGCTGATGGCAAAGTATTGTATTCAAAATCCTTACTCCATTTTCATGGGCAACATGGCATGACAAATGAAGGTTTCATAAGCGAACAATCGCATCGGTATGAAACATAATGAAATTAAAATACTTGCTCTATATGTTAGAAATTGTTCATGTTATGAAAAATACGAAAATATACAAGGTTTTCTATTCAAAAAACTAAAACTAATGTCATTTTTGTATTCTTAATTTTCCTGCTCTGCGTCGGATTATTTCTCTCAAAAATATTAGTGAGCCTTCTTTCAGAATCACGCAGTATATAGAATTT
This sequence comes from Chrysolina oricalcia, assembly GCA_944452925.2. Classification (NCBI taxonomy): domain Eukaryota; kingdom Metazoa; phylum Arthropoda; class Insecta; order Coleoptera; family Chrysomelidae; genus Chrysolina; species Chrysolina oricalcia. The sequence continues at coordinate 25,665,876 of OX101811.2, forward strand.
GAAAAATCTAGTGTTTGCAGACTAATGTAATTTCATTAATGAAAGAAATCTCCAACCAAATCATCATTAATTTTGACGTAGTCTTACTTTTTCCCTAACCTAGCTGAAGAGTTGATTGAGAAAATTTGATATTGATATTTGGTATTCCAGAATACTGCAAACTAGTTGAAAATAAATACGATTTTTGAAACTCTGTTTTTAATTTTTTGGTCTACGGGCTGGCTCATGTAATCGTTCATGATAAAACGCAAGGTGAGTTATGAAACGTGAGGTAACGCAAAAGTTGACCAACTTCCAACTATCTGCGTTGCATTCTCACCTCTAGCCAATCAGAGGGCTTTTAGAATCGATCTATTCCTGGTGTGGATCGTAATAACTCGAACATCTAGATTCGAAAATTGAAAAGTGTAAAAATCTGAACAAAGGACCACGCACACATCTTATGGGAAAATGTCTTCCAGTGAAAATGGCAGGATTTTTTATATGTTGTAGCTGGAGCTATTCTAAGTAAAGGTTTCCCCAAACCAACGCGGGAACGCGGGACGGGAGCGAGATAAATGCGAGATTCCATTCGATAGTGGGATATGTAAAAATATATACTGGAGTGATTATTCGTATTCCGAAATGCAGACAAGCAGAAAAATATATATGGTTTGCTATTTTCAATGTTTTTCCAGTGACTCGCACGGTTCCCATGTTCCGTTTCCGCCCGCTCCCGCTCCCGCTCCCGCTCCCGCGTTCCCACTTTGGTTTGACGGAACCTTAAAAGTCGCAATTGGTCCAACTTGGTCGTATTACTAGATTTGGCGCTAGATCATGAATTTTGTGAATTTTAAAGAAATTCTGCTGAATGAAAAAATCTCAATATCTCATTTATAATATTGTATGCGATTGAACATTCTTATAATTCGCAAGAAATATTTTTCCATAATTGGATGAACAACTGTCAGTCATGTCGATTGTACCTTATGTTTTTGTAAATCGTTATTCATTTCCACTTCCTTACCTTCCGGTCTTGCGTTACCTCACCTTACATTCACATGAACCAGTATTAACTATTTCAATTTTCATGGAAAATATAAAAAACAGATAGGTTATTGGGAATCTAGCATTTCGGGAAAAAAAATGTATCGCTCTTTAAAAAAAATGCTTCATTTTATTTTAACGAGACAACTTCCGCAATTTCTACCTTTCAACGGTTTGAAGTAAACATAATTTGACTATCACAAGTGGGAATACTTCGTTTGAGGTTATGATGATGAAAATTTGATGTATTTGCCATGAGATCTCGTTTGGAATAAAATGAACTTTGTCTGGATTCAGAAGATATTCATGATGTTGAAATATTTTCAAATGAACTTGCTTCAAAGATGAAAACCCATTTTACCTTCAAAGCACTTCAGATGCCTGATGAATAAAAATGAAGCAATCACTTGAAGCGATTGCTTTTCAGTAAAAGCGATTGCTTAACTAGCAAATGCTATAAGTGAAAGCAATTTCCATATCTTGATATGAATAAAATTTTAAAGCAAATGCTGTTTGTCTTACATCTCAGAAGCAATTGCTTGACTCATAAGTTCACTCTAGATCAATTGTGCCAAATGCGCGATAGGGTTGACTAACGTCACGAGTAATATTCATTTAGTATTTTCGTTTTTGTGAAAAATGAGTTGAGATATTGCAAATTTGAGTGAAAGTGATGAATTTGTTAGCGATGAAGAAATTACAGACAAGCAAATGATCTTTGGAAAAAGAGGCCGCTTTAACCATCCTAGTACAGCTATAAAAACATATTTTCAACGTATCACCAACAATAAAACAGTTTCCAAAGAAAATTAGTAATATGAAGACAGAGATAAAAAAGAAGTTTGACATAAAGAAGACGCAATGAACCAATAATCTATAAGCCTTGGGAGAAGTTATCATTAGAAATTCTGGGACTACAAAAGATTCCCGTCTTTAAAAAAATACCAGGTATGGTATGAAACAATTTTATTTATGCGTAATTTTCTAAACTATGAAAATGTAAATGTGTAGGTGCTGTGTCTGCTGGAGCTAATGAAGAAATACTACTTGATAACCGTGTCCGTCAACATATGTAGCTGCAGAATGTAGTTTTATTCCTAGAAAGAAAATTAAAATGTCAAATAAATTACCCGAAACTATTGAAACAAAAATATTTTCAACTGCTGAACACGAATGGTTTTGTTAGAGCAGTTGAAATTATGCCGTATGCAACAAGAAGAAATCCGTAGAAGACAACAAGAAACTAATGGCAGAAATATTGTTACAGAAAAAGACAAGGTGTATTACAATTTATAGTCGGAACTCTATATTTCTAACAGTATTATTATTTTTCTTCATAAATACTAATTGGGTGAGTTAAAAATGAAACTATAATATTTATATGTTGATTTGGTTCAGAGTTGAATGATAAAAATAAACTTGTCGGAAAAGTTTGATAATAAAGATATGTTTAATATTAATTTTAATTTGTTTTTGAGAATGATATTGAAATTATTAACAGTGTATGTAACAATTTTGGTCACACAATAATATGGAAAAAATCAGAACACGTGTTGTTATTGGTACGAATAGAGTACCACCAACAGAAAAACTATGAAAAAAATATATTTAAAAAAAGTTGTTACGAATCCAATTGTTGTTAAAATTTTCACACACGCTGTAGAGATAATTGGAATTAGATACTCACATGATTATTGAAAAGCATTTGGGTTATCAATTCTCTTTTCTGCTGTCCTAATTGTCGAATTATATTTGTTCTCAGGATGTCGTTTGTTGCTTCATTAATTTCAAAATTATCTTCTTGATGGGAATGTTCAAAATCTTCATCATTTGAATGTTTGGCGATATTATGTAACACCACGCAGGCAATTATTGTCAATGGCATTTTTTTTAAATTTACACCTAATTTTATATTGAAGGACAGAAAGCCTTGCTTTTAACTGCCCAAAACATCGGTCAATTATTACACGTTCTCGGCAGAAAGCGTTATTATAATTTTGCTGCTCTTCGGTTGCAGGATTTCTCCAGGGAGTCATAATACAAGGCGAAATAGAATAGCCATCGTCTCCTAATAGTACACATTCCTCCGTTTAGTTTTTAAGAATGTTTCATATGTTATTTTTAAAAATTCTGCTATCGTGCACACAGCCTGTCAATTGGCAATCCACGCTTGTAAATATTTCTTCTGCATTACAGTTGCCTGTACGTTAATGCTTGGGTATCCTTTTTGATTTATATGTACATTCATCACCGAATGCTTAAAACTTTGAAATCCTACCATGTGTACAGTCTATCACACCGATGGAGTTTGGAAAACGATATCTCTCTGACCACAACTGTTTAACTTCCACAACAGCTTGAGCACTTCTAGGAAATTTAATAAAAATATTTGCTTTCTCCAAAACTGTGTCCATTACGGAAATAAATGTCTTACAGACAGTAGTTTGGTGAATACCAAATTCTTAGGCTACAGAATTTTGATAGCCCGGATCGATCCGACAATTGCCGCAGAAATATTTTCATTTCGTTTCTGGGTGATAGTGCAGCACCTCGTCTTTCACCAGTAGCGGTCAAAAAATAATTCGTTAACTACTCAACATTTTTGCAGTCAAATTGATATCATCATCTTTGCAATTTTTATGCACACTGTATATATTTCTTTTGAACACATTCATAAATTCAGCCATAATTAAACGACAAAGTCAAACCAGATCTCACGTGCATGTGCCGCACAGAACCAAAGTAGACTGTTACCAAGCAAATGATGGGGGGGGGGGGGGGTCGACCTACCCTATAAATTTCACAGTAATTGCTAACTTAGCAAAAGCAATTCCACAATTTATTCATCACATATTAAGCACACGGTATCAATTGCTTTTGTTTTTTTAGAAAAAGCTTTGACTAGAAACGTTTCCTGAAGTTTTAGGCAATTACTTACTTCAGTTTCAATTCATTGGATATCAAGCAATTACTTCCATTTCATAAGAAAAAGCAATTGCTACATTTTTATTTATTAGGCCCAAAAATAGCTACAGAGGAAACCGTGTATCTCCTCAGCGTACTAATGAAATTTAATCATTTTGGCCTCACTTATAATAATGATGACACTTTATTTCATTGAAAAATGATCCATTGATCACATTTCTGGTGAAATTTGATTTTGTAGCATCCATTCAACCTCATTCCACTCCGTGGAAATAACGAAATAAATATTTCTGGATAATACTGTTATTATTCTGCTGGTTTTTTCTCGAAGAATATTAAAAAGTGAAGTTTGGAACAGGTTGAATGTGAAAATTGATTTTGTGGCATCCATTCGACCCCATTTCATTCCGTGGAAATAACGGAATAAATGTTCCTGAATAATATAAATATTATTTTGTGGTTTTTCTTCTCGAAGAATATTGGAAAATTTAATGTGGAATAGGTTGAATGTGAAAATTGATTTTGTAGCATCTATTTGACCCCCACTCGACTCCCTGGAAATAATGAAATTAATATTTCTGGCTTTTAGTGTTATCTTGCTGGGGTTGTTTTTTACGAATAATATTGAAAAATTAGGTGTTGAAACGTTGATTATGAAAGTTGACATTGTAGCATTGATTTGGTCCCTTTTATTTCTAGAGGATCCGAGATGAGTCGAGTGGATGCTACAAAATCAGTTTTCACATTGAAATTATTCCACACTTAATTTTTCAATATTCTTCGAGAGAAAACCCAGCAAAAGAATAATGAAATTATCCAGAAACATTTATTTCGTTTTGTCCACGAGATGGAATGGGTTTCAATAGATCATTTTTTGATGAAGAGTCCAAACATTATGTAAGTGAGGACAAAATTGATTAATTTTCATTAGTTCGATGAAGGGCATACGGTTTCCTCTGTAGCTACTGTGCTTTGGAAAAAAATAAGTTTTCACTTTTCCGGCATGTTTATATGAAAATATTTCGACCAGACAAGGGAAAAAAACGTGATAAAATGAATAATCATACGCTGCCCCTTGTTGGCAATGTCATCTTTCTAGTTTCACACAGGTGTTTTCATAATTTTAAGTAAAAGTTAATTTCAATGTGGGTACTTTTGAGATTTCACCATTCTATTTCTGTTCTAGTATTAAAGATTCAGAAATAAATATTTTTTATAGTATTGTTGACAATTTTGAAGAAAATGCTATAGAATACGAGGATGAATAGGGAGTGGAGAGAGATCTTGTTTTCGTATCCAGAAACCCATGAATAAATATCACTTTTGCTACGTAGGTGCAAAAATAACACTTTTGTGAAGTAAAAGAGGAGATTACAGAACAATGTGAATTTGATGGAAGACAAACATTACGAAAGTTATTTCTCAACATCCATGTGTATTTATTAAACATCGCATTCTATTTTTGGATGTGTCCGTCCACAATTTTTCTTCTCCACAAATGATAAGTTACTGAAAACCACGATTTATAGATACATCGAAAACTTTAACTTACTCAATTTTTTTTACCCATTCTATTTTCAAGTTTTTAGTAAAGGGTACTGTGTTCTACTTGTCAAGCATTTTCATTTGATACCCATATTGACGGGATTGAAAACAAAGTAATCCGCCATTTTGTGATCTTTGATTTCGATGTTTTTCATTGAGTACTGTATTTTTACTAGTTCAGCCCTTCCATATGATACCCATATTGAAGGAGTTGAACTAAATATGTCATCCTCCATTTGGGACGGCGGACATCTTGTATTTGGATTATTCATTATGTACTGTAGTCTACTAGTTCAGTCTTTTCATTCGATACCCATATTGAGAGAGTTGAAAAACAATATGTCATCCGCCATTTTGTGGCGTCGGCCATCTTGGATTTGAAATGATTCTGACCATACATAATTGTATCGTCATCAGAACTGACGGTGTACACCAAATTTCAGATCAATCACTTAACCGGAAGAGAGTAAAATTCCAATTACTAGATTTGACCCATACAAACAAAAAAACTGTAAGCTGAATAAAACCGTTTAAAATGATAAAAAATGACGGAAGTTGTCCCACTAATTTCATATGAGGTTAGCAAAACATTGCATATTTTTTAAAAGAAAGGAGAGATGAACATTTTCCTACCACACCTAATTATCGTCAAAAAAGCAGCAATTTGTGGACTGAAAAGTGAGAGAAGATAAAATAACGGAAGTTGCCGAAAAATCGCATATTTTTTTTTGAAAAAAGAAAGTAGCATCTGATAAGCGACAAAAAAGTGGCATATTCTGGATACTTCAGAACTGAGAAAAGATATAAATGATACTCTTCATATGAAGATAAGTAGTAAAATATCGCCTAAAAAAAAGAACTAACTTTTTTTTCTCCGCAACTAATTGCGACAAAAAGGTGGCAAATTATGAATACTTCAGAACTGTGAAAAAATTCAAATTATGGAACTTGTATCGCTAGCGAAACATCACATATTTTTGAAAAAGAAAGAGCGACAATTTGTTTCCGCAACAAATTAGCTACAAAAAGGCGGCAACTTATGGATACTTTTGTGCTGTGAAAAAATAGAAGTTACAGAAATTATTTCGCTAACCTCATATGAAGTTAGCAAAAAAAGCATATTTCATGAAAAAGAACCACAATTTTTTTCCCGCAACTAATTAGCGACAAAAAGTCGGCAAATTATGGAATAATCCGTTATCAACTTTTTCGCAGTTGTCTCGCTGACTTCATATAGGTTAAAATTCGAAGGGTTCCTGAGATATTGAATGAAAATTAGTTTATGGAGGCCACTTTCAAAGGGCTGTACATAGCTTCCTTTGGTAGCGTTTAGAGACCTATGTTTGTGAAAACACTTTTTCCTCCTACACCTATAGAAAGTACACAATTTCCTCCCTCAAACCAGGGAGGAAACTCATACTTTTCCTCCCTAGGGAGGAAAGTACTTTTCCTCCAACGCATTTCAAGTAAGTTGTAAACGATGAAACTTGTGAATCTATTATAATCAAATTATTTCCGTAATTTCTAGAACATCTCATATATCCTGTAATGTAGGTCTGTAATGGCCGACAGAGCGGACGCGAGTGAATCTGCTCCGAACCAAACCTGTCATTATTGTGGTAAAAAAGCAGTAAATAAAGTGAATTGTGCAACATGTGAAGCAATCTACCATAACAGCTGCTCAGCGAGAAAAAACTGCTGTGAAAAATTAAACCTAAATGTGGAAAAACTAAATGAAGTCAGTGGAAACATAACCAATATGTACCAGCAAACTAGGAATAATGCAACAACGTCAAATGACGAATTAGATATAAAAAAACTACAGATGGAGAATAGTTTTCTACACAAATTATTACAAGCAAACGAAAGGAAAAACCAAATCTTGGAATCCAACATCAATATCCTACAAGAAAACAAAAAGCTGCTAGAAGATAAACTTTTTATGATGCAAAAACTATATGACCAACAACCTACATGTAGCAAAAACTTCGCTGATATAGTGAAGATGAATAATAACGAGGAACGGAATCAACCTAGGACAAATAAGACAGAAACAGAGATACGAGGTGAATCGAAAAGTGTATCATCATTATCAAGTGAAGCTAAAAAATCAGAGAATCTGAAGGTGTTAGAGAAGGAACAGCTAAATAAAATGATCGAAATAACTAATCTAAACTCTGATGACAAAACTAAAATATATACAAGAGAAGAAGAATTCAAAAAAATTACCTACAAGAGAAATAAACCTGGACTAGCCAAAAAGAAACAGTATGGCGAAGGAAATGCATCTACTGACACGGATAGAGAATTTGCAACCGAAAGAAAAGTGTGGCTATATCTATATAGGATAAAAAGGAACATCACAGAAGAAGATATCAAAAAATTCATAAACAAACAGGATGCCTTCTCGAACGCTAATTTAACTATTAAAGAACTACCTACTAAAGAAACCCAATCCAAATGTTTCATGTTCGGAATAGACTGGGAATGCAAAGAAGACATATACCAACCAACAGCATGGCCGAGGAGTATGGGCTTCAAACGTTTCGATTTTAAGAAATACTGGGCTTATAACGACAACAGGGCTGCGGATTTTGTAGAGAGCCCCAAAATATAACCTATGACGACAACACAGCGATACCCCAACAGAAGGCGCACTCACCTGGAGTGGATAATAAGAAGAAAATAAACATATTCCATCTCAACATGCAAGGATTCTGTCACAAAGGCGGTGAGCTAGAGTTACTATTGCATACACATGATATTGACATTTGTTGCTTATCAGAGCACTGGCTCAAAAAAAATGAAATTAATGCCCTTAGTATAAATGGCTTTGAACTTGTGAATAACTTCTGTAGATCTAATGCTGAACATGGAGGTGTCTGTATTCTAGTAAATGAAAAACATATCTCTCAATGCAAATCAACTGTTTATAATAGATCCATTGAAAAACTATTTGAGGCAACTGTCATTAATCTAAATATCAATAAAGACTCCAACTTATATATTGTAACCATCTACAGAACACCAGACAGTAATTTTCACAACTTTACTGAACACCTTTATGAGCTACTCAATGAAATTTACTCACCAAAGCATAGATATGTTATATGTGGGGACTTAAATACTGATCTAATGCATGAAACAAATAATTCCATAGAGTTAGTAAATTTATTTAGAGAATTCGGCTTGGTAAATGATATAAATGAACCAACAAGGTGTACAAGAAGTAGCTCAAAACTTCTAGACCCTGTGTTCTCCAATCTAGAACATGTCTCGGTATTAGTATGCGATACACATATATCTGACCATAGATATCAGATATGTCAATTTGAACTAAACACACAGTACAAAAATAAGGAAGCTAAATTTAAATTTATACGTGGCACATCAGAAATTAACATCAACACTTTCACAAGGCTTTTAGAGGGAGAACAGTGGTTCGAAGTGTATGATGCGAGGTGTGTGGATGAGAAGTTCAATGCATTTTATAGCACATTCAATTTCAACTATAACTCAGCATTCTCACATAAAAAAATCAAAATAAATAAAAACAAAAAAGTTTGGTACAATGCAGAAGTTAAATCACTGCATAGTATGGTCTGCGAAATGTCAAAAATAGCCAAGACGTCACAAAATGATATAATTACAACCAGATATAAATCCTTGAAAGCATTGTACCGTAAAAAGGTTAATTACGCGCGCACAAACTTCAATAATAACAGGATACAAAATTCGTCCAATATTATGAAAGAATCCTGGAAAATCATAAATAATGCGAATGGAGCAAAAAAGAACAATCCTGTGAACCATCTCATGCTTAATAACATGCCAGTAACTGAACCCCAAGATATATGCAATATTTTTAGCAAGCATTTTGCGGACATACCATGCCCCCAATCAAGTAAGGAAGCAAAACTGCCTCAACATTTTCATGAAACACTTTTTCTCTACCCAACCACGCCGTGTGAAGTGGAGGAATACATAATGAAAACTACTAAAAAACCAACTCCTGGAATTGACGGAATTCATGGAAAAATCCTACGATACGCGGAAAAAATAATAAGCATACCCCTATCACACATAATCAATGAGAGTTTTATAAATGCTACTTACCCCAAGGAATTAAAAATATCAAAATCTATTCCTGTATACAAAAACAAAGGCCCTAGAGATTTAGCTGCCAATTACAGAAATATTTCCATTCAAAGTCAAATTGCAAAAATAATTGATACAGCCTACAAATCAAGACTCGAAAAATTTATTGAACACCACAAATTATTGAAAAATTGCCAGTATGGATTTCGTCGTGGAAGATCCACAGAAACTGCAGTTGCTGCACTATGTGGAAATATATATGAGGCACTCAATAAAAAACAGTCATCTGTGGCCTTATACTTTGATTTAAGTAGGGCCTTTGATACGGTGGATCATCACCTTCTCCTAGAAAAACTAGAACGTATAGGTATTCGAGGAGTAGCAAATGAATGGATCGCATCATATCTGAAGGAGAGAAAACAAATAGTAGTTGTTAATGAACATAAATCGGCAGAAAGTACTGTTAATCTGGGGGTACCTCAGGGATCTATTCTTGCACCATTACTTTTTATAATATTTATCAATGATATGTCACCGCATCTGGATGTCCAAAAAATATTATATGCAGATGATACAAATTTCTTTATTAACGGAGACACATTGCATCAAGTATGCTATAAAGCTGGCAGTATCGCACAGCAATTTAATGTGTGGTGTACAGAGCATGGTCTACTAATGAATATATCAAAAACACACTTTATGACATTCCTACCAAAAAATGTTAACTATGACTTCAGCTGTCTTATTCAGATAAATGGTAAAAGTATAGAACAAGTTCAATCCACTAGGTTTCTTGGCGTCATCTTCGACCAGAAGATGACCTGGGAGTACCATATACTACGCCTGTCAAAAAAACTAAGTACTATGTCGTTCATGATTAGGCAGTTAAGAAACACCGTGTCAATGGACACCTTAAAATTAGCCTACTACGGACTCGTCCAATCAACGCTAAATTACTGTCTGATGTTCTGGGGGAACTCGAGCCACACTCATAAGTTATTTAGGATACAAAAGAAAATCGTTAGAATCATGATAGGAGCACGTCCCTATGACCACGCTAAACCCATTTTCCAACAATTAAAGATATTAACGCTACCATGTCTGTATATTATGCAAGTAACAATGTATGTTCACAAACACAAAAACGAACTAATAAGTCATAATGCAATTCATGATTATAACACAAGAAATGCAGAAAATATATATCCTCCTTTTTCAAGATTAACAGTTGGTCAAAACTCTCATATCTATCAAGGAATAAAATTTTATAATAAATTCAATAATATACTAAGTCAAAAAACTACTACAGGCAGACACCAGTCACTAAATAACCTATTATTGAATTATTTAGTAAAAAACGCCTTTTATTCTACAGAAGAATTTCTATTCGGACGTTAGTTGGTTAATGTGATTGTACCAATGTAACAATTACAATGTATAATGCCATAGTATGACTCGATTTTACTGTATATACTTCTCTAAAATCTTAATGTTTAATGTTTTAATGTGTCTATTGTAACATGTACTATTTTATATCTTAAAGAAAAATACACTTCTATTAGGACCTTGTATGGTCATATCTGATGACTAGCCTGATAGGGTATACTGTGCAGTCTTTTGTTTTGTATCTGTATATGCCTCATAGGTGAATAAAGTGCTATTTATTTATTTATTTATTTATTCTGGTAAAAATCCAACATGAATGTTACTTCTACTCTAGTTCTTTAATAGCTATTTGTGTATTTAGAGCGCAAAGTGATTGTTGCTCGACAAAGAATCTTTGGAGAACGACAATGACACTTTGTGCTCGAAATACACACATTATTTTTTCTACAAGCGCTGCTCTTAGAAAAAAAATGATCGACACTTCTTTGAAATAGGCACATAACACTACTTATGAGAAAATCACTCAATAGCAATCCGAAATGTATAAGCTATCTAAGCCAGGATTCACACTGATCGACCAGGACCGACCGTCCGCGACCGTCCACCAACGACCAAAATTTCCAACACGTATATTCTTATCGCACAACTCACACTGTTCGACCATTCTCGACCGTCCACGACCGGTTTTCAAAGACCATGTTTGAAATTACATCCTGCTGGAAATTTTGGTCGGCCTCAGACTACTATGATGCAATGCCCATACGCTAAATTATCATTTGGACACATGTTTGTGATAAACTTTCAACAGTTTTTCAACTCAACGAAAATTTTAATATTATTCGTGTGAACTGTTATATTTCCAATTGACTCAGAAATTCGTGAGTATTTACAATAATTTATAGTTCATCAAAATTTTTAATGTTTTTAAAGCAGCGGAACAATACAGGAACCGTGTGGACCGCCGCAGAGATGAATATTTTTATAACAACGGGAAGGAGCAACGTTAAATCAGAGTAATCCTAATTACAGCAACACAGAAGTCATTGATGGAATTTATTAACGCAAGAGAATAAATGTTTAGTACCAGTAATGTTCAACTAATAGTACTTTACTTATTTTTTATAGTTAAAGAATTAACGTGCTGGATATAGAAAAAGGAGACATTCCTTGGTGCTCCATCGGGAAGTAATGCCCAGCAAATAAAAAATTTACCTTCTTTTGATTGGGAATTTCTGTTGGTGTAATTTATGGACATTCAATAGTAGGTACTTTGGAACTGTATTGACTTTTTAGTAATTTGGGATAATTGGTTTCAAATTCACCTCTTATTCCCGATATAAATAAAGTTCCTTGTTCCACACACTTTTTTAATTTACTTTTTTAATCGTTTATAAAAATCATACACCATCATAATTCTTTCTTCTTCACTATCACTCCTACTCATTATTCACAACAAAATCATTGAAATTATGATTTTAACTTTTTTTCGCTAAATAAATAGAAAACATTTTGAATGTCAGATCAATGTCAGATTTACAAAATTATTCTGGCGGTCGGTCGTAGATGGTCGATCAGTGTGAGTTTAAAAGTTCTCATTGATCTACTTCAATTTTTGGTCGTAGGTGGACGGTCCTGGACGGTCGGTCCTAGTCGATCAGTGTGATTCCTGGCTAAATGTCCAATAATTCAAATCACTAACAAGAAAAAAGTAAACTAACGTTCTTGAAAAAAAAAAAAAAGTTGTAATTGCCAGGAGATGAACCCGGGACCTTCGGATTACAAGCCCAAGACGCTAGCCATTGCACCACCGCAGATTCTCAGATACACATGACTGTATTGTTTATACTTTCCATCAAGTAAGAATAGGTCTATTTGCAAACAAAGTCACAAAAAGGATTTATTGAGTGGGTAGGAGGAAAAGTCATATGTATTACATGGGAGTAAACTACATCGTGCGGGAGGAAAAGTGGCACTTTCCTCCCTAGTAATACAAATAGCTATTCCATATTCTTGCATGTAGAATCAACACCTAAACTTTATTCGAAAACAGCCTGCCTGTATACACAAAATATAAAATATCTTTTTTATTTACTAATCGGAACTTTCTTATCTCTATTAGTTATGACTCGCTAGTGCGGATCTGCTCGAGACCAAATCTTATCACCGAAGATTATTTCGCAGTGGAGTGAACGGTGAACGTGTCATCCATTGAACGCTGTACAATATTGTTTCCTGTGGATTGATCAGTTTGTTAATTTTTGGAATTAATTATTTATAATTCGATAAGGTATGTACAACATTTGGGTAATGGAGTAATATAGTCAGATACTTAGTTGTAACCATATTCATGAAAAAAATCTTTTTACTTTCTTTTGTGATTCCCCCACATCTTATACTGGGTGTGGCATAAGGCGTCGAGTCAGATTGCTCGAGTTCTAAGATACCTAGGAAGATAATTCGGAAACCGAAGAAAACTAGACTGGTCTATAACTAGAAATTATTTTCGAATAAATAGTTATGGACCAGTTTAAAAATAGTTGTTTTGCAAATTGAACTAGTCGGCTAAATCTTGTTGAACCTGCAAAAGGTGAAACCGTTGATGATATATAGTCAAAGAAAATACATTTGAAAGACATGTAGATCGCCAACGTTTCTGCGATTTTCCAGAGAAGTGAGCGAGTGCAGTAAAAGTATCACTGATGACTCGTTGCTTTTTTTTTCGATGGAGTTTGGACAATCGTATATGATTAGGTTTTTTATATCTGCATGGAACGTAGATACCTTGAATCATGTCATTAATTTTAGGTGGTGATTCCTCTTCATATTTCATGAAAAGAATGTGTGTAACTTGCTGAGTATCCGAGTAAAGGGGTTTCCAAGTTTCGGAAAATTATCTGTTTTTACCAATGACTCAAATGCCCATTTCAGTGAAATTTTCTTCGTTTTTAAGCAGTTACAATAAGTGGTCTCTTTTCACAGAATGGTTTTTTGAATTATAGTTACAGTAACGTCACGCAGAGTTACCAACCTGATTATTATATCTGGTGAAAATCATTTTACCAGACCGTTCGATTTTTAACAATAATAAATAAGTACACACACACACATACACACACACACATTCTTGTTATTCCGTGAATTTCAAATAGCTAGAATTAATCGAATAAATATCATAAAATGACTGGTTAATAGACCAAACTTTTACTTTTACCTTATCATTTACTTTTACTTCAAGAAATTTGACTAAGTGGGTTTCAGTAATAGCGTACATGCTACATACCTTCACTTTTACTTTCACCCCTACAGAAGATCGTAGGCTTCATCTTTTTCCTCAATGAATCGTTAAAGTAAAATGATGTCTTTGTTCTGCGCGTTACTCAATGCTCCAACATAGCCCTACTAGGATATATTGAAAAATTCTTAGCCCACTATACAAAATTTCAAAGTCAAAATATTTTATTACTCAACATATTCTCCTCTTACATTTATTACAGCAAACCTGCAACATCTCTAGACCTTTCAAAAATAAATGTTTCTTCTTGCTCTGTAAACCAGACCTCCACAGCTTTTATAACCTCCCCGTTGGAAGAAAATTTACGACCTTATGAACTTTTTTTCCGTTGAGGAAAGAGATGATAGTCGGACGGAGCCAAATCTGGTGAATAAGGAGGGTATTCTAGTGAATCAAACCCTAAATCACGAATGTTTTGCATGGCTACATGAGATTTTTGTGCAGGGGCGTTGTTATATGTTGTGTTATTTTCAAAAACAAAACACCTTTGGATAGCTTTCCGCGTCGAATAGTAATCTCCAGTAACTGTTCTACCCTTATCCAAAAAATCAATCATGATTACTCCATGGCAATCCCAAAAAACTGAAGCAAGAACTTTTCCAGCAGATTTCTGGACACGAAACTTCTTATGTCTTGAAGCCGTATGCATAGTCAATTCCAGCGACTCGCCGGAGTTTCGCCGCTCGCTACACAAGAACTATAATGCACAGTCGAGCTCCAAAAAGGTGGTACATGGCCAGCGTTTCACCAAAATGTAACTTATCGCGTAGTTGTCACTTTTTTGGAGCTCGACTGTGCATTATAATCCTTGTGTGGCGAACGGCGAAACTCTGGCGAGTCGCTGGCGATTGACTATGCATACGGCTGTTGGAGAACCGAAGTGTCGCCATTCCATCGATTGTTGCTTTGTTTCTGGATCGTAGAAATGTACCCAAGTCTCATCCATAGTAACAATTCGGTTTAAGAAGTCTACATCGTTTTACAATCGAGCACAGATCGAACGCGATGCTACTACCCTTGCACGCTTTTGGTCAACATTCAAACATTTGGGGATCCATTTTGCAGTAATTTTTCTCATGTCCAAATTGACGGGAACTATATGATGACCGCGTTCGTATGAAATATTCAGTGCTTCAGATATCCGTTTTAGCCCAATTCGACAGTCTGGTAAAATCGTGTTATGAACTGCATCGATATTTTCGGGGACTGACACAGAAACTGGCCTTCCCGATCGGTCATCATCTTCAATGGAAAATTTACCTCTTTTGAAGCTTGCAGTCCAATTTTTCACGGTCGCATACGAAGGACATTGATCACCAAGGGTATTAAGCATATCTTCGTTAATCTGCTTACCTCTTAACCCTTTTATATAAATGGATCAATACTTCAATTTTTCGATTTTCACAATTTCGGTGGATACATTTTATCTTTTAATTTATTGCGTAACTCTGGTTTACTTTTTTGACGTCAAACTTTACACTGACACTTCTAATAAGTTATTGTTCGTTGCTATGGTAACACAATATTTTCGAGATATTGGACATTGGACCAATGTCTTGGACTTGGATATTGGGCTTTTTGAAATGATATTGGAGAAATATTTTCGAAGCAATATTGGCACTGAAACATTCAGCGTTGTTGGTACAATGTGTAAATTCATCATATACCCAGGTGTGATCATGATTCATTTCATAACTGTTTATTGGATATTCAGACAACATTCAAATTTGAGTAATGGTAATAAGTTTTCTTAGTAATATTCTATCAATATTATTAAATCACTATAATAATAATGATAAAAATAATAATCTTTATTATTTTCAAATTGACTACATAAATAGTAATTACCAAACATAGATTATAATGAAAATAAAGAGCGAAGTTTATTTTGGCACTCAACCCTAAACAGAGATTTGCTTTATTTGGATACTTATCTATAGAAAACAAAACAAATTAGAACGGATTAAGCTGAAAGTAGAAAGTTTCGGTTGCTGCTAATGCATTCCTCACCAGAAATGAATAGGTCCTACAAAACATTGTGAAAAAGGAAAAAAAAGAAAATTAAGTGTTGCCATACAAATAGCATTTGATTTATGACAAATCCTAAAGGAAATGTTTACTATCAATTCAGAACTGACGAATCGGCAATAGGTATGGTAATGAAACTTGAAAATTCAACTGGATTATTGTTTTTAATATCTGTTGTGGAGATTTCTGCAACTGAAGGATCTTATATAATCATTGTCTTCCATCAAAATCATTTTGCTTCATAAATTATTTTATTCGAAATTTTAGTTTACCATAGTTAATTCTGACGATGAAAAAGATGTGTCTTAAAATTTTATTTGAATCTTTGCACACTATAGCTTTTAAACTCTGACGCAATTAAGTTGTAAATGCGATATGCTTGGTAACTGAACAAGCATCTGAAAATTTCTACCGCAAAGGAAGGCGTTTTGTTTCCATAACAACCTGAATATTGGTGAATATTGACTATTAGTGAAATAATATTCAACCAATGTGCTATCAAACTTGGACAAACAATATTGGATTTTATCCCTAGAATTGATGAGTATTGGGATTGCAATATTCATTCTACATGCTGAAAACTATATGTAGGCGTTATTGTTGTATAAATATTGGTAAAAGTTACTCAACCAATATATCAACCATAAACACATTTTTTGTATCTAGAATCGATATGAAAGGAATATTGGCATTGCAATATTTATTCTAGATCATCCAACTAATATTACCCGATAATCATATGTGACAATCTAAATTCAGAATAGGTGGATCAATATTCCACCAATATTACTAATAAAATATTGGATCAATATTATTTTCACATTTACAATATTGTCCCAATATGAAATGAAGATTTGGGCAATGAGTACGAGGTGTTGCCAGGGATTAAGGAGAATTTGGAGAATTTTATAACAATACCAGCGAAAAGAGAATATGCAAATTAAAGCATTTCATTAATGGCATTGCAGTTGGAAATGCTGCAGAGGCCTGTCATCTTTATAAGAAACAATATCCTAACAGAAATATTTCAACAAAATGAACCATCACAATATTACATGCTCTAGACTATCCGAAAAAGAGAATTTGATGAACAGACTGAGCGTCATGGTAGAGGAAGCAAGAAAGAAGTTGAAAACAATTGGTCAACAAGTACCTGAAAATTGAAATGTCGATATGTTTGGAAGGTTTTGCATAAAGATTTCCTTTATCCAGACCAAATTCAATTGGTACAGACAGACTTTTCCAGTCAATTGAATTAAGGTCAGTGGTTTCTTAAAAAATTGTAAACAATCCAGTTTTACGTTTGAAAATTTTCTACAGATCAGGCAATTTCTACAAAGCATGTCATGAAATATTTTCGTAAGAGCAGGAGTTTTCGGTGAACGCCAGAGCGGGAATTATTGGTGATTATCTTAATGGTGTGGCGTCTTGACGATTTCTAGAACAAACATTGTCAGGAGTGTTAGAAGATGTACCTTCACTAGCATGGCGGAATATATGGATAATGCACGAGGGGACAAATACTTATTTCAATTGTACCACCCTCGTGAATATCTCAATGATTTATTTGCTCACCAGTTGATAGGTCGTCGGGGACCGCAACCAAAGACACCAAGCTCTCCAGTCTTGAACAATCTGTATGAATTCCTTCAGTGTTATTCCAAAAAACATTTTCATAGTTGATCAGTTTATGAAAATGACTTGAGAAATTGTATCATAAATAATTCGTGTCGTACGCAAGACATTTTTTGACGTGTGCGGCATTAGAAGACTTGATGCTCATGTTACAAGTCTGTTTTTTTCTCAATTCGGGCATGTGTTTATTTTTGATGTGTTTAGTTCTTTAAATAAAATAATAATAATATTTTTTCACATAAGTTTTTGAACTTTAATCCTTTATTTCTACGCCACTGAATTTGATTCGATGAAGTTCGCCCATTTCAAATTCACCACTTACAACTTGTATGTTTAATTGTTTAATCTGATGAATCTGATGAAAGTATCTGTCAGGTAACCTTCTGCTAAGCCATTGGAATTGAAATTCGAAATAAAATTTAATGAAAATAAGCCAATGATATATTACGGCTAGACTCCGTTATTTACATTTCGAACTGCAGTCACAATATGAGCACAATTTTTATTGCAGCATGCTTTGACGAAAATAGTTGTCAGTCAACCCAAAAGTTGGCAACGCTGAGTTTCTGCTGAATTATCTGCTCATCCACAATGTAAATGAGCAGATAATTACCGCGAAACAAGCGGCAGTAAAAATTGTGCATAGAATGTGACTGAGTTGACCGAAGCTCGATATTTAAATAACGGAGTCTAACGGTAGTATGTCATTGTACCAACCAAGTTTCATCAAAATTGGCAAAAAGAATGTTGAGTAATTAATTTTAAATAATTAGGAATAGCTTCATCTTCATTGAATATGACTCCTAATCACCATTTTAAATATTGACATCATTTAAGATACACCCGTATATAGGAACGGCATTCTAGAACAGGGCTAATCTGCACCTTATAAGTCATGAACTTTGGGCACCAATTAACATAGAACAAATTTGGCCGAAAACTTCACGTGCCATCAGGTCCGGAGAGAGAGGGGGCAAGAGAAGCAAATGTCGCAGGGACCGAGAAGACAGGGTGCCCGGAGTCCTCTTAATAGATAATATAAAGGAAATGAGGTAGGGGTCCAGCTGAATACTCCGCCCCTGCGTGACAATTAACAGAAGTTTTGCTGATGGTAATTTAAGAGGTTAGTGAGTTCAGTAGGGTGACTCCTGGCAGAATAATGATAGTTATGATAATAATGATAGTTCTTATGTCGGGGCGTAGTACAGTGGTGAGAGCGTCCAACTCTGAGCCAAAGGTCCAAAATTCCCGCCCTAGTTGGAGCTGGGTTTCTTTAATTCAATTTACTCGATTAAGTTATTGAAATCTCGTGACTCGACTGAGGTGAGTCCTTCATGATTCACCCTTGCGTTCCAACTAACAGTGCTGCTCCTAAGGTCCGACACACCGAACCGCTGAGTCACTGGCCATCCTGATTCTGGGCATTGTCAAGTCTGCGTTTTTAGGAACGAGAAAAAAAAATAATTCTTTCTCAATTACACTCGAAGAGTACCCAAAGACATAGTCAGTGCGGGTAGAGGATGACTATCATTATCATTATTTGCCATGGCGCTCCGGGGCGACTTACTGATTTTTGGTGGCGTATTCACTTTTGAGCTGCAGGAAATCATGGAAAACTTCCAGCACTACTCCGGGTTGTCGTTGCACACTTCTAGAAGTCACTAGACATACGGATTGGCATCCAGGCAACTCTCATCGCACTTGCTTTAAAACAAGGAATGCTGTCGCCTATCGGTACCGATGTACCCGAAGAAAATTCTCTCATACTCCGGAATAGAACCGGGCCAGATACTAGCAGAAGGTTCGAAGTCCGACACACCGAAATGCTGAGCCACCAACCACCCTGGTTCTGGGCATTGTCAAGTCTGCCTTATTAGGAAAAATTAATGTGTGATTTTTATGAGCGTTGAATGATTCAAAGTTGTACTGCTCATAACACACATTCATGGCCTCATATATTCTTTCAGATATTTTTCTTAATTTTGTCACGTTTTGACAAATTGGTATTTTTTTCGGCTTTTTTGGATCATATATCTGATATATTACATGTAAAATGATCATCAATTTCTGAGTCTATGACACCTTACTGTTGATATTTTAGTCATTTCAAATGATTAATATATTATGGCGCGATTGAGATTGAAAGAATCTTTCGTTTGTATATCTTTACGAGTACTGTTTTTTTCACAATCACATGCCGTTTCAGATAACGTTTTTTTTTTCAAAAATGGTTTCAATAAGCTTGCCTCATACGTTATAAAAATATCTGTTATCATTAATCAGTATTTTTCGCAGATGTCAGATGAAGTACCGATTGGTATTGATTTGGGTACTACTTTCTCTTGTATTGCTGTATACAGAAATGGAAGACCTGAGATGATCCCTGATGAAAGTGGGAATCGACTTATACCTTCTATAGTTTACTACGATCCTCAATCAGGAAAGGTACACGTAGGAAACAATGCAGATAAATTGTCACCCAAATGCCCCAAAAATTGTTTGAAAGGTAAGTTTCGAAGACATAGCAATTATTGGTTTCACATACATGTTTATGATTCAACTGTATTTCCACAGACTTTATTTATACCGATAAATATACAATCTTGTTTATGTACTTAATCTGAATGCAAAAATGTCTGTCCCATAGCAGAAAAATACCTTTTATTCCAACCACACTAATATATGATCTTATTATTTCGTAGTCTTGACAAAGCTCTTTCCACAGTCTGTTGATGGACTGAATATTCAATCTAGGATATATGTTCTAGTGTAGGATGGCAATGAATCAATTTGCACCCATAAGTTACTGCTTTTAGAAAACTGTTGTCTTGTAAAACATCATCAAATTCCATCAGTATCGTACCAAAGTAGCATTTTAGCGACCATAACAATATAATACACCAAAATCAACGTTGTACTTGGTGTAGAAATTAGTCATTTATGGAACGATGCCCTCTAAACCACCAGACAACGTTGTCTTAACGTTGAGCATGACATCAGTTAAGCTACGACGTTGACAGAACGTTTACCCAACTGACTACAACTGGTAAATATTTTGGGAATAGGAATAACGTTTTTGAAATGTTCAAGTGAAAACTTCAGTTATGTTAAACCTTTTTCCAACGGAGGGTCGCCCTTGTGAGATTCAACTAAGCAGTGGGCAATTTTTCAGCAAACTTAAAAACGTTTTCGTGGAGTCATCTTTACAACTAACCTTTTTCCAAATATTTACTACAGAGTACGTGCCGGCGATATTTAGGTAATAATAATTTACTCAATTTTTTTATTCTAGTGACAAGTTATTTACTACTGGCTAAATTGATTTATAAAGAAAGTATATATAGTAAAAGAAGAGGAACTGAAATGATCCCAACCTAACTTTTGAATCGGAAATGAAAATAGCTTTCTAATACGGTGCCTCCTAATACAGGCGAAACAAAATAAAATACGTGGTGAAGAAACTTCACAAACACAAGCCCTCACGAAGGCAGACAGTTTAGAGAGCTGAAGTTTAAAGCGTGAAGTTCAAATTTTTCATTCGTTGTACTTGATTCACTTATCCGTTTTTTATTATGATCGCTGTGTATAGCGAGTGCATGACGTCCGGCTTCGGTCCCAAGTTATTCCAATATCTCTTCTGCATATTGCAGTTGTATGATTCAGGTTGATTTTTTATCCAAGAACAGCACTTTCTCCATATGATCAGCAACTTGTAGAATAACGTCGTTTATTTTTGAGTGGTTTCATGACCTCCAGTTTCTTTTGCGTGTGGAGGGAATAGGTATAGTTCTGCTGGCGTTTGCTCTCAGTTCATATCTTTTGCAACATTCAGTGCATTTTTGCATCCGCTCAGTCGTTTTATAAGCAAACTTTCCCTGTACGAGGACTACTATGTAATCCGCATATTCTTTGAAGTAATATCTCTGATTATTCAGATTCCAGCAGCTCGTCTACCACCGTGCCTCTTAGTAAGGAGGATGTTATTCTATTGTTTGAGGTTTTTCTGGCAGTTTCTAGCTTCGCGGAGTGTTCGAACATTTCAGTATGTGCTTGTTGGTTCTGGATCATTGATAGTATCCACCAGCAGGTGGTTTCGTCAACGGATCTACTACAATGACATGATCTTGAAAACTAAAATAACTTGTCAATCTCTCCATATTTTTTATCGCCTGATGCAAAAGTGCACGTTAACTTCACAATGTGATGTTGGTATGACTAATGTTTTGGAATCATTCATACTAGGGCTATTGATAACCTGGGGCTCAGACATTGCCTTTACGTAATAAGCAGACACACCACTGGTCAATTATACAAAATATTCAGACTTTCTTCAATACTAGTCTTTTCATATATTATAACTCCATCAATTTATTTTGTTAAGAAATTCAATCTGTTCCTTCAAATCGTCGATAATTTTTTGCTGGTTTTCATTTCAAGTCGGAGAGCTCTTCTTCAGTTCTCATAGCATCTTGAATGAGCGCTTTTTATCACTTCTAGTTTTTTCTAGGATAGTTTTTTCGCTGTCCTCGTCATTGCAATTACTGTTCTTGGGGTCTTTTCTATAGATAATTCGATTACCTTTAAAAAAATAAATCAATGTATACACACGAAATGTATAAATGATTTACTTTTACCAGTTTTGAAGCCAGTCATTATAACCAGAAAAAGTGCTCGAAATACTTTGAACATCAAGAAAAAAAGTAAAAATATTTCGTGTAGGAAAAGTGAGGTTAGTAGTTAAGTGGAACCTGAGCCTGGAGAATCTGAGGCTTATCTTGACTGAGGCTTATGTTGTCCTCAAATAGCGGTGTGAACCAAAATCATTATGTAAGGTCCACTTAAGTCGTGAGGTAACCTCGATTGATTTCTCGCTGTTTCTTCGTCTAGGGAATATACTCATTGACTCTACTGTTTTGAAGGATGAAATCGCTGAAACCGGTTCTTGGTCGTGCTAGACCCCTGAATAAAACCCAATGAGGCTGCTGTCACCACTCCTGTGGTTAGGGGTGAGGTGTTGAATATTTGCCTAAATACCTAGAAAATCCTTTTCGTGGCTGGTAAAATTGACTCAACTGATGATATTTTGGTGTTGGTGGAATGCCCAAATCAAGCAACGACGCTGGTTAAGTATTATATCAATTGAATGAAAGAAATACAATTTGGATAAAAACTACGGAAACCGCTTACAAAGAGGTTAAAGAAATACAATATCTAATTGAATAGAACAAATTGAAAGAAATAACTTCAAATAATCGAGAACTTATCAAAACAATCAACAATCAAAAATAAGAAAAAAGAAATTAATTTCTCTAAAAATTCCCAAGGGGAAACTTATGTTATTTATCTACAAAAAAATTGTTACTAGGGTGTCTCCTCATGAAACCCTGAACCAGTTTAGGTTTTCCCTAACTTATAAGTCTACTGGAGCCAATTTCTAAACAATACACTTTGTTCCTTGTTCTGGAGGTGTTTCAATATAATAAATTAGAAAAATTTAATATGACTTATGGTCTTAGAATCAGAGGTTGCGTATAAATTAGTTACAATAATCGATATATTTCGTACTCTCAGAGGAAGTTAACCCAACAGCTAATCATTTGTGTCATCTGGAAATCACTCTTCATAACGATTTTCCGCTAGTTCGACAATTCTCAACTCCGATTTCTAGATTCAAACACTATCACTGATTTTTGATGTTACCCCGAAAATAAGAATATAATAAAAAAACTGAATATGGACAACCGACCTCCGACCTCAACGCGAAAATCCAAACCACCGTACTCTCCGACTCCATAAATCTAACTCCCCCCCCCCCGACTTGGTTTTTTATCAATCCTCTCCCTTCTTCCCCCAGAAAAATAACGATTTCTACTTTCATGTCCGATCTCAGACCTACCCCCTCAAGAAATTTCTTAGTTCATTCTTCAATTATTCTATGAGTTATCGGTTTTCCCGTCAAATTCATAATAAGTAGGTACCCACTCTGCCCCCAACAAAGATGGCTGCGTTTTTAAGTTATTTGGTTCTCAACACGAAATTGTTGACTGGACGAAACGTACCCAGATTCTTCTTTTAGCACGTGGACTTCATTATCGTATAATTTTAAAAAAAGTTCCAACATACCGATTATTTAGTCTGAAGAATATCTGTTCAGTAAGGTTGACCTGGATTGCTTCCAATGAATGATTATATTCAACATCAGCGGCTTGTCAGTGCATATCTGTTTTATATTGGCTACACTGTAACAAACGACTTGAGATTAAACATGCCTTTATGTCTTTTGAATTTCGTTCATGAATTTGATAGGCTAGGAAATGAAGGGACAAATAAACTTGGGTTTTCGGGTATTTATTGAAAATTATTTCATTCATGATGAAATAGACCAATCAGTCACTACCATTTTTCGAATA
Source organism: Chrysolina oricalcia (assembly GCA_944452925.2). Taxonomy (NCBI): domain Eukaryota; kingdom Metazoa; phylum Arthropoda; class Insecta; order Coleoptera; family Chrysomelidae; genus Chrysolina; species Chrysolina oricalcia. The sequence goes on from OX101811.2 coordinate 25,690,221, forward strand.
TGTTTTGTTCAAATGAGTGATTATTTCATAAGAGCTGTTTAATCGCGATTAAATTATCGTTTTCCATATTGGCTTTCGTTGTGTCGCTTTTCAGGGATTCTTACAATTCTTGGCAACAGTTTATAAAAAAAACAATAATTTCTTAATTGTTTGAATGACCTAATATTGATTTTCATCAGTGAAACTCCATTTTCGATAGGATTTCTAAAAAGATATTTTGACATAAGGCAACGAAAATACGTCAGAATTTGAAATGTTTGCATGCAAAATTCTCAGCAAAGGCTTCTTCAATGCATTGTTGGGATGCGTAAACAAAGTAATATACGAGCAAACATCATCAATGAAGCGTTTGATTCTGAAACGTCTCGTATTTAAAGTTGAAGCAGAAATATTTTTTAATAAAGAAATTGTTTGAAAATATCGGTGTTCATTATCAATAAAATTCTTTGTTGTTGGTTTTAATCTACCTCATTCGAAAAATGATCTTGTCGCATATCACAAGACCTATAAATTTTGATGGATTAAACTATCAACATATTTTTTGTACGATTGTGCTTCTTGATAAATAATTTCATGCACAATAATTTCAAAATAAAACCCCTCGACCGCTTCGCGGTCTCGGGATTTTTTTAAATTATTGTGCATTCAACTATTTTCCAAGCAAAATCAGGGTCAGAATATTTTGATAAGTTCAATCGATCAAATTTATAGGTCTTGTGATATAACATACGATTGGCCTGTCATTCGGCCTGTAATACTTTGGGTCCATATATCTATTAACTACAAATATTGATAACACGCCATAAGTGCAATGTAATCAAATTGGAGCCAAAAATATCTATCTTATCTTTTCTCAAACGGACGCTGGGAAACTATTGCGCACGCCGAATTCTGAATCACTAGAAATGTCATTTTTAAGGTTATGCTTCTTTTGACATTTTCAACCGTCCCATACTGAAAATGGGCTAACATTTTTCTGTAATGTGGATAAATGAAGAACTAGAATTATGCAAGACGGCCAATTAAACTTCGTGTCATTAAAAAACGATTCATTGATCCATTTGTAACTCTAATAACAAAATGTCTGTTTGTTACCCGCTACCACAGTTTCATCAGACAATTTTCTGCCAAAAACGGTGAAAGCTCATTAAACTTGAAGAAATATGGATTCGGTATGTGACGGACAATTGTTTGAAAAGGTAAATCTCGTTCCACATCGGCCTCATAACCGCCAAGAAAAATAGTTTGCTAGTAGTGATGTATTTTTTGCCTCCTGAACACGAACTCGAAGTAAATTGCGGCGATCTGAAATTCTTTCAGGCATGAATCTAGAAATTCATAAAATGTGTAATATTTTCAGGAATAAAACCACTGAAATGAAATTATAATATGATGACTGGAATGCTCGTCAGGCTGCGCGACTGGATTTCTCATGGAGGCCGCCATGTTTGTTTTGTGGTTCCTGGCAGAGGCGGGGGAATCGAAAATGAGTTGATTGTAACATATAAAACTGATACAAAGACGCGCTGCACTGCACTGGCGTGTTTACAAACCATAAATTGGGAAACTAAGAACACGTACGTGCAGACGAATGTCTTTCTCGCACCCATACAAGTAAGCAATAAGGTATTTCTCTGCTAGATTGCATGTGCCTCCTTTCTTCATCTCCTATGATTATCACTTTATACGGGTGCAGAGGAACTAAGAGCATTCCAGTCATCATATTATAATTTCATTTTAGTGAATAAAACCCATATAGTGGCCTCTTATAAGTAATTAGCACAATCTACACTTGCTCTATGTAAACTTGTCCGAATTATGAGGTTATGTTGGAATTTGTCGAATCACACCATATAAGATATGCTTCTCATATTTTCGATAATTGTTGCTGCCGAACCATGCACGCTAGAAAGAGATGAAAAAACATAATCGTGTCTTTGAATAGAAATCTCTGGCGCAAGCGCAATAATTCAGCAGCGTTCAATTCGAAGTCGGTGCACTTTTTTTTTGGCATCACATAGGCTGTCCTTATTATCCATATTCGTAGTTAATAGATATACAGGGTGGGTCACGGTCGATGGTACCTTAGACGTTTACGGAGAACGGGACGTAGGATCATTCTGAAAATTTGGTTTCTCAAGTATTTGCTCTTGGTCTATCAATCTAAAATATTTTCAGCAATGCAGCGTTGCCGCTTATACCAGAAAGTAGCAGCATCTTTGTTATTTCAAATGGGTCACCCTGTATATTACCGCATTTTTGAACTTGTCATTCCTTTCTGATTATTTCTGCTTCATATTCTCCTATACCTATCTCTAACGGTTTTTGAGATATTGGTTATTTTCCATATTTTATATCCAAAACATAGCTCGAATTGAATGTTTATTTCTGCGGTATTTGGATTCTTAGGAAGTTGCAATTTTGTGTTTAGTTCATCAGGATCATGTACATTGATTTTGTATAGAGAAGTTTGTTCTGCGTTATACAGGGTCGATCAAAATTCATGATCTTACTGCTAGATATGAAAAGGGTTGAAAGTGCATTTTTTTAAATGGAACATCCTGTATATCATGAAATATCCTGAAAGATGACTAAATTCCCTTCGAATTGATGTATCATGTTCCTATACCTAAATAGCCAGAATTCCGAGATAATAGCAATTTTCACTTGTAATCTCTCAAGTGCTTGAACTATTGCCGAAAATTTTTCGAGATAAATTTACGACAATTAATTCAAACACGAGGGGGATTCGGTAAGAAAATTTCACACCGAGAAATGAAAATCATCCAACAATTCATAAGAAATAACTAACGATGGTTTCACCTGAACTATTTATAACCACTGAAATAATGATATGTAAAATACTTAACAAAATTTTCATCAATACCTAAATGTGTTTAAATTTGGAAAAAAAAATAAAAAAGTTATGTTCTTATCGTGGATTGAACCATCGACCTAGCGACTCATAAATAAATAAATAAATAAAAGTTTATTCTATCAAAGTTATTATTTACAATTCATTATTCTACCCGAAGCAGCTACTCTTTCTTCAGTCCATCTTTGCCCGGCGGGGGGATAGGATGAAAGGAAGGAGAGGACGTCAAGTGTGCTTCACGCCACCCTGCTGTTGCCAGCTCTGGTGACGTGACAGTGCCAAGGGTCCCCATATAGAGGGGGCGCTGGTCACTGCCTCCGCTGGTGCAAATGTGTGGTGGAAATATCGACCTTTGGCAGAAATAATGGTAGTAACTGAAGTATTCGCGCCTCCTGCAAAGCTTATGCGCGTGATGTCGTCCCATTCAATGTAAAAAATTGAGGGTTGGTAGTTTGTGAGGACCATAATTTGGATCTTGCCCCGGAAAAGGCTAGAAGCAAAAAACCGGGTTGAAGTACTTGACCTTTTAGATTCTCAACTTGGATTCCCTACGGCGTCGGTTCTACCCAACGCTCCTTGAAGATATCCAGCGACTCATATAACACCCCACCATGTTTGCGGGGTAGGTGGTCATGTACTCTTAACCTGATGAGACCGGCAGCAACACTACTGCTGAGCTACGGGACTTGTGTTAAAAACTTGTGACAAATGGTGTATTGAACTTCTTCTGAAATATGATTTCAGAATTGACAATTTCTGCAATAATCGTGGAGAAAATATTTTCAGACACATTCCAAATATCTAGTAAATACATAATTATCTCCTTTCATATGAAAACTAGACCTCCATTTGTACATTAAAGCAAAATATCAACTTGTCACATGTCAAATGTTTGACAGAAAAATTTCCACTTATTATGGTTCAATCCACGATAAGAACATAACTTTTTCATTTATTTTTGATCCAAATTTAAACACATTTATTGATGAAAATTTTGTTAAGTATTTTACATATCAATATTTCAGTGGTTATAAATAGTTCAGGTGAAACCATCGTTAGTTATTTCTTATGAATTGTTGGATGATTTTCATTTCTCTGTGTGAAATTTTCTTACTGAATCCCCCTCGTGCTTGAATTAATTGCCGTAAATTTATCTCGTACATGAATTTTCAAAGAAAATTCATGTACCTACTCGAAAAATTTCCGGCAATAATTCAAGCACTTGGGAGATTACAAGTGAAAATTGCTATTATCTCGGAATTCTGGCTATTTAGGTATAAGAACATGATATATCGATTCGAAGGGAATTTAGTCATCTTTCAGGATATTTCATAATATACAGGATATTCCATTTAAAAAACGCACTTTCAACCCTTTTCGTATTTAGCAGAAAGATCATGAATTTTGAACGATCCTGTATAACGCAGAACAAACTTCTCTATACAGAATCAATGTACATGATCTTGATAAACTAAACACAAAATTGCAACTTCCTAAGAATCCAAATACCGCAGAAATAAACATTCAATTCGAGCTATGTTTTGGATAAAAAATATGGAAAATAACCAATATCTCAAAAACCATTAGAGATAGGTATAGGGGAGTATGCAGCAGAAATAATCAGAAAGGAATGACAAGTTCAAAAATGCGGTAATATACAGGGTGACCCATTTGAAATAACAAAGATGCTGCTACTTTCTGGTATAAGCGGCAACGCTGCATTACTGAAAATATTTTAGATCGACAGACCAAAAGCAACTAATTGAGAAACCAAATTTTCAGAATAATACTATTTCCCGTTCTTCGTATACGTCTAAGGTACCATCGACCGTGACCAACCCTGTATGTTTGGGTCATACAAATCTCCTTTTTTGAGGATGAGCACGGTTCGCCTCCAGACAAACCACTACTGAATATTTTGCTTCCCATCTATCCATATGTTGAATACTCTTGCTAGATGCCCTCATCAGTGCTTTCATTTTGCATGCTGATCATTCTTTCTCTGTGCTTTTCGATCCTCAAGACCTTGTGCCGTACCACCTCTCTATTCAGCATTCCTATCTTGGCCTCCTATGTTTGGCATCAGACTCACCAATATGCCAATTCTGCTTTCAGATTTCTTCGCTGTTTCCTGATGTGCGTTCTGCAGGTGCCCCGGGGGTCTATGTGGATCACCAGTCACATCACGCTCCTTTTCGTCTCCACAATACTTTGCCCCATTCTAAAACTTTCCTCCTATTGTTAAGCCCATTTTAATATAAAGGATTAGGCGTTAAGGAAAAACATTTCACATTATGTTATGGTTTCTAGGTTTTTCCCATAGAAATATATAATATATACCTACTATAGAATGCTAATCCCGACAATTTTCACGGCGACAAGCATGCCGTGTATCGTATGCGACCCGTTCACGATGCTCGTCATCAGTGTAGTTTGGGTAGATCGTTGCCAAGTTTGATAATAATTTGGTGTTCCAATTCAGAGTTTTGTGTCAAAAGGCAATAAAACTCATGCCATTTGAAGAAGAGAAATTTGTCTTCTCAAAACAAAAAAAACCGTTTAAATTTAGATAACTCCATATTTTAGGAACGAAAAAACTTATAACAATAATGCTGTGGTTATTAGTAACTATCAATCAAATCAGTGAAATTTGTTTTATTTTTTAAATTTACTTCCACAAAAGCTAGTGAACCCAACTCATTGACAGAAGATTTGAACAAACTTTGAAATGACCCATCATTCTAGCACCCAGTATGTCTCAAATTGAAGTGTTAATGAATGCGTTTTCCTTGTAAATTATATTGACGATTGTTAGCATGTTTTAAAAAATTATAAACACAAATGCGATAGGCTTATATTTCAATACATTATTTACTTAGCTTTAAAATACACAATTTGCTCCCAGCTCATCCGAAACTCTGAGTCATTCTTGAATATTGTCGATAAACTGAATATCAGTCATTCTCCTAATAGATCTTGTTTACATTTTTCAGATTCCAAACGAATTCTCGGGAGAAAATTCGACGATGAATTCATTTCAAGATATCGCCAGCAAAAGGACATCCAGTTTTCTCTGACACGAGGAGAAAACGACAAAGCAGTTTTTCAATTGAATATACAAGGCCAATCAGTTATTAAAACACCAGAAGAGGTCAGTGCCGAGATTTTGAAATATTTGAAAAACATGGCAGGTGAATACCTCGGAAAAAACATAACAGAGGTTGTTATATCCATTCCTGCATATTTCAGTAATGCACAGAGAAAAGCTACGAAGAGAGCTGCTGAGTTGGCTGGACTTAAAATGTTGAAATTCATAACAGAACCTTCTGCAGGTGCTCTCCATTACGTACAAAACAAAAATACCACCACAAAACTGCCCGTTTTTGACTGGGGTGGTGGAACTCTTGACGTCTCTTTGATTGAAGTGAAAAATAAAGTTTTTGAAGTTAAATCTGTTTATGGACACTTTACTCGGTGGTAGAAATATCGACCATAGACTCTTTGAACACTTTTATAGACAAGTTGACAAAGATAAGTTCTTTCGTAGACTCCAACAAGCCTGTGAAGATTTGAAAAAACAATTATCAACTATGACTCAATTTGAGATATGTATTGAGTGTTTCGATGGTGCTAATGATTTTTATTTATCGCTTACGAGAGAAAAGTTCGATAATTTGAACGAAGATATTTTCAAATCAGCGATAGACATAGTGGAACATGGTCTTATCGACGCAGGTTGGAAAAAATCAGATGTAAGGGAAGTAGTTTTGGTTGGTGGTTCAACAAGAATACCCAAAATCCGAACTCTTCTGGATAGGCTATTTGGAAGGAACATACTCAAAACGGATTTGAACCCAGATGAAGCTGTTGCGATTGGAGCTTGTTTGCAAGCAGCAATGCTCCAGAATGAGTTCGTGAGTGCCGAAAAATACAAAATAACAGAGGTGACACCCCTGTCACTAGGCATTCGGACCACTAAAGATTTAATGAATACTATGGTGAAGAGGAATACGTCATTACCAACCAATTCGGAAGAGACTTTCGTAACATCTGCGAATAATCAAGAATCCTGTTCCTTCACAATATTTGAAGGAGAAAGGAAAAACACAAATTATAATAATGAACTCGGCGAATTGATTTTGAATGGATTGCCCCGAAAACGTGCTGGCGATTTAAAATTTACAGTTTCCTTTCACTTAGACGAAGACGGAGTATTAACGGTAACAGCATCTGAAAACTCTACTGGTAAATCTAACAAATTGGCAGTGACACTGGGAGAATTTAGACTAAGTGAACGTAAGGTGAAGATTTCTGTAGAAGAGGCTGTGAAACACAAAAAGGAAGACGAGGTTTTCGAAACTTTTCAAGGAAGCCGTTCTAAAATGCGACAAAAGTGTCATCATATATTGTATGATCTATTCAAAATATCTCCCGAATCAGATCGGACCTTCGTCGAAAAGAGATGCAAAGATTTTCTAGATTACTCGGATGACTTGGACTTCACAGAGATTGTGGAGCTTGAGAAACATTTCAAGTGCTTTTATGAAAGTATATCATCCATTTTGTGCAGAAATCGAATGCAAGAACTGACAGCTTGAATGATCGTTATCATTAGAGAATCAACAAAAATGTTAATATATGGACCGGGGGATTCTGAGAGATGACGCACTTCTACTTTTCAAAGATATAGTCCGTATCAGAGCACGAAAATTCAGGAGGCTATTTAAGACCTGAAATGTATTTTCTGGAGATAAAAATGGATTCTGGAGAATTTTCTGTTTTACCGGAAATGGTCTCAGTTTTGTTATTTTTCCTAATAGAACACCTTGTATATTCTCAGCCTCTTGAAATCTAATCCAAATCCGTACAAAATGAGCTATTGTTTTTATTTGTTGATTTTGTTTTTCAATTCAATCCATAAAAATACTTTTCCTTGATGATTTTTCACTCAAGAAACATTTCTTTCCAAAGCCATGTTTTCTGTGAAAATGAAATGATCATTTCAATTACGATAGTTTTCTACCAGCTGAGATTTGAATGATACACATTTTGAAATTTCATTCCTACTCAATTGTCCCATGACAACTGGCAACATTATTATCATTCGTTGAACTTTTATCTGTTGACTTTGAATATGCAATGCTGAGGAATATCAAAATGTATTGCAACTTTTGGTAAACAACAAATGTGGGTATCAACCAATAGGCTCCCACAATTGGATTACTATTCAAAAAAATTAAATACTTTTGAAATGTGAATGATGCGTTTAGTAGAGAGACATACTACAAATTGGCCAATCGTTTTTAATGGTCATAATGAGTGAAGTTCCAAATGCGTTTCAATTTGGGATTTTGGTTAGTTCAGCGGCAGCACTACTTTTTGGTACATTTTATGTAATAGTGTTATCTCAGAAAATAAATGGCTGATATTAAAAATTTCGGTTTCATTCGATTCTTTAATTTCAGATGTATGTCTCACAGGATGAGACTGACCCGGAAGTGCTACAGATTTCGTTTTCATCTCAACAAGTCACATTTCAGTTCGTCAATATTATTCTAAATTTCAGTGCTCTGCATCGGATTAATTCTCTTAATGTTGGGAAGCGCCATCTAGACCAAGCCATAGAGGTTTTTTCCCCACATTATGTAAGACGCAAATGGCCTATACTAATTTTTATAAGATAGTTCGTTGATGAAAACCCCAGTTTTTGTCCCAGCAAAACCTCTTTGTGGAATTTTTAAACAACCAATAGTGAAAAAATTGCAACTTTTTTGGTTTTTTGAAAATATCTCAAAGATTATTCAAGGAATCGTTTTACAGTCGACTGAACTTTTGTGCAGATTTAAAATACATACGAAATGGATTTTCATACTACCAGATCGGTGCTTTTTCCACTGAAAAAATCCAGGAAGACTTCGACAGAGAGACCATTTTTCAAAAATTGATAATTTTTATAAATCTGAAGCTGTAAAGTAAAGATTAATATTTACAAACTGTATATTTTGGATTTTCACCTGATAAGTGGGAAATGTGATGAAAATGTCACTGAAACTTGATCAAAACTCTTCGAAGTGCGTCTGAATTCACCCGAAGTCGCACTGAAGTTAACTCGAGTTCAATTCGGGCGACTTCGGGTGCACTTTGAAGCATTTAGAGTAAGTTCGAGTGACATTTTCAACACATTTTCCACCTCTCAGGTGAAAATCCGAAATAAACAAATTGTAGATATTGATCTCTACTTTCAAATGCCGTTTACAGAATCTGAATACGATGATATCCCTTAAATCGGCGCATTTAGAAATAATTGCCTTTAAATTGGTTATAATTGGGTAAAATTTGCCCTGTCTTCAAGAAAGAGTACAAAAATATGGTTGAGAATCACAGACCGATTATTAAACTATGTAACTTCAGTAAATAGTTTGAAATGGTCTTATATGATGTTTTATTTGCGCATGTCAGATGTCAGATCGTAGAAAATCAGCATGGTTTCATTAAGGGTCGATCAACTACAAGCAATTTAACATGTGTCACTCAATTCATTGCAGATGCCATGGACAAGTCCTCTCAAGTCGATGTCATTTACACAGATTTTTCCAAGGCCTTTGATAGGCTTGATCACGGTATACTTCTTAGAAAACTCTCATCATTTGGCTTGACCAACAACTTCATTCTTTTTCTGGAGTCTTATCTGAGCAGGAGGCGTTTGAGGATTCAGTACCATGGCTTCAGCTCTGTAGAAATAAAGTCATCTTCTGGTGTCCCTCAAGTATCTGTACTTAGTCCATTATTATTCAATTTTTATAAGTGACATTTGTATAGACATTGACTTGAAAATCCTCCTATATGCAGATGACTGTAAACTGTTTCGTCAAATCACCTCTCTAGGTGATAGTTGCTGTCTTCAGAACGACATAAATATATTGAATGAATGGTGTGAAGTCAATTCCTTACCTCTAATATAAAAAAGTGTAATGTCGTCACCTATACTCGTAAAAAAACACCAATTGCATCCACCTACACCGTAAATGGCCATCATCTGCAGAAAGTGGCAGAGTTCAAAGATTTAGGAAAAGTCTTCGATGCAAAGTACATTTTCACATCACGTAAGTACCATTTCTAAAAACGGTTTAATTCAGAAATTCCAAATGGTTTATTGAAACTGAAACTCACTTACTCCTCTTCGATGCACTTGTGAGATCGAAACTTGAATATGGCAGCGAATACAGCACTTATATAAATAACATAGAAAATATTCAGAGGCGATTTTTGAAGTACATGAGTTTTAGATGTGATGGAGTTTATCCAAATCGTGGCGTTCCACACGATCAACTGCTCTCAAGATATCAAGTCAACTCTCTGTATAAACGTCGTGAATATTTTGGAATAATATTTTTGCATAAAATCATTGTCTCACGGATTGACTGTCCATTTTTGCTCTCAAAAATAAATTTACATGTGCCTCGGCTACCTGTACGTAATATTTCTACATTTTACTTTCCCGCTCCACTAACGAATGTTCTTCATTTCTCGCCTCTGTATACTATATGTCGAGAGCACTTGTCAATTCAGAGTAATGTGGACATTTTTCATTGTAAGCCAATCGACATCAAGCGGGCTATTCTAACATGATTTTTCTTCTTTTTTTCATATATCAAATTCTTTCTATCACTGCTGTAGTGCCGTGTGTGAACTTTTTTCTCACTGAGTTTTTTTCAGTTCACACACGGAATTTCTGCATGTGTTATATTTTATACTATATGATTTTTCTACTTTTCTTTTATTGTGTATTATGGCGAAAAGCCTTCAACATTTTTTTGCCTCATTCTGTAAAAGGCCCTGGCAGTAGAATGATGTACTCAATAAATAAATAAATAAATAAATAAATAACGCGATTGTGCAAAAGCTACATATCGGACAGAAACCATCTTGCGCACAGTTGAACCACATGTTTTCTATATCAGTTTCCGAAATATTGTTTGTCTAGCTTCAGATTTATGAAAATTATGAATTTGAAAAATGGTCTTTTTTTTTGAGGTTTTCTCGGATTTTCTCCTTGAAAATGCACCGACCTGGTGGTATGGAAAACCATTTAGTAGGTTTTATAATTCTTTACAAAAGTTATGTTGACTGTAAAACGATTCCTACAATACTTTTTGAGATATTCGCAAAAAACACAAAATAGTTGTAATTTTTGTCAATATCTTTTGTTTAAAAAATTCCACAAAGCAATTTTACTGGGGTGAAAACCAGGGTATTCATTCACCAACCATCTTATGAAAAGTAGTATAGGACGTTTGCGTCTTTTATTTTGTGTGAAAGGAGCCTCATATTTTTATATACAGCTTGTCCTACAGACTCACGCGGTTTATAGAATCTAGTTGTTACAGTTACAGTGATTTCATTAATGATAGAAATCTCCTACCAAAACGTTCTATCATCAGATTTGACGAAGCCCCACTTTTAAAAAACCTAGATGAAGAGTTTGTTGAAAAATATTTTCATGTAGGCTGGAATGATATTTCACAGTGCACACTAGTGCAAACTTGATGTAAATACGATTTGTTTTGAAACTCTGTGTTTTATTTTTTGTTTGAATTATTTAAATTTTCAAGGATAATATTACAAACTGTAACTTTATTCATTTTATCATTAACTTTTCAGGGTATATCGAAATTTTGAACTATATTTTACATGCATTTTATCACTATTTGCCTTCTGCATTTATTGCATAACTTTCAAACATTAACAATACCTATATTGCTATCAAAATGTTATTTGTTCCAGAAAGTATTCACTTGTAACCATCCAACTATTTATCAATTGAACACGGAAGTTTTACACGGCGCGGTGTTCTGTGAAGGCGTCCTCATTGCGTATTTTCATTTTCTCAATACCAGGTATATTCATTTTACATTTACGTCATCATGTTTTGGTAACGTCATATTTCAAGTTATCCCAAGGTTATTAATTGTCATTCGTGATTTAGTAGTTTACTATTGGAAACCTGTTGACACTTTTCATTCCACGTCTTGGGTATGCGCACTAAGCAGAGTAGGTCATAGACTTGTGGTTGTTGTGACTTCTGCATTCATCTGGAGTAGCAAGGAGTTACTTTTGTTGGTTCCATAACTGAAGAGAGGAAATGGGTTATGCCATGCAGTATTATTCAGGCTTGTATCATTTGAGGATATGGCTTCATAATATCTTTCTAGCTTGTGGAAAAAGATTGATCAGTTGAGAGGGTAATACTCTTCGAGAAGTGTACATGGCAACAATGCACACGGATTTGAGATTTTGACTTAAAGTTTGAGAAGAAGAAGATTAATTATCTAGAGTCTAGAGATGACATTGGAAATAATTGGGAGAAACGAGTTGTAATACATTTTCTGATTCCATTTGAATCGTCCGTGAAGGGATTATATCTTGCAACTGCCAAAAGGTTCCAATTTTTGTTTAGTCGTTTGAATTGCTTTGTAGGCATATTTCTGAACCATACCTCTCGGGGGATTATATAAACCAATTATTTTCGGTAAGTCTCCTCGCACATGGTATTCTTCTATCATTTGGCATTTCTTCATGTATTTTAGGATCTGATTAGTTAGGCTTTTTGGGTACTTGACCCTATGTGCCGCTCCCAGTTAACACAAACATCTAGGAGATGTTGCTTTCTTGATTATTATGGTAACAAAATGAGTTGCATTTAGACATCACTGTTACCACTTAGTGATGCCAAATGTTATGAATTGTTCACAATTATCTTCTCATTAGTGTCGCTTTGAGGCATAAAATGTGAAGAACATTGCAAAGCACATTAACATGAATTTTGGTTTCATTGCGATTTTGTCGGTATAGAAGGAATTAGGTTGGTAACAAAATTGATCGTGACATCACCATCACGGCACAAAATGGCTAGAGGTGTTTGTCGAGTCGAGAGTCAAGTAGAATTTGTATTTGGTTGACGCCATTCTTTAAATATTCTATAGGTACTTCTGATAGTGTGTGGTGTTCTGTCTGCTCCTTTTTATTTCAATAGTTGAATCAAGTATGTTTATTAACATTGCCCAATTATTATTTCTACCAAGAACTGTATCTCTTCAAGGACCGGTACGGTGAGAAGAAACTGAGAAAGGTAAATTCAGTAATTTACAGAATTTGCCATTTTCAGGATAGGTACTGATTTCGCCGAGAAGAAAGTGCTGTCCAGAGGATTGGAGTTGAATTATAGATTTTTCTACATTTCTGTATATTGTTTTTTTTTCATGATTTGATGGTTTGATAATTATTCTGTTTGTGAGTAGTATATGCTACGGAACCAACTCACGGATTTGTTTTCTAGCATTCCAATCCATTTGAACAGTAATTCATTAGTAAGTATGATAATATTGAGGTATAATTTCTATTTATGTTGAAACATGGTGAACTTTGTTTCATTCTTGACATACAGGAGAATCAGAAAGTAAGACGCATTTTTAAATAAGTACCAGTCCATTCCATTTCACATTGTTACATCGAAAGGATATCAATGTGCATTCGATTCCTAAGTATAAATGGAATGTCACATTGGGCTAATTTCAAGTCACATTTTGCATCACATTTTGATGTCTCGACATGACCAACGGGGCACCGAATAGACGTTTATGCGATAATAATGGGGGTCACTTTGCGATTTACTGGTGTGATCTGTAATATGAATGTGAATCCCACTACCATCTCTGAGACAATTCTGTGTTGACTGGGCTGTTAACCCTTTGACCAGGATATTTTGACATCTGAAAGAGCCTACCGAAAGCATCTTCCACGGTGGGAGCACCCAGGCCTGTTCTGGACAGAGGTATTTATTAGGTCATCCAAGTTGCTGGACAAAATGTGAATTGCATGTTTCCTGTCAGGGTTCATTTATAGGGCACTATAGTTCTGTTCCTACTTCTGTACTTTTTTCCTTTCTGGAAGAAGTTGCATGACTCCGTTGATGTACGGTATGTCTTCCTGGTAACAATCTTCCACCTACTATGGCCATTGAGAAGGGCATTCATGTACTGGTGGCAAAGACTTTCGAAGAGGCAGCATTGCTTCTACGATCAACCTGGTTGTACCACCCTAGTTTCGTGCATTTGTAGCAGAGACTGTCAACGAAGAACATTTCAGCTACAATCAACCTGGTTGAATTCTAGGAATTCTACCGTGTACTGATATCCTTTTCATAGCGTAGTCTTCAACCTAATGCTATACCATATTAGAACAAGAATTCAACAATTGAGTTCCATGTTCATTAACTTACACTTTTTAAAAGCTTCCATTAAACTTGCTCTGTGAGTCGAAGAAATTGTATCTCCCTGCCCCCGAAAGCTAGACAGAGAACGTGTAGATTTTCGGAAGTTTTCTTGACGGATTTGGGGTTCTGAAATTACAGCGAAAATAAATTGGGTAGGGGGCTCTTTCTCTCCATCATCTCCTAGCCTCAACAGATTTCATCAGTAAGTCGCTATTTTAGGCTCAGTTATCTAGTTATATGATATTCGTCACCCTGTGCTATTACCCTTTCATTAGCTAAATAATTATCAATTTAATAATCATTATACTTATTCATTATTATTTTTCAGCAGCATCAACCACTTGGTTATCAGCTGCACAATCTATTTTATTGTTAATAATATCATTATCATCATCACTATTAATAATATTGTTATTATCACGTCACTGGATAATAAACTTTGCCTTCTCTCAGAAAACTAATTGATGACTTACCCAATATAGGTGGGTTGTTTTCGTTGATGATGCCATATGCTAGTAATAATCTAAACAGGGTGTCCCACAATGAATAGGATAGGAAATATCTTGGATCTCGAGAGTAGAGAATTGTAATTTTGGGGTTGTGAATTAAAGCAATTAGTGATGTTTTTTTGATATTATTTTATCCAATGAGCTTTGTGTTTTCAGTCACGTAACATCAGATTCAAAATTATTTATAGGACAACCTGCATGTTTTGGCATTTCTCCCGATAAAACGATTCCAGCAAACTATTACACTTGTGGTCTAAAACGATTAGTTTGAAAACTACAGGTACTTCAATATATTTTGTCCCACGATGGTTTTTAATAAAATATGGATAGTTAATATAAATTTGCCTTGTTACAATCATCACAAAAATTATAGGACTGCCTGAATATACGGGGTGACCATTAACCTGAATAATTTGGCAAATACATGGTGGTTCTTCGGGTAGTAAGGCCGACGTATGTTAGAGAAGATTTCGACGTTTCGCCAACACTAGTGGTTAGCATTTTCAAGAGACAGTTTCTGTTTTTTTACGTCGCTGTCAAATGCTTGACATTTGTTATACGTTGTCTCAATAAATACCTGTGATTTGAAGTTCTTACATCTGATTGGTCCATAGCGTTAGTTGACATCATATAATCGTTCGTACCGTTATTCTGTGGATAGGGAGCTAATTGAGAGTTTTTGAGAACTGGAATCCAATCCTAGTTCAATTGTAGTCCTTCTTCGGTTCTGTTGAAGTTGTTCTGGTGTTTCTGAATTTCAATGGCTTCCAGGAAGTCTTGAGTAATAGGCAGATGTTGAAGAGATGACTTGGGTTTCTTCAAATTTCACTCTATGGTTATCGTTGTTGAGAGTATGTTCTGCGACAGCGGATTTCTGTGTGTGTCCTAACCTACAGCAAGCATTGTGCTCTTTGATTCTTGTTTTAACGGAGCGTTTCGTGATTCTATATAAACGCTGCCACAGGAACATGGAATGCGATAAACCCCAGAAGAGCATAATACGTCTCGTTTGTCCTTCGCTGATCTAAAGTGGTCTTTCAGTATTTTTGAAGGTTTATAAACGGTTTTAATCTCATAATTTCGTAGAATACGGCCAATACGATCTGTAACTCTGGGAACATATGGTAAGAATGCTTTTCTTTTTTCGGTGTTTGTTTGACTACTACTTGGTTCACTGGATGGACAGTCATTTCATCTACTATTGATTCTTCCGTCTCTGATTTCTCTTCTATTTTTCATACACCTCTCATTATGCTCTTCTGGGGTTTATCGCATTCCATGTTCCTGTGGCAGCGTCTATATCGGAACCACGAAACGCTCCGTTAAAACAAGAATCAAAGAGCACAAGGCTTGCTGTCGTTTAGGACATACACAGAAATCCGCTGACGCAGAACATACTCTCAACAGCGATAACCATAGAGTGAAATTTGAAGGAACCCAAGTCATCTCTTCAACATCTGCCTATTACCCTAGACTCTTCCGGGAAGCAATTGAAATTCAGAAACATCAGAACAACTTCAACAGAACCGAAGAAGGGCTACAATTGAACAAGGTTTGGCTTCCAGTTCTCAAAAATTCTCAATTAGCTCCCTATCCACAAAATAACGATTCTATGATGTCAGCTAACGCTATGGACCAATCAGATGTAAGAACATCAAATCACAGGTATTTATTGAGACAACGTATAACAAATGTCAAGCATTTGACAGCGACATAAAAAACCAGAAACTTACTCTTGAAAATGCAAACCACTCGTGTTGGCGAAACGTCGAGATCTTCTCTCAACATACGTCGGCCTTACTACCCGAAGAACCAGCATGTAAGTGACGATGGCCGCGAAAGCCTTTCACAATTTGGCAATTGCTCGTTTCAGACGGCGTGGGACAAAGAATATTGAAGTAACTGTATTTCTTGAAAAAATTATTTGAGACCACAAAATATACAGGTTGTCCCATTAATAATTTTGGATCTGATGTCACGTTACCGAAAACAAAGAGCTCATTGGGCAACATAATATCGAAAGAAGATGTACCAATTGCTTTAATTCAGAACACCAAAATTACAATTCTCTACTACTTTTGAGTTCCAAAATATTTCCAGTCCTAATCTTCGTGAGACAACCTGTATATCGCAAATAACACACAAGTGAAAATAGGGAACCAATTAGAAGTCCAGTATTATGGTCTTTACTTGTGAAAGTAAATTAACTATTATAGCAAATTATCTACCGAATTTGAGATTCTCATGAAGCAGTAATTTTATTAAAAACAGAATATATCTGTTATGTACTGATAATGGACAATAAAACTCAATAGTCAATTGCACACATATATTAACTTCCAAAAAGTGAAGACAACCCGATACACACTGCATCGTTCCGTTCTGGGTCGATAACGGGTTCCCACGGCAATTCATAGAGAAATAGTATACTCCATTAAGAGTTCAGAAAATAGGCATTTTCCGTGCGTGCGCGACATGTTCCCGTGGGAGGCGAAGCCAAACTGTCAATAACATATTATTTAATTTTGACATGTAACTACGCAGCTATAATGACACCACCGCAAGGAAAATTTTTTCTTGCGGGCGCACGCAGAAATCCCTTTTTCAGTATGCTAAATAAGTATGTGAATATAGTATTTTCAGATAGGTATAATGAAAAACTTATTCATGTAATTATAAGTGATTATTCATAAGTCACATTAGAATGGTCGAAAAACTCGAACGTAAAAAAACTTTGAACATTTAAATTACAAAATATTGCAGTAAGTTTGAATGTTTTTTTACATTTGCAATGTATCTTTGCAAACTTAATGTAGGTTTTCTGTAAATATGTTTTTTTCAGTTTTCAAATGAAAAGTCTCTACAATCTTCCTTCGAAAAACTTAAAGAAATGATATTCATGCAAATTTCAAATGAATATCTTACTATAACTTCAATAAGAGAGTTGTTGGCGAACTTCCACATCTAATATTTACTGATTCAAGTTCACTGCAAATTTCAGAACAAAATCTTACTTTAACTCTAATATGTGGTAAGTTTCACATTCAACGATTACACTGCAAATGAAATATCCACCAACTCAATGGAAAGTGAGAATATCAATCCTGCTACCTATATTATCAAAGAGATTCGACAGAATAAGTTATGTTTTGTGTTGGTGCAAGAAGCGCAAAGTGCATTCGTTCGTTCTAGTGTTTATGGCATTAGCTCTACTATACTTCGCCAATATCAGAGACCTTGAGTAAGTGGGCACGCCACGTGGATCCTAACCTCACTCCTTTACCTAACTTCTACCGGTTTGAAGAACTGCTTGCAACATTTATGAGGATTGTGTGTTAAGTAGGAAAATTGTTATGTAAAAGGAAACAAATTTTTGAATATAAAGATATATCGAAAAAATCCTCGGACAGGTCGATTTTCTTTTCCAATGGGCCAATTTTTGAACCTCACCCAAAATATATAGGGTTATCCACATTTGAGGAAAAGCGACCTTGGTGATATTTTTAAATGGGACACTCAGTATATTTGTCCATATTTGGTTAGGGATCTTCATTATAAATCCAGTGATACCAGATTTGATGGAATTATGTCAAACGGCTGCGGAGATATGGCCAAAAAACTTCTCCATATACCCAATGAGTGCGACAGAGACTTTTAAACTTCTGAATCGTGTGGAGTCTCGCAGTCATACTCATTAGACATGCGTGGAAGTTTTTTGACCATATCTCCGCAGCCGTTTGACATAATCCCATCAAACTTGATATCACTGGATTCGTAATGACAATCCTTAACCAAATATGGAAAAATATACTGGGTGTCCAATCTAAAAATATCTCCAAAGTCATTTTCACTCAATTGCGGATAACCCTATATATTTTGGGTGGGGTTCAAAAATTGGCCCATCGGAAAAGAAAATCGAACTGTCTGAGGATTTTTCCGAAATATCTTCATATTCAGAAATAATGAATTTGTTTCATAATTTAGCGTCGCACTGTATATAGATCTACATAATCCTAAAGATTGAAAGTGCCTAAGGCTACATATGATGGCATTAGTAATTGTTGAAAAGTTCACATATTTCCATATATTTAACACGTTCAAGCAGAAAGCTATACGTGTGTTATTCTGTTGAGGGTGCTTTCACAATTAGACTTGAATTATAGGTGAAGAGATAAAATAAACAACTCCAGTTTTTGGTACTAGTTATGTACTATGCAGTCACAAAAATCTTGATATGGAAATACGGTTTTTTATTGGAGTCTTGTAAAACCACATTTGAATGTATAGTGTGTCCTTTTTTATTTCATTCAAAGATTGTGATTTATTCCTATACTTCCTGTTGGTTCTTATTTTGGTTGAATTTTGGTCCAATTTCAATGGGTTTTTTCGGGTTTTTCTCCAACTGAAAAAGCAAATGCGCCATATCTCACTTCGAGTCCCAATTTTCATCTTGTTGTTATGTTATATTTAAAACGCTTTTTTACTTTTAAATTAATTTTTATATCTTTCTGCATATAGAGTACTCTTGGATTTGCAGGATTCAGAGGGACATGAAAAAGAAATTAATTTCTTGCATCGAGAACCTTTCATGATACAATCATAATGTATAACGGATTTTTGTAATGAAAATATATGTGGAAGGTGCATTTCCTGAAGTACTAATGCCACATGTTGACTTCCGGTTCTTGTTCAGACAAACAAAATGCATAAGGACCTTCCAAAAGTATTGTCAAATTTGCACCATCCCACCAAGCTGAAAACTGGTTGTAAATTGTGAATGACTGCTTGCATGATTTCCCACTTACCTTATTTTTATTTAATTTACAATGAAAATAAATCAATATTGTTAGATAATCAAATAAATGAATATTTTGGAACCTTTGGTGTGAATATACAATTGAAGAAATAGATTCTACCCAAATACCAAAACTAGGTCACAATCACACTCGAGGTGCGTCTCGCCCACAAAGTTAGCATCCGGAGCTCAAAGCTTTTAGCTCCTGAAGATGCTAAGTTTTTTGGCGAAACACGCGTCGAGTGTGATTGTGACATAGTTTTGGTGTTTGGGTATACTTTCTATTTCCTGGAATATTGCTACAAGCTCATTCTCAGCTCTCACAGCAATTCTCAAATAATTCACACAAGATTTTCAGTAATTTTTTGTAGGCATTCATATATTATATACAAGTTTTCATATAATTTCAGGTAAACTTCCTGGTCACTTCAGTTATGCTCATATTAAATTGTCTGTAAACTCGCAAAAGACAAGTTTACTTTTGTAAGTTAACGGAGGGGAAAATGCCATCGCTGAAAAAACTTGCTGGCAGTTAACTGTAAAGTTTACACTTGCAAAACGAATTTTGCAGAAAATTTGTAGCAATTTGATATTGTTTAGTGGGCCCGTTCACGTTTTGCACGCCTTTGGTTATGAATGGATCTAGCTGATTTCAGAAAAGGATAAGTAGTTATCTACTATACACAGAAAGAAATAAATGTGTGTTTTCTACACAACTGTGAATAATTTCAGCACAATTTGTTTCTAAAAAGTTGACAGCACCAATTTTTTCATTTTTCTTCTATAATATTGTATTAGAGATATTGTGTATAAACGTTACACTTCAGTGTTGTCTTATTCTGAATAGTATTGTTTTAATTTTATACACAAAATATACAAAATTTATCGTTGTGTTGTGCGACGAATGTCACCAACTTGTGTATTGTTTTTGCAAAAATTGTAATGAATGGCAAGAATTTGTGTACCTCGTTTGTACAAATTGTGAAGGTATTTTAAATATAGGATGCAAAACATGTCACAAATTTGTGTACTCCGCATACATGAATTGTGTAGGTATATTGTATATATTTGTGTACAAAAGCATGGCCAATTTTTTTAGGTATCATTTATAATTTTAAGAAAGGATAAACTTGAGGCACATAACATCCAAACGGAATAAGATAAGAATAAGCATCAGTTTCAACCTGCTCGCTTCTTCATATCTTATTCTGTTCAGAAATTATAAGTTTCATTTTCCAGAAGGTTGAAATTAAATTAAATGTCATTCAAATAATCTTTATTCCTTCACAAAGAACTAATAAGAAACATAACTGAACTATAAACTCTTATTACAAATAAAATAACAGAAACACAAAATACCAAACAGAACATAACATACATTTTTTAATTTTTGTACACGTTGAATGATAATAAAGTTTAAAGGAATCTTCGTGTCAAACTACATTCATTCAATTAGGAAGTAGGTACGAGGATGCACCTTTCGAACTGTTAAAAATGATGAAAATGAGTCAGTCTGTAGGTTTCATGTTATAACAAAAAACAATAGCAATACTAACCTTCAAATAATAATGATATCAGTTTGCAAATATTCTAACAAATGGAAGTTGACACAAAACCACATACACATGAGCAAATAATAAATAATAGGTAGTACACTTAACCTGCTTCGCCCTTCGATCAGCATAAAACAATGACGGACTGGACATTTGGAGTGCCGCGCATGCGTATTTAGTTGGGTGACACGACGCCTTGGTCAAGTTGTGGCAAATTACACAATTGTGTTGAAATAGTATACAATTTGTGCATATCAAATAGAAAGTGCACAACGGGTGTAAGATGAGTTCAATGCGTTGTAGATGTTCTCCATATAAATTGTGTTATGGTAGATGTGCATATTTTTGTGCATTTTTAGGCAATGTGGAAGTGCATGAATACTATACAAATTTACTTGCACAAATATTTATTGAATTTCACAAAACGCGTATGATGAAAGAATGGACTTGTGTAAAATATCTACACAACTGTGTCTTACACAACGTTGTGCATGAACCTGCTTCAGTCTTTTCTCTATGTGTAGTGTAACACAAATACTAACACTCATTCACAACTTGTATATTGATATCAAATCAGGATGGATTTCTCGAGGGGCAATATATAAAAATATAAATAGAAAAGTTATTGGGTATAGCCCTCAAATTGTTGTGCAAACGTAGACACATGTTTCAAGCTTAAGCTCTCATCAGCTTCTATTTTTACATCCAAGTGTAGTACATCTTCGCACTTGGTTTTACCGTACTGATGAGACCTTAAGCTCGAAGCTACGGTTGCACAACAATTTGAGGGCTATACCCAATAACTTTTCTATTTATATTGATATCCAAAATATAACACTTCATTTATCAGTAGATAAGGAAAACTAATTATTCAGACTACCAACGCCTTCCAATACGTGCGTGATGCTCAAGGACCTCTAGGTGATTCTTGTCTTGTCTCTTCATCAATCTCGCTAGCGGCACGTTTCAAACATGGATGTATAAATGATTTATTCGTCTATGGTTTCTAATCGCCTCTCTCATCGATGATCGCATTTGTTTATATTATCTGAAGAACATGAAGAGTCATTCTTTCCGGCTAGAGGATGGCTCAGTCTAACAATATTGAATCGTATGCTAACTCCCATTGATATATCTCGAAGTCCACAAGAACTATTTTGGTGAATTTCTCTTCAAGGGCACCAAAGATTATGATCCAGGACTCATTCGGTTCGGAATGACCTCTAGGAACTTTTTGATGAATTTGAAGGAGCGCCGGCAGAAATTGCAAAAGTAATAAACAATGTAGTAAGAGAAAGGATGAGGTTTGGTTTTTGGAAACTGTTGAAGATATCCAAAATTTGAAATATACTAAAGGAGGAAATTTCCCAAAATGAATCCTATCTCTCAGAACTCTACTACCGAATTTTAATTTAGAGGCAAAAATAGCGCTAAAAGCGGGTGATGCGAGTCCGTCGTGCGCTGACCGATACGGACCTTGAACAATAAAAAATAATTTTAACCCAGTAAATATGAATATCAAGAAAGAAAAAAATTCATCTACCTTTCAGACACTTGAATAAACGAAAATTCATGTAAATTTTTTTATCCGTAAGTAATTATTTTATTACAAAACAGATCCCCAATAGAAAAATAAAAAATTGTTGATTTTGCACTTTGTTATTAACAATCTAAGAGACTAAAATATGCAAGAAATTATGAAAAATTATTTGTTTTTCAATATTCCAATTTGTTCGTATTTTAATTATTTAAAGTTACATGAAAATGATTTTTTGAAATTTGTTACTCTGATTGTTCAAATAATTGTTATAAGAAATTTGAATTTTTTATTTTGGAATTTTATTCAGCAATAAATATTATGATTTTTAAAAACAAAATCAATTCTTAGAAAAAAAAAGTTATTGCCTAAAGATGCATTTGTTGATTAACTATTTTTGTTGCTAGCAAACATTAAAATTAAGGAACGATTATTTTCCATAATTTCCATTGCTCTTGGATATTCTAAAAAAAAGTATTTATTTATATTTTCTTCGTTTACGTAATAAACAATTTTTTATAAACAAATGTATTTTTGTCCTATTTGTCCTATCTCCATTTGTTTTTATTAACCAGTTATTTCATCAACAATGATTGAGAGCTACGAGGAAATGCCAAAAGTAAAAATTGAAAAATATTTTAAATTATGTAGTAGGTAAATAGAACACTTTTTTTTACGCATCAAAAAAAATTAATTGCGAAAATTTATTTGTTTATAATGTTTATATTGTTTATTAAATTAACCTCGATATAAACAAAGGAAATATAAATAAATATTTTTATTAGAATATCGAAGAGCAATGGAAGTTATGATTTGAAAAAAATGGTTATTATTAATATTTGGTAGCAAAAAAAATTGTTAATCAACAAATGCGTTTTTGAGCAATATTTTTTTTTAATATAAAATGATTTTGTTCTTAAAGATCATAATATTTGTTGCTGATTAAAATTTCAAAAACAAAAAATACAAATATCTTATAAAGCATTTCTTTTTAACAATTATTGAAACAATCAGGGTAAGATATTTTAAAAAATAATTATAATGAAACTTTAAATAATTAAAATACGAACAAATTGGAGTATGGAAGAAAAAAATTTCATGGCTTTATTTGAATTTTTCATTTTTTAGTCTCTCACATTGTTAATAGCAAAGTGGAAAATCAATTTTTTTAATTTTTCCGATAGGGATCTTTTTTAAAGCCTTCCACGAAATAATAGCTTCAAGAAGTGAAACAAATTCGAGATTTTTAGTTTAACAATTATCAGGGTTTGTATACCGGGTGTCAACGAATCTATTAGACAAGTCATAACTTCTAGACTATTAGGTGTATCAAAATGAGATTTGGTATAGGTAAATGGTATGTGAAGAGGAGAGTTTTCACATATTTTTAACTTTCCGGTCACTTCCGGTTTCACCGGAACACCCTGGATATTATAACATTTTTGGATTTCTGAGACAATTCTAGATCAGAATGTCACATTTTCGAAAGTTTTTATGCCTACTTAATTTTTTCGGAGTCACTTTTGAAATTACATCTAAGTGGCCATGATCGGAAGTAAACTAATCTAAGGACCTCAGGTGATATCAGAATATTACAATCGCGAAGTTTTAGTGACAAGTATGATAGATATAAATAAGACAAGTTGGCAAAATTACATTTTCGTGTCTAACTATTATTTTTCAAATGGCGACCATTTTTTGACAAGCACTTTCTGAAAAAAGGATATTTTGACGAATCTAACGATACTAATTTATTTGCGATTGGATCAACAAATTTAACAAAATTAACAGTAATTTCAGCAATGCACTTACATTTTTTTGAATATCCTAATTTCTTGAAATTTTCACTACAGTAAATTTTCAAAGTGCATTCCTCCTTATTGAAGACACATTTCAGCTCATTCAATTGTTTCTCTCAACACGTTTCGTAACATTTGTGGCGTTATACTTGTAAATGCCTGTAGAATCCTTTCTTCTAAGATTTCGAGAGTGGCTGGGGCTGTTGCACAGTAGACCCTTTCTTTAACATATCCCCAAATGAAGAAATCTAGCACAGTCAGATCAGGTGAGCGGGCAGGCCACCGTACTGGACCATTGGTTGCAATAACTTGATTATTGAAATGCTCTATTGAGTAATCAAGAACGTATCTGGTATTATGAGGGGGTGCTCCATCTTGTTGGAAGTAAATTTGCCGTAAAACTGCTGAAGGTAGATTATTAAGTTGATCCTCGATTTCATTTTGAAGAAAACCTAAGTACCTATCCCCTGTTAACTAACCTTGAAATTCCAATTCTTCTGTTTCCAACGATACTAGCCCAGACATTGACGCCAAACCTTTCTTGAAAATTTCCCTCTCTCATTGCATGTTGATTTTGTTGGGCCCAGTACCGAGAATTTTGCTTATTAAACAAGCCATTATTTGTAAAACGTGATTCGTCGGAAAATAGAATAAAGTTGATGAAATTTGGGTTAGCTCTATGATTTTGAAGCAACCAATCACAAAACAATACTCGTCTATCGCCATCGTCGGCATACAAATGTTGATGTAACTGATATTTAAATGCTCGATATCTGTGCTTTTTCAATATTTTTCTTGCTGATTCGTGACTTATCTGCATTTCTTGACTAATTTCTCTTAAAGAAACCGTTTTGACAACCTCAACTATAGCAAGAACGTTAATCTCAGTCTCCTCATTCATAATAAACCTCTGTTCTGCCTCTCGATTTCCCTCTTGCCTATAACGATTCTCAACATACGGAAAATACTGATGGGATGGATGTTGCCGATTGGGATATCTCTGAGCATACAACTCAGCAGCATTCCTTGAATTTCTGTGACATTCTCCAAACAATAACAACATATCCACTTTTTCACTTTGAGTAGGTATACATTATTTTGAGGGACAATTGAACTAAAATTTAACGAAAATCAAGAAAATTTCACCTTCTGCTCTTTAAGCTTATGTCACTGTCATAACCTAATTGAGAGTTTTGTTCTCCAAAAAAGACTTGATCGAAATAACTTTAAAATATTATGCATCATGCCTATCCTCGGCACACTTGACAAAAGTAAATAAATTGTTATGAAGTATTTTCCTCAGTAATATTTAATTTATATTCTTATTTGTAATCCAATCGCAAATAAATAAGTATCGTTAGATTCGTCATAATATCCTTTTTTCGGAAAGTGCTTACAAAAGTAAATGAATTATTATCCATGGCACACTTGACGAAAGTAAATAAATTATTATGAAGTATTTTCCTCGGTAATATTCAATTTATGTTCTTTTTTTTTCTTTGGTGTCTTGGCATCGACTGCTATGGTCTTTGGCCACGTGTTCTGAATAGGCCTTGTTACTAACTCCATGCGCCACCTTAGGAGCGCACTGTTAATCGGAACGCAACAGTGAATCGTGCAGGTCTTATTTGTAATCCAATCGCAAATAAATAAGTATCGTTAGATTCGTCAAAATATCCTTTTTTTCGGAAAGTGCTTGTCAAAAAATGGTCGCCATCTGAAAAATAATAGTTGGACACGAAAATGTAATTTTACCAACTTGTCTTATTCATATCTATCGTACTAGTCACTTAAACTTCGCGATTGTGATATTCTGATATCACCTGAGGTCCTTAGATTAGTTTACTTCCGATCATGGCCACCTAGATGTAATTTCAAATGTGACTCCAAAAAAATTAAGTCGACATAAAAACTTTCGAAAATGTCACATTCTGATCTAGAATTGTCTCAGAAATCCAAAAATGTTACAATATACAGGGTGTTCCATTTAATAATTTAGAACCGGAGCCATTTCCGGTGAAACCGGAACTGACCGGAAAGTGAAAAATATGTGAAAACTCTTCTCTTTACATGCCATTTACCTATACCAAATCTCATTTTGATACACCTAATGGTCTAGAAGTTATGACTTGTCTAATAGATTCGTTGACACCCGGTATGTAAATTTGAAACTTGTAAAAACTAGTTAATTAACAAAAGCATGTGTAATAAAATAATTACTGGAAAAATGATTTGCACCTGGATTTTCATTCATTCAAGTGTCTGAAAGGTGAGTGAACTTTTTTATTTCTCAATATTGATATTAAATAGGTTGAAATTATTTTTATTGTTCAAGGGTCCGTATCAGTCAGCGCACGCGCGACTCGCACCACCCGCTTTTAGCGCTATATTTTCGCCTCTTAATTAAAATTCTAAATATTTGTGTTTAATAGTTTCCGAGATATTTTCAAAAAACCAACCTCCCCCTTTTTATCTACAATTGTTTATAACTATTGCAATTTTTGCTGGCGCATCTTAAAATTTCTTTAAAAGTTTCTAGACGTCCTTTCAAATCATGAGCCCTGGATCATAATTTTCGGTGCCCTTGAAGAGAAGTTAACCAAAATAATTCTTGTATACTAGATCAGAAGAGTTTCTGAGATATTGAATAAAAATCAGTTCATAGGGGATACTTTCAAATGGCTGTGGCTCCCTTGTAGCATTTACGTACCAATCGTACCAATGCTTATGGGAACTTATTTTCATAATATTTGCTTGTAGAATCAGCCCCTTGAGGTTCATATAAAGTCAAATATTTCGCGTTTCTGAACTGTAATAGTGGATTTATGCAATAGTCATAAGTCATAAGTTTTAAGTCATAAGAAAGAACGTTCGTCAATGATTGGCTGGTCCGTTTATTTCGACCAATCATTGACGAATATTCTTCCTTATGACTTAAAACTTATGACTTATGACTGCTGCATATATCCACCATAAGATGGCACTGACATGACACGTTTTTCATACTATAGTTCGAGCGATCTTTTATAATATTTCCGTATAAATTACAATTTTCTGCAACGGTCAACCCAACAACTAATGCATTGTTGCCAAATCTCAACATTATTCGCAGTACTGCGAGATAGCTCACAGGATTATAAATTATTATCTGGTGTTAATTGTGGTTTGATGCATTATGTGGATATATCACGTTCGTTGTGGAGATGATTTTGTGATTTCTTTCTCTTCAAAAATGAATTATTTATTTACTGTATTGAGGTTTCCTCAAACCAACGCGGGAACGAGATAAATGCGCCAGACTAAATTCTGTAGTGGGACATACCGCTGTGGTTATTCGTATTCCCAAATGCATACAAGCAACGAAACATATGGTTTGCTACGTGTACTGTGTTTCTAGCAATTTGCACGGTTCTAAAGTACTGTTCTCGCTCCCGCGTACCCGCTTTGGTTTGACGAAACCTGTATCTACATTAGAGATATAGAATATAAATAATATGTATAAGGCGAAGGGTAGTCTTTACTGACTAGTTTAGGAAAATGCGGATGACTGCATTCTCAATACAGTCAATATACTGGGCTGTTTAAAATAATACTCTTTGTTATTTGGTCTAGCTTCCGGAAATGTTTATTTTCTTTATCTAGACATTAAACATGAGGTTTATAGTAAAAAGTCAACATACGAAGTCATGATTCATGATAGTGGAAAACATCTAATTCCTTTTTTAATCATTATTATAATTATTTCGGTTCAAACTTTCCTATTCTATTTTTAGAAACTTGCACACAACTCCGTATGGGGTGTCAGACAAATCTGAGGGCGCGCGCAACAAATTTCCTGAAATTTGTTAACAGAACACAGCAAGGGACATTGCAACCGAATGATGAGGCCCCCGAGGTCTGCATCTAACCAAAACCGGAAGCACCACACCTTTCACAAAATTCACTGACAATACTCTTTTTTTTCTTTTCTTATCTTTTCCAGCTTTTCGTATAGGCTTATTGTCCAGTGGTCTACAAAATATTTTAGTTTTACAGTATCTCCGTCTTTTTTTGTGAATGTAGACTTCGCGGGCCTCATTACTGTTGATTAGCGACCTCTACAGCGCCTTGTCAGTGAATTTAGTGAAACTAACAGGAACTCTAGTTCTTTGTTGAGTGGAAACCTCGGGGAAATAATTTTTCGAGATCAGGTGAGTCCTGTCTGTGAAGTTGGTGGAATTCATAGTGCCTCCATAATTTTGTTGGGTGGAGACCTAGGGGACCTTGTTTTTCGAATACTGTGGGCATCTGCTGAGGCCTGTCTACGAATTTGGTTGAATTTGTAGTGTTTTCGCTCTTTTGTTGGCTGCAGACCACGGTCACCTCGTTATTCGAATGTGAATTTGGTGAGAGTTACAGTGCCTCTGGTTTTTGTTGGGCGGAGACCTCAGAGACTTCATTATTCGAATTCATTGTTCCTTGCTGTATCCTGTCTGAAAAATTTCAGGAAATTTGCAGCGCCCTCAGATTTGTATTGGGTTGAGACCTCGCTTTTCGAACTTAACCCCCGTGCCGAATCATGTCTGCAAGTATCGGAAAATTTGCGGAGTCTTCAGTTTTGTAATGGGTGTACTACACCACATTTTTCAGAAACAGTGATCTATTTTCCTTGTCTGCAAATTTCGGTTGATTGGCCGAACATCCAGGTTTACCATGGATAGAGACCTCTTCTTGTTCTAAAAGGGGTTATCTTTTCAATCGTTTTTAGTGTTTCCAAAGTTTTAAAGTTGGTTCATTCTTTTTCTTAGATTTTGGTTAATTGATGATGCCTGTGCCGTCGGTTTTTCTGAGGGAGGAGATCTTGGGAATCCTTGGTATTGCCCCTTTTTTTCCGGTTCACCTCATTTATTGAATTCAGTTCGTTTGTTTTTCTGATATTTGCGGTTGCAGTGCCCATGGGTTTGTCATAGATATAGTCAGTCCGTTCTTGATCTTGCTTGGATAGGATTTGCTTTTAGCACAAACAGCAATATTGTTGGTAAAATTTAAAGAGAGCAGCTAATATAAACAACTCACTATAATTTATTTTTATCAATATTTTTCAAATAAGCTGAACTCCGCCTATTACGATGTTATTTTTTATGTATATAATATAATGTTATTTGAAAACAACTGGAATGGACAATAAAGACGCTATTATGATTATTATTATTATTATTCAATTTTGTTTTGCGTCCTGTTTTATTTCCAAAACTGATATTTTGAATCGCAAAACATAAAACTTTTTACTTACATACTTCTTCAATTGTGTCCAAGGACTCCAAGGCTTTAGGCGGACTAATCCAACATCCAACTGATGAACTGACAAACCCCTATCGAAGTAACTTTAATTTTTCAAAAACTAAACAAATTACATCGGTTACCGCTGTCTCGAACGATTGGCAACGCTGTACAGTAAATTTGACAGTGACAATAATTCTGTGCAATACTTTGTGGACAGTAGCAGAACTATTTTTGTCTTTTCGTTCATGTACTACAGAGGAATCACTGGAGCGATTTACCGTTTTTTGTCCGATGTTTTGAAAATCATTATTAAAAATAGAAATCCTTTGATTTTATGTCTGACAATGGTATGAATAGTACCTCAATGTTCAGTCTTCTAAATTTTATATAAATATCACTTGCAAAAACGATTCTTCTCAACTGTCTTTGATTTTATAACAAGATTTTCAGAATTTTTTTAAATTGTGAGGAAACGTTGAAAATTCTGAAAAAAATCGTGATTATCTTTTACTTTGACATTGATATGATATTTGAAATGGAATCTGATGAGTGGTTTTTGGGAAAACTAAAAATTAGGTTTTTATTTTTTTCCTCGAAAACTGTTCATCAGGTTTTCTTCTTCATCTCTGTAATTATTCAATTTGAATGCTAAAATAACTCGAATTTTTTTCAGAATTTTTAAACTTGCCGGTAATTTTTTCATGGGTTTATACGAACCTTAAGTTCGTTTCCCATTTTCGGAAACATCCTCTATACACAAAATATTATTTTATTATGACTATATCAACACTTTTGTATCTCAATTAGTGATGACTCACTAGTTCCGATCTGCTCCATATCAAGTCTTGAGATTATTATTTTCACAGTGAAGCGAATGTGTCATAATACGCTGTACAGTATTATTGGTTTCCGGTGCATCGGTTTGTTAATTTTTGACAAGAGAGGTCAGTTTTCATTGGAATTAGTTATTTACAATACGATACGGTATGTACCATATTTAGTTTTTGCAGGAACATGTACAATTATTTATTTGTAACCATATTTATGAATTTTCTGGTGAAACTTCTCATGTGATTCCCCCATATTTTACGATTCTGATTACTCGAGTTCTTTGATAGCTAGGAATATGTTTCAAAAGCCAAAGTGAACAGGTCTTTGACTAGAAATTATTGCCGAATAGAGAGAGAGCAGACCTAAAAGTATCTATGGAGTTTTAATGGAATGCCATGGCAGTGAGTCCCACTTTAAGCAGCCACGCCCTCATATTTCATCAAGGTTAAACTAATTTGAAATATTTTTTTCAAATTATAGTCCTCAGGAATACCTATCTTAATGTTGATGAATCATTCCTATTTCCATTAACCACGGCTAACTATGACCAATTGAAAAGTGAAATAGTGGGAACAATATATTAGTGATTTTTTCATCACAAAGTTAACATCAAATTCTATTTCAGGATACCCTTGGACCCCCTGATCTTAATGCTTGAATCAATTGATTGTACAGGGTGTCATTTGTAGCTGACAATATGATTAACTCTTTTTCATCAGTAACATTTGCTTAATTTTCAAATGTTTTTCACTTTTCACAAAATTCACAATAATGTTCAATTAATACTTCAAAAAATAACCAGATATTACTTTTCCATGGCAAACTGTGACCACTTGAATAGTGAAAAATTGGGAAAAACATATTAAGGATCTTTTATTGATAAATCAACCGCAACTCCTGGTTTTGGAATGTCTCAGAATCTCAGAACTAAATGCTGAATCATTGAAATATACAGGCTGTCATATGTAGCTGGCAATATCACCAAATCTTATCAGTTAGTTTTAAAAGGTATTTTTTTGTCACGAAGAGCCCAAAAATGTTTCATTATTACTGCAGACAGTAACCAAGAATCACCTCTTCATGACTAACTATAAACAACTGAAAAGTAAAAATTTAGGAAATACATATTATGGATTATTACTGAACTAACATAAGATACTGGATCAGAACACTCTGAAACTCCCAGAGCTCAATTCCTGAGAAACGAATTGGGTATGTCATTTGTATAAGGCAAAATTCAACTGCCATATTTCTATTTTTCCGCAGTTGCCAATTCACATTAATTTGTAGTATTATGTAGCTGGCAATATCACCAAATCTTATCAGATACTGGATCAGAACACTCTGAAACCCCCAGAGCTCAATTCCTGAGAAACGAATAGGGTATGTCATTTTTATGAGGCAAAATTCAACTGCTATTTTTCTATTTTTCCGCAGTTGCCATTTCACATTAATTTGTAGTATTGGTAATTGCAGATGACTCGGGGATTAGGATCTGAAAGTTTTTCAATATACTGAATCTATTTTTGATGTTACTTCAGTGATGAAAGTACCCATATCCATATGAAAGTATCCATATTTTCCCAATTTTTCACTTTTTCAACATCATACCGAGCATTTTGGATAATTATGAGTTGTTGATATGGTCAGCTAAAGGTGACACCCTGTATAAATCTTGGTAATTAAGATCTGGAAGTTGAAGATGTTCTGTTGATGTTAGTTCAGTGATAAAAGAATCCATAATATGTTTTACCCAATTTTTCACTGCTATACTGTTCATAGTCTGCCTTCAAAAAGTGACACACGGTTACTTTCTACAGTAATGATGAAATGAATTTGGACACTTTGTGACGAAAGAGCATTATTGATCAATAACAAGTGGTGATATTGCCAGTTACATATGACACCCTATACAGGGCAATTCAAATTCGACCCCCACCATTGGGATCTCCCAAAGTACAGGAGATACGTCGAAGCTTAAATTGGGGCAAAGTTGCGTATTTTGGTGCTTAACAAAATACTGTTTTGAAACTTGGAAAATTCCGAGTATTTCCGGAAATATCGGGAAAAAACTGAAAATCGGAATTTTCATTTTAATTTTTTTCTATCGTTATTTGATAACATAGCTCAAAACCCAAAGTAAATTTTCACTGATACTTTTTTTCAGCTACGCGTTTTCATGTTCAGATTTACTATCCGACGTTTCGTCTTCTGGCATTCATCGACTTTTTTTCTGTTATGGGCGCCATATTGTTTTTTTTATACAGAAAAATAGTGATTCTCATTCTGATTTCATTGATGTATAATTTGTTATGATTTGCACTTCTGAAACCACAGATATTTAAAAAAAAACAACTTCATCTGAGATGGTCCCCAGGTAGCACATCATATCGGCTGAATCTTGGTTCCATATTGGGCCAATATAGATATATTGTAAACGAAAAATTAATATGGGTCCATTATGGGTGAATATACAAAAAACAATATAATATTAATAATATTGGTGGAATATTGGTTCAACTAGTTTTGAATGTAGATTATCACAAGAAACATTGGTTGAATAATTTCTACCAATATCGATAATACAATATTGCAATCCCAATATTCTCCTCACATCGATTCTAGGAATAAAAACTTTATTGTATCTCCAAATGTGATTACACATTGGTTGAATATCATTTCGCCAATATTCAACAAATCTTATTAATTAATAATTTGTCAATATTGGTTTAATAATATTTATCGATATTGTTGAAACGATATTGTCTTTATATTGTTTCCTACATCTAGATTGAGATGAAATTTGAATATTGGCCGAATATTCAATGAAACATATTAGAATTATATCATAATCAAACCTGGATAAAAATCCGCTAGGTGGCTCTACATATAGAACGTCTTCTAAAACCTACGAAAGTATATTAAATACTTCCCATAACTTGTTTTCAAGACAGCTCACTCAGTGGTTATGGCAATCAAAAGGCAGACTCTATGGTGTCACCTTCATCAACTAAAAGACATTCAATTATTTATCAGGGTATATTGACATCCTCCATTGTATCCAAATGTTATTGTACCAGTATCGATAAATATTTTGAGGCCATTATTGCTTCAAGAATGTTTCACCAAAACTATTTTTGAAATATTTAAACAATATTCGACCAATATCGCAAAATGTTCACATTTTACTTCTCGACAATATAACATTTGAATATTGTGCCAATATTGTCAGAATATTGTATCAGCGATATTGTACGAATATCGCCGAATATTTTGAGGCCAATATCAGTTCGAGGATATTTTGCCAATATTATTCTAGTAATATTGGACCAATATCGCCCAATGTTCACATTTTTTTTCTCGCCAACATTGCATTTCGAATATTTCGCCAATGTGTTCACAATGTTGATTCCATTGAAAATATGAACAGGATGTTCATAAAGTCAGTAGTTGTGGAATCATCTGCGATTCCAGAGGAGTCATGTATTGATTCAATTTTCAATTGAGAATCTCTTTAAAACATGTTCAGAATATTGTACCAATATTTTACCAATATAGGTGTGCTACTTGGGTCATGACTCCATCGAAAAATTTTGTTTGATAAACACTAGTTGACAGAACTCATTAAACATCATGAGTTTGCACAAATACTTCAGTGAAAATGTCCTCATTCTCAAATGAAGAAAAACGAGATATGTTGAAACTTTATTATAAATTTGATAGGAATATTACGAAAACAACACAAATTTATTATGAATTATATCCGGAAAGACAACAGCCGGATAGAACATTATTCGGAATTTTGGGCAAACACTTAGCTGAGTACGGTGCGTTTCAAAAAACGAGAATGAAATCATGAGCTTGTGAAAAATGCACAAAAAGTATTACAACAAGTGTTCGAAATGACGACATGATGAATTCATAACCGAGCTCGTCGTCTCAAATTAAGAACAGCCCTAACAATATCCTCTCTTCTGATAGACCTGAATTGCGTGATGATATTGTCTCTAAGTTCATCTACTGTGTCATATTCTTGCTCTCCATAGATTCTGTTCTTTAAAGTGCCCCACAAGAAAGTATCCAAAACAGTAAGGTCAGGTGACCTTGCCGGCCACCTCACTGGTCCAGAATTTCCTAACCACCTATTAGGAAATCTTTGGTGTAAATATTCGCAAACTGCTCTTTTATTGTGTGGAGGAGCCCCGTCATGCTGAAACTGGCAGCTGTTATAATTACCAAGGGGAAACGTATCCATATATTCTTCGAATTCGTTTCTTAATTAGGAACCGAAGATAGGTTTCCCCGTTTAAAGTATAAGAGAAGAAATGAGGTCCAAGTATTCGGTCGTCATAAATTCCAGCCCACACATTCAAACGAAACCGAAATTGTGGTCTGACTCTCTGAAGTGATGTGGATTATTTTCACTCCAAATGTGCTCATTATTTCTATTAAAAACACCACAGTTCGAAAAAGTACTTTCGTTGGTCCAAATAATGTTTTTCAAGAAGTTTGTAGGGTCTACCCTATTCGAGAGCCAGAAACAAAATTCCATCCTTCTCTCAGGACCACCTTGATGTAATTTTTGTGAAAACTGTATCTTATAACATTTCAAACCACTTTTTTTGAATTGCCTCCAAACGCTCGTCTGTGGCACATCCATTTCTGCCGAGACTTGATGAGTTGATTTGGAAGGATCTGCATTTATCTAAAAAAGTACCAAAAATAATTATACTTCTTCGAATATGGAATGAACAATTATTTTACCTCTGCTAATAAGTTACGTCTAATATTTTGTTCCATTCTGCTTCCATATTTCATTCTTGGTTTTTAAAACGCACCGTACTCAGCCAAGTGTTTTTCCAAAATTCCCAATAATGTTCTATCCGGCTGTTGTCTTTCCGGATATAATTCAAAATAAATTTGTGCTGTTTTCGTACTATTCCTATCAAATTTATAATAAAGTTTCAACACATCTCGTTTTTCTTCATTTGAGAATGAGGACATTTCGACTGAAGTATTTGTACAAACTTATGATGTTTACAGAGTTCTGACAACTAGTGTTTATTAAACAAAATTTTTCGATGGAGTCATGACCATCTCAGATGAAGTTGTTCTTTTTTTAATATCTGTGGTTTCAGAAGTGCAAATCATAACAAATTATACATCAATGCAATCAGAACGAGAATCACTATTTTTCTGTATAAAAAAACAATATGGCGCCCATAACAGAAAAAAAAAGTTGATGATGAATGCCAGAAGATGAAACGTCGGATAGTAAATCTGAACATGAAAACGTGTAGCTGAAAAAAAGTATCAATGAAAATGTTCTTTGGTTTTGAGCTATGTTGTCAAATAACGATAGAAAAAAATAAAAACGAAAATTCCGATTTTCAGTTTTTTCCCGATATTTCCGGAAATACTCGGAATTTTCCAAGTTTTAAAACAGTATTTTGGTAAGCACCAGAATTAGCAAATTTGCCCCAATTAAAGCATCGACGTATCTCCTGTAGTTTAGGAGATCCCAATGGTGGGGGTCGAATTTGAATTGCCCTGTATATTTCAATGATTCAGCATTCAGTTCTGGAGTTCTTGGACATTCCATAACCAGAAGTTGGGGTTGATTTTTCAATGAAAGATTGTCAATATAAATATTTTTTCCAATATCTCACTATACAAGTGGTCAGAGTTCGCTATTGAAAACTAATTTGGTGATTTTTCGCAGTGTTCATTGGATGTTTCTGTGAATTTTGTGAAAAAAAAAAGAAATTTTGAAAATCAAACAAAAATTACCGATAAAAAAATATTAATCATAGTGACACCCTGTATAATCAATTGATTCAAGCACTGAGATCTGGGGGTTCAAGGGTATTCTGAAACAGAAATTCATGTTTTCTTTTGATGGAAAAATCCCTAATATGTTTTCTCCACCTTTTTAACTTTTCAATTGGACATGGTAAGCCGTGAAAAACGGATATAGGATTGTTTCATCAACATAAATGTAGGTATTCCTAAGTATTATAAGTTGAAAAAAAAATTCATATTAGTTTATTCCCAATAAACTATGAGGGCGTAGCTGCTCAAAGTGGGACACACTGTATATTATAAAATTTTTCGCATTTCGGAGTCCTTTATCCACCCCTTCAATATTATTGAGGATCTTCCAACCGAGTTGAAGCAACAATATTTTTTGTCGAAATGTCATTTGCGTTTTAAAGATGTTTACCAAAAAATATCACTTTTGGCTTCATCGGAATTTCAGAGGAAATAATTATAACGGCATTTGATAGATAGATGTGTGATATTTCTAATCCAGTACTGAATACTATTTTTCAATTCGAATCTTTCTGAACAGAACTTCCTCTTGTTTTTCAAATGGTTCGTCCCGTATATTTTTCGAACATATGATGTAAAATTGGACCACAAATATTTTATATCATATACATCTCTTCGGCTATTGTTAGCAATTTTTGATTTGTGGATTTTGAATTGTTTCATTTGCACATTTTACACACATTTCGTTGTATCATGAAAACACATAAGATCAATTATTTTAGTGACTGCCAATACAACTTTCTTCTTGTACAGAAACAAATAAAAAAAAAATGTAGAATTGAGAAACAAAAACATGAGCACACAAAATGAACAAACAATTAATAAGTGATCCATAAATGCTCCACCTGTCTATTATCTTTCGAAATGAGTTGTCTGTTGCTCTCAGAATTGCCGGTGATGTACTTCTTAGGGCCAATTTATGCATTATTGTCATTATCATAGTCCTAATCACAGTGACTCTCTCAATCATAAAATCAAATTGAGACTGTTCATTTCAGTAGGAGCATTAATGCAATTAATTTTTCACTTTTCCATAACACCTTGATAACGGATGCTATTAACAGACCTATAACGCCCGGGGCGTTACGGAGGGCATTATGAATCATAACGCCCGCTAAATGTTTTTAATTTGTAGTCCAATAAATTAATTATTAGGAAAAGTTTCATTTATAACTGTGCAGGGTGTCCCAAATTCGATCCTCATCATTGGGATCTCGGAAAACAGAAGAGATACGAGGTAGGTTAAAAGGAGGCAAAGTTGCGTAATTTGGTGCTCATTGTAACGCCGCTTTAATATTTGAAAAATTCCGAATAATTCCGAAGATTTTTGGAAAAAACCGATTATTCGCGATTTCATTTTTATTTTTTTGTGACTCTATTTGAATTGATATAACAAAACAAATTTCACATTCTCATTGCTACTTTTTCTGTTCTACAAGATCGTGTTATCAGATTTTTAAACAGACGGTTCCTATTCGAGCTGCCATCATCAACTTTGTTTTTTTAAATACGGCCCTGGATTGTTTATTACAGATTCTAAAAGTTTCTAATGTCCAAAAACAAACGATGTATCGCACTTTTTCTAAAAGTTTATATTAATAGCATTTTTCATAAGAACTCATGAGTTACAGAGAGACAAAAATTAGATTTTTAATACAGTTAAACAAACTTTTTTTGCAATAACGCACTGCATAAAACTCAAAAACTAACATGAAAGTGGATGGTTAATAAATAATATAATTGAAGTGTCATCCCTCAAACTCTAGGACCTAGGCTATATTTACAAAAATAATTGCATTTTATCAAAGTGGCTGTGCATCGTGCATTCTGGCTATCTTAGTTCATTTGTTAATGTTTAAATTATCCAATATTTTGACAGTTCACTGTTCGTTCACTAATCGTTAACGCTTATTAAACGAAAATGACTTTTTCTAACGAAGAAAAAAGAGACATGATAAGGATTTATTATATTTGGAATCGAAATTCAAAAACGGCTAGTGAGCGCTATTTGTTGGAATATCCAGAAAGACGGCAGCCGCATTATAGTTATTTTGCTAATATTGATAATAATTTAGCTCAGCACGGAAGTTTTGTTAAGCCAAGGGTTGAATATGGAACACGAATCGATCCAGAAGAGGAACAAATTATCTTGAACACTGTAAGTTTGAAAACTGTTACAAAATAGAAAGTAATATTAATAATTTTAAGTTATTTTTTGAGGCCAATAATAATCCTCGAGCTTCAGTTAGAGTTTTCTCAGAAGGAGTAGGGTTACCGTGAATGAGAGTTTGGAGAACTTTAAATAAGCGTGGATATAAACCTTACAAGATCCATATTAGTCAAACACTCAGTTCTGGCGATGCTGAGAGACGATTAGAATTTTGTAACTGGTTGCAAAATAAAATTAATGAAAATGACTTTCTAAATAAAACTATATGGACAGATGAATGCATATTTTCAACAGATGGACTATTTAACAGACATAACGAACACTATTGGTCAATAGAAAACCCAAGGCAGAATCAAGAAGTAAGACCTCAGGGACAACAATCATTTAACGTATGGGTCGGTATGTGGCACAATAAAATCTTCGGCCCGTTTTTTATTCAAGGAAAATTAAATTCCGATAGATGTGCAGAATTAAAAGGACCAATATATTGGATTCGTTAATGGAAGAACCTTTGGGCGTATTACGTCAACTATGGTGACAACAAGACGGTGCACCACCTCATAATGGGAGATGTGTTGAAAATTTATTTAATAAATGGATTGGAAACCAAGGTCCCGTACGTTGGCCAGCTAGAAGCCCCGACCGAAACCCTCTAGACTACTTTCTTTGGGGATTTCTCAAAAACCGTATTTATCGAAACACGCCACAAAATATTGAAGTATTACGACAAGACCTAATAAGGGAGATCAGGGCTATCCCTGCAAGGACCATTCATCGTGCCATCCATAAACTTTGAATATTTGCTTTAACTTTCATTGGGTATTCAATTTTATAGTTTTTGTTTGACTTTTTTGGAATAATTAAAACATCACGCCTATTGTTGAACATCACACATTGTTTTATATTAATTTTTAGGAGCCACTGAGGTCCTTAAATCAATGATGTATCGTTCTTTTTCGAAAAAATAATTTCAACGATGTCCTGCTAAGATCTTACTAAAATATATTCTCTGTCTCTCTCTAACACATGAGTTCTTATGGAAAAAGCTATTAATATAAACTTTTCGAATAAGTGCGATACTTCATTTGTTTTGGGACATTAGAAGATTTTAAAATCCATAATAAAAAATCCAGGGCCGTATTTAAAAAAACAAAGTTGATGATGTCAGCTCAAATACGAAACGTCTGTTTAAAAATCTGATAACACAATCTAGTAGAACAGAAAAAGTAGCAATGAGAATGTGAAATTTGTTTTGTTATATGTGTTCAAATAGAGTCACAAAAAAATAAAAATGAAATCGGGAATAATCGGTTTTTTCCAAAAATCTTCGCAATTATTCAGAATTTTTCAAATATGAAAGCGGCGTTTCAATGAGCACCAAATTGCGCAACTTTGCCTCCATTTAACCGACCTCGTATCTCTTCTGGTTTCCGAGATCCCAATGATGAGGCTCGAATTTGGGACACCCTGTACATAAAAGAAGGACTAGTTATTTACTCTCAAATAGAAATTACAATTTTCAAATGTTCCTGAAAAATCAGTACCAAGTTTGAAGTTATGTGAGTTTACCGATGTTGAACCCCTCAATGTGCATTCGGTTTCGTTCGGAATGTTAACATTTCCTTTTTCGGAAACGGAATAAGCTATCATTGTAGCAATTTTGATCTTCGAGGAGATACCTTCTTGAATATAGCTCTCCGCTACCGTACTACTACTCCATTTTCCATGTAATTTTAGTATTTCAAAAGAAGCACCACCTTGAACAAAAAGCGTTGACGTCGTTCGGCGTAGACAGTGTCCGGTGTAACCTTTCGGGTTTTCCAAATTAAGGTATTTCGCTATGATAGGAGAAACACTTCCTATAGTCAGTTGTGGAATCATCTGCGAATGAAAGTTGGAATTTTGTCGACATTTTCCATCGTACAAGATAACCTCTCGATTCATGTTGTAAAGAGAAACATCCTCAATTGAAAATTGAACCAATATATGACTCCTCTGAAAATGGAAAAAACCTACGATAAAATTGAAGTTACTTTTTTGTAATACTAACAGAAAAC
Source organism: Chrysolina oricalcia (assembly GCA_944452925.2). NCBI lineage: Eukaryota > Metazoa > Arthropoda > Insecta > Coleoptera > Chrysomelidae > Chrysolina > Chrysolina oricalcia. The sequence goes on from OX101811.2 coordinate 25,730,713, forward strand.
AACTACTTTCCCGGCTAAAGCCACGCTGGACATTGAACTACATCTGATAGATATTGAGAAAGACCCTATATAACTTGAAGAAAAAATCTGAAAGTGAAAATTTGCATTTTCATTCAGATAGTTGATTATTTATTAAATGTCCAGTTTCCATTGGAGATTCTTATCTATGAATGAGATAAGGGAGAATGTTATTCAGAAGTATCACTCACAGAAAATCGCTCATTTCATTGATGCGTGAATTGCATCTCTTTCGCTAGGCCTCCAATACATTTTGGTCGACAAAAATCTATTTCACTCTTCTAAGATCATCAGGGAGGTCGGAAGAATTGGAAAACTTACTCTTCAGAAGCAATTTCACACTGTAATGAGGAATTGTTGGACTATTTCTTGTGCGGTGAAACTTTGAAAATATTTTTCTGACATAAAACCTGTCATGGGTATGGTATGTTAATTTCATTGAAAATATGAACTGGATGTTCATAAAGTCAGTTGTGGAATCATCTTCGACCGAAAGTTGGAATTCCACAACTGACTTTATGAACATCCTGTTCATATTTTCAATGAAATTAACATGTCTTTGTTTTGGTTTTTATATGCATACGTAATGCATTCATAAATCTTATTTTCGATGTATTTTTGTTTAACATCTGCTCTGTAGGGGAGATCTGTTACTATTCTAACAGCTCTTCTTTGTATGCTAAAAACTGTGTTACTATGACAGGAGTGCCCCCACGCCAAAATTGCGTAGCAACCTATTGATTGAAATAATGCATGATAAGCTTGCCAACATACCTCCGAGTTTACTACACTTTTAAGTTTCCTTAGAAGAAATATATTTTTTGAAAGCATCTAAGCAACTGAGTCGATATGGCTTCTGAAAGTCAAATTTTGGTCAATTCAAACGCCAAGGAATTTAACTTCCGAGGGATTATCCACATTTTCATGTTGCCTTAGACTGGAGGTCATTTTTACTGTTTTGGATTCGTTTAGTGAAAGCTTATTTGCTATAAACCATTCGTTATATTTGGTCATATTTGTCGTGATTTTTTCTGTCAGCTCTGTAAAGTCATCACCTGTATTTATGTTTGTGGTATCATCGGCAAATATAATTAATTTTGTGTCAGTTACGAAAGAATCAATATCGATGATGTATATCATAAAAAGTAGAGGCCCCAGAAGAGAACTCTGCGGAAATCCATGCTTTACATCTGCCCAATTTGATGTCTCTTTGTTGAAGTAAGTTGTTTGTTTTCTTTCATTCAAGTAACTTTGAAGTAACTTTATACTATGTTGATACAACCCGTAGTAAGCAAGTTTCATCAATAAAATTTCATGTGAAACACAATCAAACGCCTTTGAGAGGTCATAAAATGCGGCACCAACGAGTTGCTTCTTCTCAAAGCCATTTGTTATTGTCTCTAGTAGATCGAGAATTGACAGTTTGTTAGAATATTTTCAGTTTCAAAGTAAGAGTACAGTTGTGCTTTTAGTAAAAACTCATATATTTTTGAAATCGCAGGAATCAAGGTAATTGGCCTAAAATTTTCAGTGGAGTTCATAACTCCCTTTTTGTGTATAGGGATCACTTTTAATAGTTTGAAGCATGGAGGCAAAATTCCTTGCCTAATACTTATGTTAAATAATTTTGTTAATGAAATTATGCTGGTATTTTTTAATGATTTAATTAGAGTTATATTCATATTGTATATGTCTTTACTTTGCTTGTTGTTTATACTATCTGATGCATCACGTACTTCGATGAAGCTTACTTCTCTGAAGGCAAAAGAAGATGTTGACTCTTTATTTTTAAGATTTCTTAAATACAAATTGTTGTAGTTTTTATTTTCGAGAAAGGTTAATCCGATGTTCTCTGCAACATTTACCAAATGTTGAATTAACTGATCTGAATCTAAAGTAGAATCAGGTGTAGTTTTTGTTCTTTTACTTGAATTTATGACCTGCCATGAAGCTTTGATTTCATTTCCAGAATTTTTAATAAAATTGGAATTGGTTTCTTTTTTTTGCGTTTTCGATGGCTCCTCTATATTCAGATCTAAGATTCTGAATGTGTTTTTGCATAGTATCGCTAGGAGTATTTGTCTGTACTTGTAACCAGAAGAAGAGGTTACCTCGGAGATGATGCAGTTTACTATTGAACCAGTTTATATGGTTGTTATTTCTAGTAACCGTTTTTGCAGCAGGGTAGCACTGATTCATATTGGATATTAGTTTATTCATGAATGTATCAAAGTTTGAGTCTACTGATTCATTTTTATTAATAAATGACCAGTCTTCGGATTCCATATTGTTGTACATCTTTGAAGTGCCTATTTTTGTAATTGGACGATAGGTATGGATTTTTGGCTTGGGTTTCTCTGTTGTGATTTGCAAAGTGAAGTCAATGCAGAAGTGATCTGACACACCTATATTAAAGACATTTGTTACGAAATCTAGCGAACTATCAAAATTTATAAATATATTGTCTATACAATTTTTATGTGTCGTATTTTGATATATGCATATGAAAAGTTTTTAACAATTTTTTTTTTAACAACTTATATCTATGAAAGAGTTTTTCCGATTGTCGTCCAAGTTGAAATGAATATTGAAATCACCATTTAGAATCACAAGCTTCTCTGAGTTGAATGAAGTATCTATTATGAGGTTAATTTTATCTAAAAATATTTCAAAGTTTCCTTTGGGTGTCATATAACAAGTTATTATTATGATGTTGTGATCAACAATTTTAAATGCCGAAAACTCACACTCCATTTCCACAGAGCAATTTATTATTTCAGTTTTATTTTTGTAGTTCAGGTTTGGTTTTCCTAATATTATACTTCTTCCTTTTTTTCGGGATTGTTTGCAATATGAGGAAAATATTGTGTAGTCAGAAATAGTTAAGAAAACTAATTCATCATTTGTTAGATGATGCTCAGTGAAACATAGTAAATCAATTCAATATGATACTTTTCTGAAAAGCACCCAATTCCTTCCAATAAACTCTTATAGGGCTGCAGTACCGAAGAATATTCATTAAAATCTAGCATTACATGTTTATCAATTGATTCAACTTTTTTTATTAGATTTAATTTTTTGCAAGCATCTAGGCCTAGCAGAGAATGACTATTTGAATTCATTACATAAAATTCAAGAGCACACTCAATATTTTTGTAACAAGATTTCAAAATGCATTTTCCTATTACTGGTCGCAGATTATTTGTATAGGAAGTCAATTTCATGTCGCTTTTATTAAGATTTTTCTCATTTATTTTCAATTTCCTGAAATCATTCACTGACAAACAATTTGCCATTGCTCCAGTATTTAATTTAAAAGTGAGATAATGTATACTATTGACACATAATTGTATGTTCCAAGACTGATAATTTCCGTCATTATGAACAACATCTATAACTAAAAAATTTGACGTCAATTCTTGATCTTCTTCGCAATACACTGTATGTTCATTTTTATTTTAACAAACACCGGAATAGTAATTTACGTAACAAGTCCAGAAAATACTGTTTTTTTGGACGAGTAGACCAAATTCTAGGACGAGCGTGAGCGAGTCCTGGAAGTCTACGAGTCCAAATAAACTGTTTTCGGACGTGTTGCGTACACTATTTTTTCGGCAATCATGTAGAATAACAAATCAATAATACGCATTCAGTCTAAGAGAAGAAGAGAGGTCGACTTTCACCCATCTGTTAACCGGATGAAACGATTCCAAATTTGAATATTTCGAACATTGCAGTTCTCATTTGTATTACACAGTGCGGCTTTTTTTAGTCCCCCTGTCTTGTAAAGTGGGTGTCAGGAAATGTCTGTTGTGCCTCACGTTCCGCGACGTGTCTTGAAAAATATGGGTCACTTCTGGGCACATTTGCATTAGCCTAAAGAGGAGGGGAGGATGGAAACTCTACTTGAGTTTGGTGGTTTTCACGAGATTTTCTCATTTGTTTGAATTCAACAAACCACTTCCATTCCTCTTTCTCCTCCTCAGACATCACTTGCCAAAAAGCAGGGATTTCGCTATTCGTGCGGGCCGTTTGATGAACGTTTCCGCGTGCAAGTGGACCCCCTTCACGGCTATTCCCTGTGCTAGCTCGAGAGACATTGAGACCCGAAATTACTGAATTATTGTCAGGAGTTCGGGGGCGGTTTTGTTCGAACATTCTCGCTTCATTCGTTCTCGACTCTATTTGCGGGTCTGCAGAAATATTGAGTGGACTGGAAGTCCCTGAACGTAACGAATTACGTTCTAAATTCTGGAATGCTTCCAAAATTCGGCGTGGAGTGCCGGTATTTTTCGGGGTTTGAAATTCCCCAGCGGGTTGACCGCCAAAAGTCAAAAAACTAAGTGAGGCCATCAAAGGCCTATTATCAAAATTTTGAGCTGAAATTTCCCTCATACTCAGATCACGCCTTGTATTCTGATCAACAGAATAATTGAATCGAGATTCATCATCATTGTCTTCATCAGGACAGCCCACAACGTGACTTTTATCCACATTCACATCATCCATACTACAATGCGCAGGGTTTAATCAAGGAGATGCAAATAAATTCAAATGAACCTCTTTTTGAGAATCCAGGTGGTGACTAGATTCTGTGGCGTTATTTTCGACGCGACGCGTTTCAACAACTACTTGTGGGCGCTTTGGGAGAAATGCGTGGGGCCCGCCTTCCTTGACGGCCACGCCTGGTGAAACCCTTGGGTTTCTTTTGATTGTGGGGCTCTCCAAACTAGAGCCAAAAGAAAAATTATTCTCAACAGAAAATGTACCACTTAAAGGAGCAGTTAGGATGGGCTGTAAGGCCGGATGTTTTTCAAACAGAGAACAATCAAGAGCTTGGTTGGATATAAAACTCGTGAAATTTTCAGTGGGGTGAAGTACACATGAAGTTGTTTGAACTTTTGTTTGTCTGCGAGTCCTCGGACGTAAATTGTAGGACATTAAGGGAATGTCAAAAGTGAAGTTACTCCATAAGAAAAAAGTAATCGCGTGCCGTGATTTATACTTAGTAAATTCCCCTAAGACAGAACTAAACAACGCGTACAATGCTAAACCCTACATTCAAATAATCTCTGAAAAACAAAAAAATGGGTGAATATCACCTGTGCGGAATTCGCACACAGGCACTTATGCAGGAACGCTATATAAAAATAGTACCCTCAAATAAATGCTGAAAATAATGGAATGGTTATATTATCCGCTATGTACTCGGGAACGCTAGTGCCAGGAACGCTTTATATACATAAAAAAAATACCCTCAAATAATTGCTGAAAATAAAAGGTATAGTTATGTTATACGACCTGTACTCAGAAACACTGGTGGCACAATGGATAGTGCCATAAAAACCCCCAAGGAGAAACCCAACACTGCACTGCAATAATCGCAAATCGCAAACCGCAATAACACTGCCGTGGCAAGAACTCTGTCTCGTTGACATATCAACTTAAAAAAAAAAATACCGACTTGCGTATCGTCGCGATAGTTTTTTATGCCCGCGTCTCGTCCGTACCGATGTTCGACGCTAAGTCTACTATCCGCGTCTTGTTCGAACCGACGTTCGAAGCTAAGTGTCCTTCTTCACTACTACAAAACTCTCTCCTGTCCTATTCGAAAGCTAATTTCCCACAACTTTCTGCCAGGCATAAAAAAAACGATTTTGTCTGCCCACCATATTTCTCTCTTTTCCACAGAACTGAATTCAAAAACATAACTTTTTTCATAAAATCTGCAACATTCGTTCAAGAGGCACACAGTAAAAATAATGTTCTTTAGAATATTTCAGACCCCCCTGTGCTGAGAACATCTTTTAGTCCGAAAACAACTCAAGTATTGTTTGCCCGCCTAGAATAGTTAACAGATGTCTTAATCTCTTTTTTTCTAAGCAACCCATTTCGTGTTCTCGGTGTCTACTTTCTCTAGGGTGGCCATAAACCAGCGCCGAGAAACGGACGAAATCGTTGAAGTTTTGAAAATTGCGTGTGAAAGGTTTATCGAGCGATTACATATTTCAATAAAGTTGACATATCATTCGCGGGGAGATAATTAATATAGATTTCCACACGACAACCCCTCCCCCCTCTTAACTTTTGAACGGTTCGACGTACAAACATGAAAAAAATGTCTGACGTACAAACATGAAAACGAGTGTCACATCGTTGAAAACAGAATTCAATTCTCTTTACAACTATCTAAATATTTTTGGTTGAGGAATTTTTTCCCAATTTCGATATTTATGACTATCGAAATTTTCTAGTTGATGTGCCCCCAGCGCCATCTGTAGTGTAATTGCAATATTTCCTCTCTCAAAAAGTAGTATTGGTAATACCCTTCGCAATGTTTTTGGTTTCATTATTCCACAACAAACCGTTCAAATTTATCAAGGTATGACTAGTTTTCAGATCCGCATTAATATTTGATATTTCGAATTTGAATTGCAAAAAAAATATTAACGAAATTCAAAAAAAATTAGATGGTTGTAAAGATAATTGAATTCCCATTTCAACGATGTGACACTCGACCCCCCATGCCATTTAAAAATTTTGAATTGATGTGCCCCCCCGCGCTCCCTATCGAGCAATCACCAAATTTTTTGTTTCAAAAAGTAGTTTCGGTGAAACCCCCTAAATGGTTTTTTATTCATGTTTGTACGTCGAACTGGGGGGGGGGGCTAAAAAAGCCGCACAGTATATTGGAATTCGAACAGAAGATAGGTACCAACGGAAACATTCTAATTCCTATTTATATTAATATTTGTAATAAAATTCGAGCATTTCCCGGCCTAGTCCGGGAAGTACGTACTTCCTGCTACTTTTCCAAAGAAAAAGTGTCCGGGAAATGAACACTTCCCGGATGGTTGCGAAAAAAATGATTTACTATACCACAATACGAACACGTTTTACCCATTGCAGGGCAATTATTTCTTGGATGGGTTTTTCCACAGCGATAACAAGGAAAGTTCCTACCTTTCTGTTGTTTATAATGATCCATAACATTTTTTGAACCAAATGCTCCGCTCCGATCCCTACCTGGACCACTTGGACGTCTCTAGGTACTATTATTACCCCATGAAAATGATGATGAACTTCCACTGTATGCTTTTGGAGACTGGAATCCTTTGTGAACAGCTGCCACATGCACAGAATTCGAACTCAAACTCATTTGCGTTGAGTGTTCGCGTGATTTTTCGACTGAAATACACATTTTCACTGCATCATCCAAACTTAAACTGTCATCTTGTAACAATTTTTCTCGTAGAGACACATCTTGTAGACCACACGTCCACAAATCCTTAACCAAACAATTTTTCAGCTGACCGAATTCACAGGTCGATGCTTTGTTTTTAAGATCTGTCACAAACTGCTGGATCGACTCGCCTATCAGCTGTTTGCGGTTAAAAATCTGAATCGCTCGAAGGAAAGGTTCATCTTTGGGAAAAAATGGTCCCTCAAACTTTTTCAAGACACACGATAATTCATTTTCTTCTGTTGTCTCAAATGTGAATGTATTATATATAACAAACCCTTTTTCTCCGATGTAATGCAATAATTGTGCGATTTGTGAGGATTCGTCTTTCTTCTTTATTTCTGAAGCGACTAATTAATTTTCGAAGCGTTGCCGCCACATTTTCCAGTTTTCGGCGAGATTGCCGGTCATGGGCATTGGACTTATTCCTCTGTAGTCGCCCATTTTATCTACGTACTTCTGTACTGCCACTTACTACTCACTTATCACATTTAATATTTAACTATTTCACTGACTTTAGTCCTTTTTACTTTTCCGACTGCGCCATGTTGTATATTGGGTAGGACGGGAAGCAGGAAGGTATTCATACACCGGTGGTACATGTGCTACTACTTTTAGTAAAGAGCAGGTCAAGGTTATGTCATACAATATCACATGTACCAACTGTTAAACATATAAATCCCAACAGAGAGTTCAAGGATTCAATAAATTCATTAAAAGATACATCGAGAGTTCAACTATATATCGAATGACACAAATTTATTGTAAACCTCCCTGCCTTCTAGGTTTTAGGACTTAGGTTCCTTCCCAATTAAGATGTCGAACGTTTTGTCAAATTGGGATATTTCAATTATATGTTTGTGTGTTATTCTACGTGTTTGGAATATTCCTACATGAATTTCTGAATCTAACGACACAGTGTTCATAGGCTCATTTTAGTTTTTCATCTTAAAAGCTGGGAATTCTCTAAAATTATTCCGAATGATCAAAATACTTCTACACCAGCGCGATTGAGATTGAATGAAACTTTTGTTTGCACATCTTGACGTGGACTGCTTCTGTTATAATCACATGACGTTTTAGATAACGTTTTTTATATTGGTTTCGAAAAACCTGCCTTATGCATAATCTAAATATATGTTATCATTAGTATTTTTCGCAGATGTCAGACAAAATACCGATTGGGATTGACTTGGGTACTACTTTCTCATGTATAGCTGTATACAGAAAAGGGAGAGCTGAAATGATCCCTGATGAAAATGGGGATCGACTCATACCTTCCATAGTTTACTACGATCCTGAATCAGGAACGGTACACGTAGGAAAAAATGCAGACAAACTATCACCTAAATGTCCTGAAAATTGTTTGAAAGGTAAGTTTCAAATTTATTTGTAGCTACTCATTCTATTTGCACAGATTTCATGTTCTGAACAGTCATTTACAAATAACTCAAAATTAATATCAACAATTTGATCATGATTATAATTCGTAAAGGTTCCTACAATGTTTGACCAAAACAAGAACCTCACAGTATGGTTCGATAACAAGAAAAAAGGAAAAAAAAGGTTATTCAATGAACACATAATACGAAGAAAGTATTTCTATAGCTGCTAAGGTTTCAACAGAAACTTTTTAGTCAAATGTCGAACAATCTCGTTTTCAATATAGGTAGTATTCTTGATCACAATGCCTAAGTATCTGACAACAATCTCACCAAGTGGAACTTGGTTGTGTCAAACTTCGCTCAATTCAAATGTTAACCAAAATGATAGATATCAGCTTCGATTTCATATAATTTTGTACTTCTCGTTGTCCAGAAGACCTAAAACTAATCTTTCTCAAAGATTTCAATAACATCAAAAAAGGGTTTATTAACATTAAATTTACAATATAAAATAATATAGAACATTAAAACACCTTAATATATAAAATGACAATGTTAAAACCATCGCTTTCCACAGAGGGGTTGAGATGGGGTAGCATTGCATTTTTGATGTGTTGGGTTTCAGCCTGCTCTTGGTGGGATACCAGAGGGCGGGCAAAGCCGGCACACCCGCCCTAGGACGAATCCCACGATGTTGGTAGGCTATTAAATGATGTAGGTCTAAGTCTCTTTGATGTTGTCTGTTCCTGCCTCCTCCTTGTTATGCACGGGGACTTAATGGTTAATAAGTAAATCATCAGGTTATGTTGGACAGTTAATTTCATCATTGAGTTTTTTGTGGACGCCCGGAAAAGCATCGAAAAAACCGGGTTTGCATCTATAACATATACTTCTGTTACTAATCACGTCCACGTCTCTACTGTGAATTAATGAGTATAATTAATTATGAATTTTCTGTTTCCAACCATGCATTTGATCAGACAACCATACTCACCGAGGTCGTATTCATATATTATCATTAATTATTGAATATGGTTGTTGGGGTTATGTCGTCTTTAAGAAAAACCAGTAGTTTTCATTAGGCCAACGTTTTGGCAGAATATTTTGCCATCCTCAAGGATCTAAAATATAAAATTATAGGCAAAACTTGCATGTATATAAATATAAAATAACGTGTAAACCTTTGTTCCTGAAATAAACTAACAATACCAGCCAAACTCAAAAACCAGTCTGGATTTTTTCCTCTTTTTAATATCTATTAGGTAGACTTGCGTGAAGGGTTTTGGTTTTTCTTCGTCAAAAAAAAGTATAACACTTAAAATAAAAATAATGTAACTAGACACGACTAAAATTTAATTAAAGTTTCCTCGAAATTGGAAAATATTGCCGAGCATTGCAAAGCAAAATTTGAACGACTACTGAAGTGAACATGGGTCGGGTGTATTGTTTCATGAATATAGAAACCTAAATGGGAAGTTTCATTTTTCTTGCACAATAGATTAAGATTAGATAGGCGCTGTTTAGATTCTCAATATCTTTCCTTCAATTGACAGAATCATATTCCACGATACTAATCATCTCTTGGAAGGTACGTTTGAAAAGAGAGTTTTCATTGACCACCACTTCTTTGTTCTCAAAATTGAAATTATGATTATTCTTCTGGGCCTGGTCTACAAGAGATGTGGGATTTTTCACACTATTTTTCCTAAATCCTGCTCACATATTAGGTAATTTAGAAGTAACTTAATTGAAAAATAATTTGAAGATAAAAAAATCACAATTAGTTAACACAAATAGATTTTTTCTGATTCTCTTTGTTTTTTGCTTACAATTTGAAGAATGTTTGTAAGTTTAGTAGTAGTTGTAGTGGTTGTACGAATAGAATTGATGATGTCAGTTTGGTGTTCTTGGTCTAACTGAAGGTATACGATATTAATGACGGATTGCTATGTCTAATGATCAAAAATTGATTAATTAATTCAGTCTTCCGCTTCAACATATTCATCGGCAAGTCTCCATTAGAAAACCACTACTGACTTCTACGACCGTTGAAATATATCTGTAAGTTTCTTTCTCAAGTTTTCTACAAGATCACTTTTCAGTATTCTTCAAATACCATAGCTGAAGCAATTTTTTGATAAATCCAGTATTCTGTTTCTACCTGTTCATTTGTTTTTACTAGATTAAGTGTTGATTTCATTGAAAATATATACAGGATGTTCATAAAGTCAGTTGTGGAATCATCTGCGACTGAAAGTTGGAATTTAGTCGCTATTTTCCATCGTACAAGATAACCTCTCTTGGAAGGGATTCAGGTTTTAAAGAGAAACATTCTCAATTGAAAATTGAATCAATATATGACTCCTCTGGAAATGGAAAAACCTTACGATAAAATTGTAGCGTGAATGGCATTTATTTCCATTCCATTCCATTCACGCATCAATGGAATGAGCGATTTTCTGTGAGTGATACTTCTGAATAACATTCTTCCTTATCTTATTCATAGATAAGAATCTCCAATGGAAACTAGACATTTAATAAATAATCAACTATCTGAATGAAAATCCAAATTTTAACTTTCAGATTTTTTTCTCTCAAGTTATATAGGGTCTTTCTCAATATCTATCAGATATAGTTCAATGGCCAGCGTGGCTTTAGTAGGGAAAGTAGTTGTTTTCTGTTAGATATTACAAAAAAGTAACTTCAATTTTATCGTAGGGTTTTTTTCCATTTCCAGAAGAGTCATGTATTTATTGATTCAATTTTCAATTGAAAATTTTTCTCTCTAAAATAGATTAATTGTCTTCTGCGAAGTAGTATCAAGATTGTTTCTATACCTATACCTATAATTGTCACTAACTTTTATTCACCAAAAATACTCTTGGAGAATTAATTTACGGCAGCAGCTCGATTGGAATGGTTAATAACTTTTACTCGATTCACATCAAGCATTGTTTATATTGAAGACAGTTAGTCAACCTTATGGGATTATAATTGGATCAAAATGGATGCGACATGTAGATGGCGATAGTGAGCTCGCATCTAAGTCATGTCGTAACTTCAGTGATCTGGCCTACAAGTCATGTCGTAACTTGATTGAAACAATGGGACAGCATGATGTCAAATATTCATGTTTGTAACTAGTCACGCTAGATGACACTTGCGTTTGCGTCCAACACCAATTACACAGGCATTGACTAACTATCTTACTTCTATATAAACAATGCATCAAGTCTAATGTTGTTGGTCGAAGATTTGGTTCATTGTGATAGTTCATTTCATCCAATAGGAGAATTCTTATACCATCCTTTCGTATTCGTTTTTGCCAGAACGGATTGGCGTTATAAAAAAGCAATTTACATATGATATATTTTCCACGTTTTTTCATATTTTTTGTGTTTGCAACCAGACATTTACTGTCAGCCAATATTTGATTTCCTACTTATTTCCCACCCTCAGGCAAATACAGGCCCATTCCTTGGCGATGTGATGAATTCGTTACTCTCGAACATGAAAATTATACCGGCATGTCGCAAGATGTCAGAAATCAGAGCCGGAATGATGCAGAAGGCTGTCATCCTTGGTTCATTACATCTACTCAGAACACACGATTCCCGAACCCACTAGCTGCTTACTCCATAGTTTGGGGAGTCGCTATTGGGGTTATGATGTGGCTAGCGCGCCCTTCGAATGTATAGGGACTGGAGAATTTTAATTCAAGACATAATAAAACGAATATTCACTCGTTGAAGGAAGTGAAAGTGCACATTTGGAAAATACATCAAATTCTTCTCAAAATTGAAAAGATTTGAAAGTTATTAGAAGAGTTGAAATGCAATCATATTAATGAATAGGCGATACAAAAAAGTGAAATGCAATATTATAGAGGATGTTTGAAAGTGGTTGACAATGTTTCACTTTGAGTAGGGTTATTCTGGACTTTCATTGTCTAAAAAAGAACAAGGAAAAATTCAATTCTCTGCAATTTTTATTCACGAAGTTTCAACTGGTAAAATCTACAGTCGTTATCAAGTGTATAAATGCGACAATTTCAAAAATACTTCTTGGCCATGACCATGGCTAATTTTGTGTTATTAGCCTAGGGGTAATTTGCCGATGTTCAGGTAAGCTTGTTAAGTACAGTGCCGGGCCCCTTCAGTACAGCATTGTAAATTCTTATCGCAATTTCAATTGATCCATGCCACCACTTAAGGGTTTCCACACATTACGGATTTCTATGCTGGCTTGACTGAAGACTTTGTTGTTAATAATATATGCACTTTAAACTTCCTTCTATACCTGCCCTCTTCTCTATGGATGACTTCGGCTACAGTCCACTTTATATTGTGTTGGGTCTTCCAGATATGATCCGCTATCCCTGACTTTGATGTTTCTCCTCGTTGAGAGCTTTTCTTGTGTTCAGCGAGTCTAACGCTAAGTGGTCTCTCAGTTTCTCCAAACTAAGCTTCACCGCATTCACAAGGGAGGCGGTAGATGCAGATTTTGGGTCAATTTCAGCGTTACGTGGCTGACATGGACTCCAAAAACTGTTTTGTCTGCGACAGATTGAGTGCGCCAGAGTTGTCGATGGACATCTCTTTTAAGTTGGTGGAGTAACAAAGATTTGACTGTCACATGCCGAATCTGCGAAAGACCGCAGACTCAAACCTTGCTGGATAAAGTCCTCAGAAAAACCTCTGTGTGTATGGCGGGCTATTCGGTATGTGACAGACAAATCTGTCACTTCACTAACTTAAAAGAGATGCATGTCGACAAATCTGGCGCACTCAATCTGTCGCAGACAAAACTGTTTGTTAGTGGCGAAATCTTTCAACTTGTCTGCCGACTCTACCAAAACTTTGGAATTCAGTGTTTGCAAAAGTTTTTAGTGATGTCATTGCCGTTTCTGGTGACAGTTGCATAGTTGTTGGTGACAAAATGCACTTGCCTTAATTTAGGCTCATATATGCCGTCTCTTCCTGACCCTGTATATTTTGAGCACCTATAGATCCGCTCTAGGATACACTTATTTGCAATGTTGAATCAAAGTTTCATAACCCCCTTTCTTTAAATTTTTGTCGACATATTCATTTGATTCTATTTTTCATAAAGCTGGATGCCTTCTATGAATCTCTCCAAACTCAGTTACAAACTCTTTGCCTATAAAACGAGTGTCCTTGCTTCCAGCCATCAGTTACTATTGTGAAATACAAATAATTTGAACCCGCTGATTTGATCTGTCACATAAAAAACTATTAATTTGTGATACCAAGAAACAACCCTGTGAATTTCCACCTTTAGGCAAGTCTGCGTGGTAAGACCACTCTCCCGTGCTCACCCAATAGCCCGCCATACACATAGAGGTTTCTCAGAAAACATTGCCCTTCATAGTCAAAGTCTGTCGACAAAACCGTGCATTAGTGGGTGAGCACAAGCCAGGGGTGGGATTACTTGTGCCATAGAATTCTATAGTCGACAGTTATGTCTCTGTCTCTCCCGTGAATTCAACCATAATGACACCTCACTCAATCGATGAAAAGTAGAATTCTATGGCTCACGGAATCCCACCCCAGGCACGGCATAGTCTCAGCACGCAGAGACTTGTCTGAAAGGTAGAATCCACAGGGTTGTTTCTTAGTACCACAAATTAACAGTTTTTTATGTGACTGGTCAAATCAGCGGGTTTAAAATTTTATGTATGTCACAATAATAACACATGACTGAGAGCGAGGATACTCGTTTTAGGGATGAAGAGTTTTCAACTGAGTTTATAGAAATTTATAAATATTATCCAGCTTCATGGAAAATAAAATCAAATGAATAATAATATGTCAACAAAAATTTAAAGAATTAGGGTTAGACGCTTTGATTAAATATTGCAAAAAGGTCTATCCTTATACGGAATAAAAATCAAAATTTACTGGGGTGCTTCAAGAAAGAACTAAATAAAGGGATCTCAAAATCTATAGGGTCAGGAAGAGACGACATAAATGAACACAATTCAACCTTCTTCTCATTTAGATTTCTGCTGGCAAATGTCACTAGAAACCTTGAAGACATCACTAATAACTTTTGCCAAGTTTCCAAAGTTTTGGTAAAGTCGGCAGACAAGTTGAAAGATTTCGCCACTAACAAACAGTTTTGTCTGCGACAGATTAAGTATACCAGAGTTGTTGGCGAACATATCTTTCTAGTTAGTTGAGTGACAGAGATTTGACTCTCACGTGTCGAATCTACGAAAGACCGCAGACTTAAACTGTGCTGGATAAAGTCCTCAGACAAACCTCTGTGTGTATGGCGGGCTAATAACGCACGGATTCGTCGACAGACTTTCACTGTGCCGGGCAAAGTCATCGGACAAACCTCTGTGTGTATGGCGGGCTAATAACGCACGGATTCGTCGACAGACTTTCACTGTGCCGGGCAAAGTCATCAGACAAACCTCTGTGTGTATGGCGGGCTATAGAAAAAATTCCGGTCCGCACTAGGAAACATTTTTTTGCAATATAGAATCAAAGCTTCATAACCCTGATTCCTTAAATTTTTGAATATATTCATTTGCTTTTATTTTCCATAAAGCTGGATGACATTTATACATTGCCATAAACTCAGTTAAAATACTCTTTGCCCATAAAACGTGTATCCACGCTTTCAACCATCTGTTATCATTGTAACATATAAATAATTCAAACCCGCTAATTTGACCAGTCACAGAAAAAACTGTTAATTTGTGGTACCAAGAAACAACCCTGTGGATTTTAACTTTCAGACAAGTCTCTATACGTACTAAGACTAGACCGTGCCTGGCCTGTGCTTACCAACTAACGCACGGATTCATCGACAGACTGTCCCGGGTAATGTCTTCAGACAAACCTCTGTATGTATGGCGGGCTATAGTGACGAAAAGTCCGGGGTTTATGGAATTCTAACTGTATTCAATAAATTGTCATACAAAAGATAACCTCTTATCCAGTTTATTCACGATTAATGAACACCACCAATAATTGAAATAGTTATTTTTATCACAAGGTAAGAAATTCTAATTTTCCATGTGCGAGTTTGAGTGAAATGATAGTTTGTTTCATTTTTGAGATGTTATTCCATGAAAACTAGTTAACGTCCTGACTCATCAACTGGAGCACCTTTGACTGGAGATTTGAATAAACTTTGAAATGACCCATTATTTGATCTCCCCTGTCATCCAGAACTTCTGAGA
This sequence comes from Chrysolina oricalcia, assembly GCA_944452925.2. Classification (NCBI taxonomy): domain Eukaryota; kingdom Metazoa; phylum Arthropoda; class Insecta; order Coleoptera; family Chrysomelidae; genus Chrysolina; species Chrysolina oricalcia. Next base: position 25,746,575 of record OX101811.2, read on the forward strand.
ACGAAATGGTGCTGGATATTTTTATCTTGCAAACAAAATTGATGTTTCTGAGCTTGTTGAAAAATTTAAAGCTCTTATTCGATAAGCCACTTTTCATCTCAGGAAATAATTGAGCCGTGCTATTTCTGTACACCATTTATGCAGCATTAGAATGCACAGTTTTGTCTTTTGTGTTTACTAGATTATCTAAATCATTGTCATGTATATTGTCGATAAATTAAATATCAGTCATTCTCGAAATACAGAAAATTGTTTGTATTTTTTAGATTCCAAACGAATTCTCGGGAGAAAATTCGATGACGAATTCATTTCAAGATATCGCCAGCAAAGGGATATCCAGTTTTCTCTGAGACGGGGAGATAACGATAAAGCAGTTTTTCAAGTAAACATAAAAGGTCGATCAGTTCTCAAAACACCAGAAGAGGCCAGTGCCGAGATTTTGAAATATTTAAAAAAGATGGCCGGTGACTACCTCGGAAAACAAATAACGGAAGTTGTAATATCCATACCTGCATATTTCAGTAACGCACAGAGAAAAGCTACGAAGAAAGCAGCTGAGTTGGCAGGACTCAAATTGTTGAAATTCATAACAGAACCTTCTGCAGGTGCCGTACATTACGTTCAAGACAAAAATACCACCACCAAATTGCTCGTTTTTGACTGGGGTGGTGGCACTCTCGACATCTCATTGATAGAAGTGGAAAATAAAGTTTTTGAAGTTAAATCTGTATATGGAGACACTTTACTGGGGACCAAAGATTATTTGAACACTTTTATAGACCAGTAGACAAAGATAAATTCTTTCGTAGACTTCAACAAGCCAGTGAAGATTTGAAAAAACAATTATCAACTCTGAATCAATTTGAAATATGTATTGATTGTTTCGATGGTGCTAATGATCTGGAATTATCACTCACGAGAGAAAAGTTCGATAATTTGACCGAAGATATTTTCAAATCAGCCATAGATATAGTGGAACTTGGTCTTACTGACGCAGGTTGGGAAAAATCAGAGGTGAAGGAAGTAGTTTTGGTTGGTGGTTCAACTAGAATTCCCAAAATTGGAACTCTTTTGGATAGGCTATTTGGGAGAAGAATCCTCAAAACAGATTTAAACCCAGATGAAGCTGTTGCGATTGGAGCTTGTTTGCAATCAGCAATGCTCCAGAGCGAGTTCGCGAGTGCAGAAACATACAAAATCACTGAAGTGACACCCCTGTCATTAGGTATAGAGATCAACAGGAATTTAATGAAAACTGTGGTAAATAGGAATACATCATTACCAACTAATTCCAAAGCTTTTTTCAAAACATCTACGAATAATCAAGAATCCGCTTGCTTCACAATATTTGAAGGAGAAAGAAAAAACACAAAGTATAATAATGAACTTGGAGTATTGACTTTGCTTGGATTGCCCCGAACACGTGCTGGCGATGTCAAACTCACAGTTATCTTCCACTTAGACGAAGACGGAGTATTAACGGTAACAGCATCAGAAAACTCCACTGGTAAATCTAACAAATTAGCAGTGACATTGGGAGAATTCAGACTGAGTGAACGCAAGGTGAAGATTTCTGCAGAAGAGGCTGTGAAACACAAAAAGGAAGACGAGGTTTTCGAAAATTTTGAAGTAAGCCGTTCTGAAATGCGACAAAAGTGTCTTCATATATTGTATGACTCATTCAAAATATCTTCCGAATCCGATCGGACCTACGTCGAAAAGAGATGCAAAGATTTTCTAGATTACTCGGATAACTTGGACTTCACAGAGATTGTACAACTTGAAAAACATTTCAAGTGCCTTTATGAAGCTATATCACCCATATTGAGCAGGAATCAAATGCAAGAATTGACAGATTAAATGAGCGTTTTTCGTGGAAGCATCAACAGAAATGTCAATATATGTAAGTACCGGGAGATGCTGAGAGATTGCGCACTCCTATTTTTGAGAGAAACAATCCTATTCAAATCACGTAAATTCAGGGGCTGTTGAAGAACTAAAATGTGAATAGATCATTTTTTAATAGAGCTCCTTGTGTATTTTCACCTTATTGAGATCTAGAGCAAATTCTGAACATAATGAGCTAGTTCTCTCTCTTTTTCGACATTTTCTCAAATTTAGTCAAAACAAATATTTATCGTTGATGACTTTTCGCGTATGGAACGTTTCTTTCCTATGCCATGTTGTCTATGAAAACGTACTTATCATTTCGATCCCATAATTTGCCACCAGCTGGGATTTGGAAGTTGTAGTTTTATAAAAAATGCGGCTGCTGGACTAACCAAGACCCAAATTATATCCGTTTTGAAATTTCACTTTCAATTGTCTCGTAGACTGGTGCATATAATTTTTGTGAAAAAGAAAAAAGTAACAAGCGAGGAAAGCAGATGGAAAATACTGTCGAGGCTCCAAATTTTAGCGAAAAAAACATTTAAATACGAAAACACTCAAAATGGTGAAATGGGGATGCAGTTTAGGGGTTGAAAATGGTTTTTTGAGATTTGCTGCGAAACGTAACCCTTAGCGGAAAATTTTTGATGGGAAAGTTGTAGATAATTGAAAAATCAAAAACTTTTGGATCTACCTCAAATTAACTCTCAAAGTGGCGAGAAACCGATTATCTTCTTTGTTGTCGAATAAGTATGTTTCTTTCGCAATTCAGAAGTCAACCAGTTTTTGAGTTAGGTACATTTCTCGAAAAAATACCCCTATCTTCCTGGAACGATTATAATGGTGTTTTTCGCATTTTGAAGGTCTATAAAATATCATTTCATTTGTTGAAATGTCTACTTTCAAATAGTCTATGTGACTTGTGGTAACTTGATGGTTCATTGATCGTTAAAAAGCTTCAAATTGAGAAAACCCGACAAGTCTCCTGAATCATGATTTTCTCAATATTTTCAATGATTTTCAATATTTGTAGAACAGAATGAACATTATATTGTTAGATTAATTTTGTAGTGGTATTCCAATATTTTATTATGAAAAATTTAATATAAACTGCTTTTTGTTATTGTTGGCAGTACCTAAGATCCTGTACAACATCGGCTACCGAAAGATCATGTCATTGGCTGACATGGAAAAAATTAATACTTGAAAAAGTAAATAAATAATTTGGAGTTGTTAATTTTCATAAAATATTACAAATATAAATACATTTTCCTAGAGTATTCCATTCCTCTATCAAGGATCATGAAAGTTATAAAAAAAATGAAACGAAAATTTTAGGCGGTTTAATGATGAATAAACCACCAAGTTACATAGATGATTCGGAAGTAACAATAAAAATGGTCCTTTATAGACCGTCGAAATACAAAAAACACTAGAACAATTGTTCATGGAAAATAAGGGTATTTTTTTCAAAAAATATACATTACTTGAAAACTAGTCTACTTCAAAATTGAGAAAAAATTATGCTCATTCGACACCAGAAAAGACATGTTTCTACAGTTTTTCATGAAAATTTTATCATTTATTGGAGAGAAAACACTTGAATACTGAAAAATCGGTTTTTCGTCATTTTAATGGATAATTTGAGGTTATGTCGAAAAGTGTTGAATACAAAAGTTTTTGACTACTTTATTATCTACAACTTTTTTTAAACATTTTTTATTGTGATGTCAAGTTTCGCCGTAAATTCTAAAAAACCGTTTTCACATTTTAAACTGCATCTCCATTTCACCATTTTGAGTGTTTTCGTGTTTATACTTTTTTTCCCCAAATTCGTTCTGTATCAGCCTATCATGGCTGGCTGGCAACATTAAAATCGTTCGTTGATGTTATTCTGTTCAATCTATATATGCAATGCTGAGGAACATCATAATGTATTAAAACTTTTGAAAAACTTTGCCACCAGCTGGTGGCAAAGTATTGTACAGCTTGGCAAATATAGCTCTGCAGTGGAACAGCTGATGTACGTTCTTGTCTCTCACGATTGAAGTTGGTAGTGGATAGTTACCCTCTCTATTTAACGATTGCGCATCTCAAATACATTTGCATGGAAAACATGGCATCGGAATTGAACGTTTCATATGCGAAAAATCATCACCGATATAAAACAGAATGAAATAAAAATGAAGTTGCTTCATATGTTTGAAATTTGTTCTTGATTTAAGACATGCGAAAAGTTACAAGACGTTATATTTAAAGAACTAAAATTAGAGCAATTTTCACTGAACCGGAAGTGCTGCATATTCCGTTTTCATCTCAAAGAATCACATAGTATTTCGTCAATAGTATTTTAAATTTTCGTGCTCTGCGTCGGATTATTTCTCTCAAAAATAGGAGTTCACTTCCTCTCAGACTGACACGGTATATAGAATTGGATAAATCAAGTGGTTTCACCAAATTGTGTTATCATTACTTTTGACGTAGCATCACTTTTCACCAACCTATCACAGGTACTCAGTTCAGTTGAACAATGGCTTTTGTGGCTCGTGTTCTCGGTGATAGTCTTTGTTACTAATTCCATATGCCACCTTAGGAGCAGCTTGGTTATTCGTGGACCCGTCAACTATGAAACGTGGCAGAGTTATTCTTCAATGGGCCAGACATATTCCCGAAAAGAAAAGATCTGACTCATTGGAGAATCGTACTCACGACCTACGGATTACGAGCCGAGCGCCTAACTAGCTGAAGAGTTGGTTGATATTGAAATTTGATGCTTCAGAATCTGCAAACTAGATGAACATACATACGTTTTTTCAAATTCTGTATTTTATTTTCTGGTCGAACTATTTCAATTTTCGTGAAAAATATCACAAACTGATATTTGGGACTAGAATTCCACCAATTTTACGAAGTTTTTACCAACTATTAGAAATTATATATTGTTCGTAAAATTGTTTTCGAATTGCCATTGATCTGAAGATATGTTGATGACTTGATACACTCTATTCTCATCAGAACAAGAATCCAACAATTGTATTCCATTTTCATATATAATGCTCAGCAGATCCACTGATAATACAATTTTCAGTGGATAGTACCCATTTACAGAAAATCAGTTTTTAGTAATATATTTATTACTCTTATCATAGCAATTTTAATTCATGACAACATAAAAAACAAAATTGATTTAATATATGATTTTGTTCGAATTTATGTAGGTATTGGTTTCTTGACTTGTTTGGGTGATTTAACCTTCCCTAAACCATTTTTTGACAACGGATGCAGATTTATTTTCCGAAACTTATAATTATATTCCTTTCGAAAAATATTTCGAAACATATTTAATATAAAAGTTGCAGATCTTTTCATTCTCAACAACTTTGCAATTTAAATTTTCTCTATAGGTTCACCCTATTCCTCCCTTCTCCATTTTCTCAACTACAATTTATTTTTCCCGTCATTCGAACAATATGTTGCCCCTCTCTTTAGTTTTACAATAATGCGATATCTAAATATGTTTTTGGTCATAAGGTCTTTGGTTTTAAGGTATTTTTTCCACTACAATGTTATGCTCATATTGGAAGTTTTATTTGCATTTTATTATTAATTTTTTCTTGTTTCTTTTATTTTTCAGGGCATTTTAGAACCCTTGCTATAAAACGTAATGTTTTTTGACGCAATAAATTTATTATTATTATTGTATTTTGCTCCTCTCCCAGTAGGTCTCATGCTGTTAATTTGTTCTATCTCAAAAATGCATCAGCACTGCTTTAAACGGGGCACCGAATTGACGTTAATGCCATTAGTCCGAGCAATAGAGAAAAGTGCGTGCAAAAATTAATATCCGAAAAAAAAATTAGCGTATAGAAAATTGAAATTAAGCTTGAGTTTCCATTTCATGCGACTCGATCGTGATTACAGAACATAACCTAAAAAATTGGCAAAGTTGCGAAAAGCGGTTTTTTGTTGCTAACTAAAAAACTACAGCTGCGATTGAAAAAATTCAAATCAGGAAATTGTAGGTATTGAATAGATCTATCAATTGAGTAACTTATAATTTTCCGATATTATTGATACTTTTCGAGTTATATCGGAAAAACCGTGAAAACTCGGGTTTTCTATAACTCGTTAACTGTAAGGTATTCAAACTTGTTACTTACCGTTATATGTGGCCTATGAGAAGCCAAAAAAGTCTTTCTTTGAAAAATCGATCAATATTGATTATTTTTTTAAATATAAGAAGTTTTCTCAAAAAATATGCTCTCTCAATATTGCTACTCTTGCTCGGGGAATGATGCTACAGTAACGATTCATGGCTTATTTGTTTCTGTAAGAGTTGTTCTTTCATATTATCGAATAAGTTAATTGATTTTTTTAATTTTAAGGGTCAAGCATTCAAAAAAAAATTGAATACCTACGATCACTAGGAGCGGAGATTATTTTTTTATTTCAAAAGAATCTGGAAAACGCAATAATCTTCGTACAGCAGTCACCTTCATGGATGTTGAGGTTGAATGCCTATATTTTCAATAAAAAACTACTAGGATATGTCTAGTTCATTTGCATTATTATTAATTGATGAATAAAATGAGGCGTGCAGGCGCGGATCGCGATAGTTGTAGCGGGTGGCGGAGTGGGGATAGCACTGAAAATGTATTTCGTGCGTTCAAAGTGGCTTGTGCTTAAAAAATATTGAGTATCTTGGCTTGTTGTTCACATACGTTTTCTTTTGCAATATAGGTACGCTAGTACTTGAAATTGAACCAATAACTTTTCTTTTCTTTTTCAATAACACTGTCAGGACGAAAGTGTCTTTAATGTCAACAGTCTTTGTATCCCCACTACGCCACCCACTAAAATTGCATCGCTCCGCGCCTGCACGCCTCACTTTGTTCATCAATTATTAATGCTGCAAATGAACTAGACATATCCTAGTATTTTTTTATCGAAAATTTAGGTATTCAACCTCAATATCCATGAAGGTGACTGCTGTACGATGATCATTGCGCCTTCCAGATTTTTTTGAAATAAAAAAATTATCTCGGCTCCTAGTGATCGTAGGAATTCAATTTTTTTTAAAGCGTGAAGTCATGCTAGAAATCTATTTTCATAAAAGTCATTTCTATAAAAACAAAATTAAGGAATTTAGTTAGAAAAAACATGTAAAAAAATTTTGCAATTTTTTAAAGTAATTTTTTGACACTTAAAATAAAATACTTATTCGATAATATGAAAGTACAACTCTTACAGAAAAAAATAAGCCCTGAATCGTTACTGTAGCATAATTTTCCAAGCAAGAGCAGCCATATTGAGACAGCATCTATTTTGAGAAAACTTCATATATTTGAAAAAATAATCAATGTTCATCAATTTTTCTGAAAAAGACTTTTTAGCTTGTCATGGGCTACACAAAATTGTAAGTAACAATTTTCAATTCCTTACAATAAAAGAGTTATAGAAAACCCGATTTTTTACGGTTTTTCCGATATAACTCGATAAGTATCAATGATATCAAAAAATTGAAAGTTATTAAATTCATAGATTTTTTTAATACCTACAATTTCCCAATATTTCTTTTCTGATCGAAGCTGTAGTTTTTTAATTATCCACAAAAAACCTCGTTTCGCAACTTTGCCAATTTTTTAGGTTATGTTTGGTAATCAGGATCGAGACGCATGAAATAAAAACTCAAACTGAATTTTAATTTACTATAAGATCATATTTTTATTTTTCGGATATTAATTTTTGCACATTTAACATTGGGCCGCTTCCTCATTTCTTGGACTACATAGTTATGGAAGTCACGTCTCGATCCACAAAAATGATCAGAAACATGAGAGTAAAGCCCACTACCATATCTGAGAAGATTTTGTGTTGTCAAAATATACTTTAATAAATTTCAACTTATCGACAAAGCTTTCAAGTAGGTATAAATAGAAATGTAAATTGCAATAGGTATGTATTATACCGGGTGAGTGAAATTCGAGTAGATGCGTGGGGAACTCGAAAAAGGTAAGAGCTACAGAGAGGGTTAAATGGAGGCAAAGTTGCGTATTATGGAGCTCATTACTATAATGTTGGAAAATCTGAGATAGCCCTCTAAATTTCAGAGATATACAGAAAAAAACGAAAACTTTCATTTTTGTTTTTCACTTATATCTGCTTTTATACAATGGATTTCCAGAAACTCTTCGCACTTTGTCGTGGCAAATTTCAATGGGCTGTGAGAATATGTGAACGAAAGTGTTCTTCAGGGTTTTATTTTCCCTGGGCCACCCAGTATTTAAAATTTCATAGTTCGGGGTGCTCCAGTATCAGGTAACGACACTTGAAACTGACCAAGTTTGCCAATTGGGTGGGTAACCCCAGTCAGTTCTCCTCAGAATTGGATGGGAGAGCCTAACTCAATTCGTGAGTTGGTACGACACTGGCGTCCACGTCGCGGGTGGTGGACTTTGGTTCAGATGCTACCTAGAAAGCAGTTGAAGCGAAGACTAACAGTGTCAGAAGATCGCCTAAGCTAAGGTGCGAGGTATCGTGCTGAAGGTGCGTGGCACATAGGGTGATGTGTCTTGAACGATCCCTCTGGGACACTGGGCGACTTCCCAGAGTATTACAGCCTTACCATGGCAAGGCGGGGCTCTATCATGGTGGATCTTATTTCCCTAGCTACTCCTGGGAATAAATATGAGTAAAACCGAAAAAAATCAGAACCCCAACGGGGGTGATAAAACACCCAAACCTCAGGAAACTGGGGAACCAATGAAGATCGGAATTCTGACTCCACAAGAGGGACTGGGCGTAGGTCTAGTCTTTCAACAAGAGGAGAACGAAATTATACCGCCTCCGGAACTAACTTCAGATCAGGAAAGGGAACTTCTAAAGTCCCCGAAACCTACTGGAGCTGATCAGGATGAGGCTACCATAGCTATGGATAGCCTCAAACTGAAACGCACTCGACTTTCAGGGTCGAGAAAAAAAGCACTGAGTCACTTGCTTAAGAGCGGAATGGCTTATGAGACCGCCTTAGAGCAAGTGGTCAAAGATCTTGGCAAGCCAAATCAGCAATCGGAAGGGGACAGATCTCAGTCCGGAGATGTTGGAGCAAGCAAACGCCTGAGATCCGACGACAGTACGCTGGATCACACGGCGAAGAAAGCTTGCTCGGGGGTAGCCAAACCTTCGTATGGGACAGTGGCTGGGGACAACAGGGTGGACCTAATTCACCCTGAATATCCTACCACTGCTCTAACAGGCGAACAACTAAGGGCTCTTTAGCGTTCAATCATGAAAGCTGTGAACCTTATACCCAATGATGGCCCTCAGGTGAGGTTCTCGAGCGGTACTTTTCGGCCTGGATGGTTACAAATCACCTGCGTGGACAACATCAGTGCCAGCTGGCTGAAGGAGGCATCAAAGCAACTCCAACCATGGGAAGGGGCGAAAATCACATTCGTCAAAGGGCAGGACCTTCCGAAGCCATTCATCTGTGTGGCATACATCCCGGTCGATAAAGACGACGAACGACTTACGGCCGATATGGTGCTCACAAGGTTGAAAAAAATGAACCACGGTCTAACCACTTAGGATTGGGTAATACTGAACCGGGAGGATTCGGGCCGTGACCAAACATGGACATTCGCCATTGACGAAAGGTCCATAACAGCCTTGGAGGAGCTGGACTTCAAACCCTACTTCGGCTTTGGACAGATTCAGTTCCGTCTGAGAGGCAGCCGTGGAGGGAGAGAACCTTTCCGGACGAAGCCGGTGGATGGGAAGGAAAACAAGCCTCCTCTAAAGAAAACGGTCGTAAGGGGAGCACCGCAAGGGAAAGGTAAATCCGTCCCGAGTGTTGCACCTCGGACCAAAAAGCCTGCGAGTGTGGCCTCGGGGAAGGGTAAATCCATCCTGAACAGACCACCACTCAAAAAGGGTGCCGGTACCTCTGAATGAAAGGAAAGTAATCTGCCCTCTGAGGAAAAGATTGGGGGAGGACCGCCAAAAGACGGCAAATAGGGGCCTGGCTTATACAACAGTCAGACTCCTGCAGGGAAACCTGCAATATGCCAAGGCTGCCACCAACGTCCTTGGCAACAAATTCGTAGGGGAGCGGATAGATCTGGCCCTCATCCAGGAACCCTTGACCTCCAACACAGGCCGAGTTACCGGCCTGAGTAACACATCTGGTAAGGTAATTGCGATCAGCACTGGGGTGAAACCGAAGGCATGCATTCTAGCCAGGAACAACATTAATTATTTCATTCTTTCAGATTTCTGCACCCAAGACATGGCAATAATTCATGTGAAATTTCCAGAGAGGGGGAGCATGACAGAAATGATCGTCTGCTCAGCATACTTTCCTGGAGAAGTGGGTGCGGAACAGCCTCCTCCAGCAGCCGTGGGAGAACTAATTGCCTTCTGCAACACCCATCTAGTGATAGGATGTGACGCCAATGCGCACCATGAAGCGTGGGGCAGCACAAACATCAACTTGAGGGGTGACTCTCTTTTCAGTTACCTGATAGGGGAGGAGCTTACAATTAACAATGTCGGCTCCGAGCCAACCTTTGTCACTAGTATTAGGAAAGATGTACTAGATCTTACGATCAGCTCAGAATTTCTAAGCAAGAAGATATCCAACTGGAGGGTGTCCTCTGAGCCATCATGCTCAGACCACAGGCATATTCAATTCAACATTGAAATAGGCCCCAGACCAGTGGTACAATACCGAAACATGCAGAGCGTGGACAGGGAAGGATACAAGACCTCCCTGAAGTACCATCTCCAAAACGGATTGACCACAATAAATAGTCGTGATCAAATAGATATTGCTTGGGAACATCTACAAACTGCACTTCTCTCAGCTTATCTCGAAAACTGTCCACTGAGGGAGAAAAGGGATAACCGAAATGCTTCCTGTTGGAACAAAAATCTGGATAAAATACGCAAAGAAGTTAGAAGGTTATTTAACCGGGGTAAGGTATCAGGGGAAAATTACAGGTCTGCTTTAACCACGTACAACAAAGATATCCGGAAAGCAAAACGAGAATCATGGGAACGATTCTGCGAAAATGTGTCCAACACATCAAGCGGAACCCGTATCCACAAGATTCTATCCAGAGGCCGACACAGGAGATGGGTTCGTTGAAGCGTCCAGACAGCTCCTTTACGGCCTGCAGGAAAGAAACACTAGAGCTATAAGCTAATAACCACTTCCCAGGCAGCCTGATTCTGGACAATCAACCCCTAGTCACAAATATTGGCCGGATAAAACGACCTCACAGAGATGACTGGGTGGTTGCCAACAAAATAATTACACCACAGGCAATAAGATGGGTGGTTAACTCATTCCACCCATACAAATCGCCAGGAGAGGATGGCATAGCTCCAGTTATGTTACAAATCGAACTGGAACATATCATACCTGTCCTTATAAGACTCTTTAGAGCCAGTTTAGCATGGAATCATATTCCATCTAACTGGACCGTGACTAGGGTGATCTATATTCCTAAGGTGGGTCGGAATGACCCACACCCAAAATCGCTCAGACCTATTAGTATGACATGCTTTCTGTTGGAAAGAATGGAGAAAATACTGGATGGGCACATAAGGTGTGGGGCACTAACAAAGCACCCCCTCAATGTTCACCAGTATGCCTACCAGGCTGGCAAATCAACAGAACTTGCCCTCAATAACTTCGTCTCAGGAGTTAGCGACGCCCTGGAACGCCAGGAGATAGCAGTCGCTGCATTCTTGGACATAGTAGGAGCATTTAACAATGCACTACCTCACTCCCTATATGAGGCCACTGTCTCTAGAGGGATTGAACCGATACTATGTGACCGGAAAAGAACTATACTTCACAACAGAACTATAACTCTATAACTCTACAGGGGGAAAGTGTCAGCTTCGAGCCAGCCAGGGCTGTCCTCAGGGGAGGGTCCTCTCCCCACTGTTATGGCCACTGCTGGTGGATGATCTGCTTGTCATTCTATTGCTTTGGGAGGTAGATCTGCAAGCATATGCTGACGATCTGGTCCTAGTAATAAACGATAAATCCGAAGAGACCTTGACCTTGAGGTGGGTCATTGAACTCGTATCGAATTTCTGCTGACGTATGCCTCCCGTTGCTCTCTCATTTGTGTAGACCCTCCTTCCGTTGCTCTCTCATTTGTTATCTACTTGTCATCAATAACAATTCCGAGCAACTTGACAGTGTTTCCCATTTATGTGTTCATATTAGAGGAGGAAGCTATTTTTGGGATAATATGTGCCTCAACTGTGCGCAAGGTGTTTTCTGTCCGATGCGTAGTTTTTGCACAATCGCGTTATAAACAGTTTAAGGGCCCATCTTGCAAGCTGCGCCGATTTGGGGGAGGTCGTCGTGTTCGGGTTCTGTGGATGGCACCTGGAGGTCCTTCAGGATATATTGGATATATTGGATACCATATATAAATGGTGTGGGAGGGAGAAAATGTCCATTAACCCTCACAAAATGTCAAAGGAAGCTGGAACATTTAATACCTCCTTCCATCAATGGTGTAAAAATTCCATTTGCGAGTGAAGCAAAATATCTGGGAATAACCCTGGATAAGAAACTTAATTGGAATTCGCACTTGAAAAAGACTATCCGGAAGGCTAGCCTATCATTACGGACATACCGCAGAATATGTGGCAAAACATGGGGCATGTCACCAAAACACGTATATTGGTTATACGTGACCGTCATACGTCCAATGATAACGTATGGCTCTATAGTCTGGTGAAGCAAGGGTAATAAAAAAATGGCCACCGCTAAACTTAACGGACTACAGAGACAAGCGTGCCTGGCGATTACTGGAAGCATTTGCTCCACGCCAACGGCAGCAATGGAAGTCCTCCTTGGATTACTTCCTCTCCACATAGTTCTGGAGAGAGAGGCAAGATGGGCACCATACAGACTTTACCAAGAGGCCATTAGTCAACCGCAGGCATGTGTCATGAGAGGCAGCAGCAAGCTGGAGGGCATAATAGCTCACAACATTCTAGGAATGCCCTCAGACATCATGCCTAAAACTATCAGCCTTCACACGTCCTTCACTGTGGTCTTTCCCGAAAGAGAAGACTGGGTCCGGAATGAAACCAACCTATGTAGGGCAAATGAACGTTGGTTCACCGACGGTTCCAAAACTCAGGAAGGCGTCGGAGCCGGAATATATGGGATGAACCCAGTAGTGAAATGCTCGTTCAGTATGGGAAAACTAGCTACGATATTTCAGGCAGAGGTATATGCCATTAAAATGTGTGCTAGTGAGCTGGAAAATCGACAACACACATGAAAAACAATAAAAATATTTTGAGATAGTCAAGCAGCACTTAAAGCGCTTGAATCCAACTGCTTCAAATCTAGGGCAGTATGGAACTGCAGATATACTTTAAACCGACTGGCGCAACGCAACAATGTTACCCTAGTCTGGATACAAGGTCACACAGGCCTAGAAGGAAACGAAATAGCGGACGCCCTAGCAAAAGGGAGGGCCGAAACAACGTTCACTGGACCAGAACCGGTAATCGGTTTAGCATATAGCATATAGCATATAGAATGTCATATCAGCTTGGACAAACAATAAAACACTCTGACAAACTGCTCGAACTCAGTAGAGCGCATCTCAAGTTATAGTAGGTTTGCTTACTGGCCACTGCAAACTCAAACATCACATACAAAATCGGACTTGCACAAGATGCTGAGTGCCGGCTATGCATGGAGGATGATGAAACGGCTAAACACATTCTGTGTACATGCCCTGCAGCGGCCAGAACCAGATTCTCAATATTTGACGATACGACAGTAAGGCCAGAAAACCTGGTAAATTGTTCTCCCAATGCATTCCTCAATTTCGTCAAGAGATTGAAAATACTGGGAGAAATATAACCATAGGGTGAGCCACAATAGACCATTGGCCGCAGTGGAGGGCCTGATACGGGCCCACTCACGTTCAAACCTAACCAAACCTAGGGGTGGCCCAAGGAAAACAACATCCTTTAGAACACTTTCGTTTACATATTTTTACAGCCTATTGAAAGTTGCAATGACAAAGTGCAAATAGTTTATGGAAATGTATTGTATAAAAGCAGATATAAGTGAAAAACTTAAATTTTTCGTTTCTTCCTATATATCTCTGAAAGTGAAAGGGCTAGCTCAGATTTTGCAACATCATAGTAATGAGCTCCATAATACGCAACTTTGCCTCCATTTAACCCTCACTGTAGCTCTTACCGTTTCCGAGATCCCCATGCATCTACTCGAATTTCACTCACCCGGTATAGACTATAAGTGATAATCTCCCCGATCTGAAATAAGTGCAGACGAAAGAGAGTACTACCACCACATGCGCTCCGGGGCAACTTAACAAAAAAAGGTGGCACATTTGCTATTCCAACTGCAGGAAACACCTACAGTACCACCACCCGAAGGAAGAGTCAATGAGAATAAACATTAACATTAACGCTTATAATCACATCAATGACCCATTCATTTCTGCCATCTTCTGCCAGTCCAGCTGTAACATTTGTTAAAAACCTTCCAGTCAATCAATGACGAGGATGTACATGAAATCATAAAAAAATAAATCAAAAAGTGTTCAGATGGAAACAATAAAAGGGTTACCGGAAATAAGCGCAAAAGAAAAAAGCGCACAGGAAATATGCGCACGGAAAAAAGCGCAATGTTACAAATGCCCACAAGAAATATCCACACGTGGAAAACTGCACACATGGATTAAATCGCACAAGGCAAAAATCTCTCATGTATAAATGCGCACAGAGAAAAAACGCAAACTCATATTATAAATTTAGTTTTAAGGAAAACCAAATTTCCAAAGAATAAGAGGGAACGAACTGTAACGATTAAACGATAAACTACTGTGGATTAGCTATTGTTTGTAAATAAGATAACTTGTCCTCTGTTTCATAATACTTTTCCACTGAATTGGCTACAATCGCGTAAAGTTTTCTATATTTCTATAAGTTGCGAGCTAGGTTAGTTCGTTCAGGTTAGACCAGACTAATAAAATACTACCCTCAAAATGAATTTTTCTTCAACTTCCAAGCTCCCAACTTTCGAGCTAGTTTAGTTTTTTTAGGTTAGATTAGACTATTAATTGGACGGGATAATTTTGCATATAATCCAGAACCTGGACTAGGATGCTGTGGGACAATTTGAGTATGGAGAATTTATCTTCAGAAATGCTTAGTAGGAGTCCTAGCAAGTGGCTTGGAAGTGGGTGGACATCCGCAACCTGGTACGTTTTCGAGCTATGACATCATTAAAGTCTATTTTGTTTATTGTTTAAATTCTACACAAACAACTGCAGTTTTTTATATACACAGGGACAGGGTGTCCGAAAAGTCTTAGTACGGGCTTATTTCTCCGAAGTTAGGTAGAGAAACTATTGTGTGTGCGCATTTTTCAATGTGCGCATTAATGTACGTGCGGTTTTTTCCAAGTGCGCTTTTTACGATGTACGCATTTTTCCAGTGCGGTTATTTCATGTGCGCTTATATGTCTGTGCGCTTTTTTCCGTGCGCTTATTTCCCGTGCGATCCTTTCCTGTGCGCTTTTTTCCGGGATTCCAATAAAAGATAGTTGAATTCAACTTTGTTCCATTCATGCTTGAATTATGCGTTTCAGAATCCATCATTATAGAACTCTTGCAAACTGCAATACACTCTTTTAGACAACAAACACTTCACGTCATTTCTAAACCGGTAAAGTGATTTGATACTTTTGATGTTTGATGGAAGGTGATTAAACATCTTACATCATTATAAATTATTGATTTTTTGACCAGAGTACTTTTAGTGATTGGCAATTTCAATTCATCATTTTGTCATGTAATATGATAAGAAGAGCTACCAATAGTAAATTTTGTTTTATTCTTGAATACCAAACACACAGTTTCAAGTATAAAAATCGCAACAACTGTTAATATTCTGTATTTCAAAAACAGAGATCGACATGAATCCCGATACTTTGCTTTGTATAAATATCGTAGAGCATGCTTCTGTAAAATTGGAACATTCTGAAATCGATAACCGCAGCAAACTCCCCAAAATGCTATTCCAAACCGCAGATGTGATCCAATAAGAGAATTGTACTTAGGTTTGGAAGCTGAAAATCCCAATTCATTCGTTACAATTCCAAACAATGGCAATAGCTCTTTAAATAACTCTCAATTAATTGATTATAAACAACTGCACGATATATTTTCAATGAAAAATAAAAGAAGTAATGATGATCTCACAACAGAGTTATCGAAAGGTGGATACCCCAAAATGAAGGATCCATTATTGTATTTTGTAAATAGTTCTTTAGATACTGGCGAATTTCCAGTCCCAAAAGTTGAAAACTCCAA
This sequence comes from Chrysolina oricalcia, assembly GCA_944452925.2. Classification (NCBI taxonomy): domain Eukaryota; kingdom Metazoa; phylum Arthropoda; class Insecta; order Coleoptera; family Chrysomelidae; genus Chrysolina; species Chrysolina oricalcia. Next base: position 25,762,858 of record OX101811.2, read on the forward strand.
TAAAGCAAGTGACTTGAGACCCATTAATACACTATTTGCAATAGAGAAAATATTTGAAAGAGTGGTTATAATTGATCGATTACATCGATAAAAACAATCTCCTCTCAGAAAATCAATCAGGATTTAGAACTAATCATAGTTGTGGAACTGCGGTGCAAAATATTTTATTCGACTGGAAGACGTGGATGGATGGAAATGAAATGATCAGAGCAGTTTTCTTAGATTTAAGGAGAGCTTTTGAAACAGTAGACAGGCAAAGATTACTATTGAAACTACCTCCGGGACAGAAAACAGGTCAACTACGTCACTTCCTCTGAACTAATGAACAATAAGGGTGTACCGCAAGGAGTCAACTAAATGTAATATACACCTGTTTGCAGATGACACCCTTATATACTACTGTTCTAGTGACATGGATGATCTGATGAATACTTTGAATAATGATCTCAGCAAAATAAGTTAGTGGTGCAGGGCTAACACTCTAAAACTTAATTGTGAGAAAAAAAAATTTTGATGTTGAGTAACAGAGCACTCCACAATGAAACAGTTTATAGAAACCTGCAGATAATGGTTGAAAATGACACAATTGAAAATGTAGTGAAATATCTTGGAGTTTTAATTGACCAGGAACTAACTTTCAAAGCTCATGTTCAACAAGTTATACGAAGAGCAACATTAAATATCAACTTTATGGTAAGAGTATCAGCAAACATGTCTCGATGATCAAAATTGACAATATACAGTGTGGGTCACGGTCGATGGTACCTTAGACGTTTACGAAGAACGGGAAATAGGATCATTCTGAAAATTTGGTTTCTCAAGTAGTTGGTCTTGGTCTATCGATCTAAAATATTTCCAGCAATGCAGCGTTGCCGCTTATACCAGAAAGTAGCAGCATCTTTGTTATTTCTAATGGGCCACCCTGTATATTACCGCATTTTTGATCTTGTCATTCCTTTCTGATTATTTCTGCCTCATACTCTCCTATACCTATCTGTAACGGTTTTTGAGATGTTGGTTATTTTCCTTATTTTTTATCCAAAACATAGCTCGAATTGAATGTTTATTTCTTCGGTATTTGAATTCTTAGGAAGTTGCAATTTTGTGTTTAGTTCATCAAGATCATGTACATTAATTCTGTATAGAGAAGTTTGTTTTGCCTTATACAGGGTCGTTCAAAATTCATGATCTTACTGCTAGATACGAAAAGGGTTGAAAGTGCGTTTTTTTAAATAAAACATCCTGTATATTACGAAATACTCTGAAAGATGACTAAATTCCCTTCGAATTGATATATCATGTTCCTTTACCTAAATAGCCAGAATTCCGAGATAATAGCAATTTTCACTTGTAATCTCCCAACTGCTTGAATTATTGCCGGAAATTTTTCGAGTACATGAATTGTTTGAAAATGCTTGTTCCTTCTATTAAAAATTCCTACTCTGGAAAATTTTGATTCGTCTGTCCAAATAATTTTTTTTTAAAAGTTAGGATCTTCTTGGGTGCGAATAAGGATTGTTTCGCAAAATTGTACCCTACTTTGATGATCTTCTGGTTTTAGAGCTTGAACTTTTTTAAACTTATATGGGTGCATGTTATGATTATGAAGGATTCTTCGAACAGAAGCACATTCGAATCCTAAATAATATTCGGCACTTCTAGTGGAAGCTTGGGGATTACTATGGAAATAGGCCAAAACATTTATTATGTTGTCTTCATCTGAAGTTATAGGCTTCGGTAAATGTCGTTTTGTTTTCAATTTTGATCCATAATTAATTAAATTATATAATCGTAATCGTAATCGTACAAACATCCATTTGTTCATTAGTTGTAAATCAGGGTACGTTTCATTGAATTTTCTGCACATTCTTGCTATAATTCCCTCACATTTTCCATGGAAAATAAACAATTTCATCAGAACTTCGTTTGAATAGTTATTTCCCTCCATTTCAATTATTTTTGAGTCACTTTCGTTAAGAAACACACAACGGTATTATTATTAGTGCACTAATTGTCAAATTTTCATAATGTCATGTACCATCATGACATTTAATAGCCACCTTAGATGAATATGAGAAAAATAAATGATTTTTTTTGAAAATTTCACACCTCACTTTTGTAGCTAATAAAAAAATTCGTTCTTGTTAAGATACCATGGCAACCCTAAAAATTTCCGGAAATTTTTATCCTCCTGGATACCCTGGGCGAAATTAATAAGTGGAAATTTTTCTGTCAAACATTTGACATGTGACAAGTTGATACTTTGATTTAATGTACAAATGGAGGTCTAGTTTTCATATGAAAGGAGATAATTATGTATTTACTAGATATTTGGAATGTGTCTGAAAATATTTTCTCCACGATTATTGCAGAAATTGTCAATTCTGAAATCATATTTCAGAAGAAGTTCAATACACCATTTGTCACAAGTTTTTATCACAAGTCCCGTAGCTCAGCGGTAGTGTTGCGGCCTATGAGTCGCTAGGTCGTTCAATCCACGATAAGAACATAACTTTTTAATTTTTTTTTTGTTCCAAATTTAAACACATTTTTGATGAAAATTTTGTTAAGTATTTTACATATCAATATTTCAGTGGTTAAAAATAGTCCATGTGAAACCATCGTTAGTTATTTCTTATGAATTGTTGGATGATTTTAATTTCTCGGTGTGAAATTTTCTTACCGAATCCCCCTCGTGCTTGAATTAATTGCCTTAAATTTATCTCTTACATAAATTTTCAAAGAAAATTCATGTACTCGAAAAATTTCCGGCAATAATTCAAGCACTTGGGAGATTACAAGTGTAAATTCTCAGATTTCTTTCTATTTAGGTATAGGAACATGATATATCAATTCGAAGGGAATTTAGTCATCTTTCAGGATATTTCCTAATATACAGGATGTTCTATTTAAAAAAACGCACTTTCAACCCTTTTCGTATCTAGCAGTAATATCATGAATTTTGAACGACCCTGTATAACGCAGAACAAAGTTCTCTATACAGAATCAATGTACATGATCTTGATGAACTAAACACAAAATTGCAACTTCCTAAGAATCCAAATACCGCAGAAATAAACATTCAATTCGAGCTATGTTTTGGATAAAAAATATGGAAAATAACCAATATCTCAAAAACCGTTAGAGATAGGTATAGGGGAATATGAGGCAGAAATAGTCAGAAAGGAATGACAAGATCAAAAATGCGGTAATATACAGGGTGACCCATTCGAAATAACAAAGATGTTGCTACTTTCTGGTATAAGCGGCAACGCTGCATTGCTGAAAATATTTTAGATCGATATACCAGGAGCAACTACTTGAGAAACCAAATTTTCAGAATGATCCTATGTCCCGTTCTCCGTAAACGTCTAAGGTACCATCGACCGTGACCCACCCACTAGTATTACAACATTTTACATTCTGTGCATCAATACTATTCACAGTTAATAAGAATGACTTATACCGACTACAGAAACAACAAAATAGAGCAATGAGAAACATATTGAAGTTACCAAGAGATACAACGATTCGCAATGGACATATTTCCTGAGGTAAGATAGCTAGCGAAAAATGTTGTGATACAAAAGTTCTATGGTTTTTCAAAATCCATCATATTAACGAAAAATTAAGTATACAGGGTCAGTCAAAAAGTCAGGACGAAATAAAGTTGCTTTTTCTCTAATGGGACACCCTGTATATTATTTCACATTTCAATTTTTCCCAAAATTCTGAACAAAATTTATTCAGCACATCATTTCCTAAATTCAACAGTTTTCGAGATATCGAATTTTGAAAATAAGTTTCTAATAAATTATCCAAATATGTTTTAGTCCATTAAGTTCTTAGTCCATCAAGTTACCTTTGAAAGTTTCCAGCTCCATAACAACGCCGCGTCGTTCTTTTGTCTAACAATGACGATCGTGACAAAACATGTAAAAAATACATTTTGTGTAAAAAAATTTCGCGCAAAAATGGCACGTTTATCTGATACTGAGCGTATTGAAATTTTAATGATCATAGGATATGGTGATAGAAGGCGAAGTTGTGACCAAGTAGTGAATATTTTTAATGAATTGCATGCCAATCGAGAATCCATTTCTAAATCAACCGATTCAATAACATTGCAGCTTTTTCATGAAACTGGAGGTGTCAAAGAGCGACCAAAAAGTGGAAGACCAGTAAGCCTTACAAATGAAGAAAGTTCTTTGAATGTCATGTTAGATGTGGTGGAAAATCCAATAAATTCAGCACAACAGAGGGCTTTTAATCATAACATGATTCTATCCATATAACATTCATTCGGTACAAGAATTGAGTAAAGACCATTTTGATCGTATATTCGAATTCTGTGAAGTTATCATGGATAAATTAAATGAACATGTCAACTTTGTCAACCACATATAGTTTTCTGACGAATCTACATTTTGTTTAAACGGGCACGTAAATAGACACAACTGTAGGTATTAGTCAGACCAAAATCCACATTGGACTGAGGAAGTTCACACTCAACGGCCACAAAAAGTGAATGTCTGGTGTGGCATTATTGGTGGACACGTCATAGGACCTTATTTTATTAACGGAAATTTGACATCTGAACGATATTTGTCACTTTTACAACAGCATATTATTCCAGAGCTTAGACGATTATTCCCGAATAATATCAATCCCAATTTGCTGGCAGAACAAATATGATTTCAACAAGATGGGGCTCCTCCACATTTTGGACGTGTGGTACGGGCATATCTAGATGATACTTTTCCTGATAAATGGAATGGGCACAGGGGAGCAATTGAATGGCCAGCTAGTTCTCCCGATATGACTCCACTTGACTTTTTTATGGGGTCACATAAAGAATGTAGTCTACAAAAATGGGCCGCCAAATATCGAAGAGTTGCAAGAAAGAATAAGGCATGAAATTTCTACCATTCCTCCTCACATGGTTTTAGATTCACAACAAAATTTTGTTTTGCGAGTTCATTACTGTCAGGAGGTAAATGGTAAAACACTTTGAGCACCTTATTAAATAGAAGTCCAAAGAAAAATTTGTTGTTTATTAAAACTTGTTTTCTCTCTTTTTCTCCTGGCATAACTATTGTTTCATAAAATTTCAAATATCCTAGACATTCATTAAACAATACATTTTATCGTTTCATGCATTTTTATCAACCCTGAACAAATATGCTTTTTTTTATTTTCTGTAAATATATTATAATTAAATTGTAATCATATCCGCATACTCCACCTTGTGTGAATTTCATAATAAATATCCATTATTTCGTGATTTTTCTTTAATGAATATGAGAGTATATAGTAACAAGTTATTTTCAAACTTCTATATCTCGAAAGCGGTTGAATTTAGGAAATGATGTGCTGTATCAACTTTGTTTAGAATTTCGAGCAAAATTGAAATATGGAATAATATACAGGGTGTCCCATTAGAGAAAAAGCAACTTTGTTTCGTCCCGACTTTTTGACTGACCCTGTATATTTAATTTTAAAACGCATTTTTGGACTGTATCTCTTTTCTCACATATGAAATGACTTTGCGACGTTCTTAACATTAAAGAATGTTTGATATATGTATATATATATTTATATATATATTATATATATATATATATATATATATATATATATATATATATATATATATATATATATATATATATATATATATCTCACTATACCTTTGTATAGATTGTATGGCATATGTCCGACAGAAAACAACTACTTCTCTGGCTAATACCTCGACAGATATTGAATTATATCTGTCAGACATATGTGCAAAGATCCTTACTTTGAAGGAATAACTTTGCAAGAGCTCTCAGAGAAAGACAGCAGGACACCGCCTGATCCAAACAAGGAACCAACTGCAGACCGGTTTCGGGATGAAGTCCCTCATCAGTGCAGTCCTGGTTATCACGGTTGTTTACACGCGGGGGTCCGGTGCCCGTCATCGTTCGCCGGGATGAACACTGCAATCGCTTACAGGATCCACCACGGCAACAGATCAGAGAGCGCTCCAGAAGGACATTTCGGATGCGAAATGGTTTATGCTGAATACTTGTTTCAAGGAGCAATAAATGTTCCAGTGACTGTAAAACAGTCGAAAACAATCCTTTAGGATCTCACTATACCTTTGTATAGATTGTATGGCATATGTCCGACAGAAAACAACTACTTCTCTGGCTAATACCTCGACAGATATTGAATTATATCTGTCAGACATATGTGCAAAGATCCTTACTTTGAAGAAACAACTTTGCAAGAGCTCTCAGAGACAGACAGCAGGACACCGCCTGATCCAAACAAGGAACCGACTGCAGACCGGTTTCGGGATGAAGTCCCTCATCAGTGCAGTCCTGGTTATCACGGTTGTATACACGCGGGGGCCCGGTGCCCGTCATCGTTCGCCGGGATGAACACTGCAATCGCTTACAGGATCCACCACGGCAACAGATCAGAGAGCGCTCCAGAAGGACATTTCGGATGCGAAATGGTATATGCTGAATACTTGTTTCAAGGAGCAATAAATATTCCAGTGACTGTAAAACAGTCGAAAACAATCCTTTAGGATCTCACTATACCTTTGTATAGATTGTATGGCATTTGTCCGACAGAAAACAACTACTTCTCTGGCTAATACCTCGACAGATATTGAATTATATCTGTCAGACATATGTGCAAAGATCCTTACTTTGAAGGAACAACTTTGCAAGAGCTCTCAGAGACAGATAGCAGGACACCGCCTGATCCAAACAAGGAACCAACTGCTGACCGGTTTCGGGATGAAGTCCTTCATCAGTGCAGTCCTGGTTATCACGGTTGTATACACGCGGGGGCCCGGTGCCCGTCATCGTTCGCCGGGATGAACACTGCAATCGCTTACAGGATCCACCACGGCAACAGATCAGAGAGCGCTCCAGAAGGACATTTCGGATGCGAAATGGTATATGCTGAATACTTGTTTCAAGGAGCAATAAATGTTCCAGTGACTGTAAAACAGTCGAAAACAATCCTTTAGGATCTCACTATACCTTTGTATAGATTGTATGGCATTTGTCCGACAGAAAACAACTACTTCTCTGGCTAATACCTCGACAGATATTGAATTATATCTGTCAGACATATGTGCAAAGATCCTTACTTTGAAGGAACAACTTTGCAAGAGCTCTCAAAGACAGATAGCAGGACACCGCCTGATCCAAACAAGGAACCAACTGCTGACCGGTTTCGGGATGAAGTCCCTCATCAGTGCAGTCCTGGTTATCACGGTTGTATACACGCGGGGGCCCGGTGCCCGTCATCGTTCGCCGGGATGAACACTGCAATCGCTTACAGGATCCACCACGGCAACAGATCAGAGAGCGCTCCAGAAGGACATTTCGGATGCGAAATGGTATATGCTGAATACTTGTTTCAAGGAGCAATAAATGTTCCAGTGACTGTAAAACAGTCGAAAACATTCCTTTAGGATCTCACTATACCTTTGTATAGATTGTATGGCATATGTTGTTCCTTCAAAGTAAGGATCTTTGCACATATGTCTGACAGATATAATTCAATATCTGTCGAGGTATTAGCCAGAGAAGTAGTTGTTTTCTGTCGGACATATGCCATATATATATATATATATATATATATATATATATATATATATATATGACATGCTCTTCCGTAACCGATTAAAAAAACTAGAGCACGAAACGTAAAAATATAATGGATATGGATACGAGATCCAGATGATATTGTACGATTGTTCAGGCATGTTGTTCCATGAAAATATGGGCGTTTTGTCAATTCCAGGAGTTGTTAAAAATTCTGTTTTTGATACCCTGTATCTCAAAAACTAGTGGAGGAAGTCGAATACAACGTACCAAAAATTCAACCGAAAGCCATTTTCCATAAGGAAAGTGCGGGCTCCTTTTAATGAACTATCAATATAGACCTAGATACTGCAAACTTAATGTATTCTCAACAATGCTATTGTCCAACGGTATATCTTCAAGATGACATCTGAAGGAAAGGAAATCATGTTATTTTTCATGTTAAATGACAGTACATTAGAATCACACCAATCTTTTACTGTTTTCAGATCAAATCGTATAATTTCATCCAAAATATAGTGCTGTCATCAACAAAAACAGTAGATGAACCTGAAATTAGGATAGTCAGTAGGTTATTAAAATACAATAAAAATGAAAACAGGTACAAGTATGGAACCTTGAGAACCTCCACAATTGATACTTTTCAAATCTGAATATGATGAAATGCTTACTATCTGATTTCGTTTAGGTAAATAGGAATTGAACCAATTGAGAGTGATTCCTCGGAATCCATATTTTTGTAGTTTAAGCAAAAGTATTTCATGATTCACATAGTCAAAAGCTTTAGAAAAATCACAAAATACAGCAGCTGCCACTTAGCATCTCCTGTGTTTTTGCTATTCTGAACACCGAATTGCTGGTTGTTGATTCGATTACGAGAGCCCAAAAATTCAGTCATTCTCGAATGAATCAGTTTTCAATAATTTTTGCTAAAATAGGTATGAGTTAAATAGGACGAAAGTTAGATGGATCTTCGTTTGAACACTACAGAATCGCCAACCTAACTTAACAAAATTCCCCGAGAAAATCACAAGAGACCTCTTAATAGATTTGGCCATGCGTGCCTACCGGGAACATTTTAATGGAGAGCTGACACATTTGCTTCATTTGCATCGTTACAGCCTATTAGTCTGGGAGCACATTTTTACGAGTTTGGCCGCGGGCCATTACCCCAGAAGTGTTTGACTACCCCTCAACGGCAGCCGTTCCATCCCGGAATAATGTTCGGATTTCTTTATGCTTAGGCTCTGTTTGGAGAAATACGGCAGTGTATTGCTCAAATGGAACTGCATAGGAATTCACATGGTCATGAAAATGCCATGGATGAGCAACTATCTGGGTTAAATAAAGCTATAAAACATGATATGACCGCATAAACTGCAAGTATTTTTATTAAAAACCCCAGTAACATTTCTCAGATGAATATACAAGTAATAGACTGGTGCACATAATTTTTGTGAAAAAGAAAGTAACAGGCAAGGACCAGGTGGAAAATGTTGCTGAGGTTCCAGCTATAAAAAGAAAATATGGTTACACAAAAATTTTGAAGATGGTGAAAGGGGGATGCAGTTTAGGGGTTTCAAACGGTTTTTTGTGATTAGCGGTGAAACGTGACCTCTTAGCGGAAAATGTTCAAACAAAAAGTTGTAGATAATAAAAAAATCGAAAACTTTTCAATAACGTTTTTTCGATATAACATCAAATAAAAATGGCGAAAAACCTATGGTTCAGTATTTGACTTTTTCTTGCGTACCAATAAATGAATGAATTTACATGAAAAATTGTATATAATTTTTTTTCTGGTGTCGAATGAGCATGCTTGTTTCGCAAATTAGAAGACGACTAGTTTTCCAGTTGAGTATATTTTTCTAAAGAACCCAGGTAGCACGGTGATGTCAAAATGACGTCCTAATTTGGTCAAATAATTGACCAACTGACGTCAGAGAGTGACATCTCAGAGAAGAAACGTCAAAATGTCATCAGCAGGACGTAATTCTGACTTCTGAAAAAAAGACTATAAATGACGTCATTTTGAAGTCCTACAGGACCATTACCTAATAGACGTTAGTCGTATGACCAATAAATGACGCTTTGAAGGACTTCCACTGTCCCTAGTTTTCATGTGAAAATCGATAGGTTTAGGGAAGTAGAATGAAATAAACTGAAATACAATACTTATTACAATAAATGAATTTCAAATATAAAACATATTACAGGATGTTGTAGTGAACTTACATTCAATATCAAATAACAGTGCATGAAATAGAGAATAATCTCCGATTTGTATTCTCTTGTAGGAAGGTGTGTTTCATAATATCACAAGACTTCATCACTCCAGCAATCCTGGGAGCTCCTACTTTATACCTAAATCGCAGTTTTTTGGTGTAATTTTGTTCATGAATACTAACCTGTTCCTTACAACCATCGACTGATTGAACGGAACTCAAAATCTTCTTCAGCCTGTACATCCTTGATGATAATTTATCGAAACTCCTTTGTCTTTTGAATGGCGGCCACAACACTTCCTGTTTTCTTAGCTTTAGCCAACTTTTGTCCTTCTTGGAGAACTCTAACAGCACGTAGGACATTATTTTTTGATTGATCCAAGATAGTAAGCAAAAAACACAAATATGTTGACCTACTGACCTTCTGACAACCTTTTTGTAATGGGAATTTAACTGACAGAACCAAACAGAAGATACTTGACAAAAAAGAAATAGAATGTTCTTGAGATAACATGGATATCAACAGTACGAGTATATTTAGCTCATCCCAACTTTTTAATTTTCGAGAACATTTTTACCGTTTCAAAAACAAATATTACATGATATATGACAATTTTTTGTTCGACATTGGGAATTATGAAAAAGACGACTCATCTCAATGGAATATGTCATCCACTACGTACTAACCCAAGTAGCACACCTATATTGGTAAAATATTGGAACAATATTGTGAACATATTGGCGAAATATTTGTAATGCAATATTGGCGAGAAAAAAAAATGTGAACATTCGGCGAGATTGGTCCAGTATAACTTGAATAATATTGGCGAAATATTCTTGAACTAACATTGGCCTCAAAATGTTTGGCGATATTGGTACAATATCACTGATCCAATATTCTGACAATATTGGCACAATAATCAAAAGTTATATTGTCGAGAAGTGAAATGTGAACATTTTGCGATATTGGTAGAATATTGTTTAGACATTTCAAAAATAGTGTTGGCGAAATATTCTAGAACTATTATTGGCCTCTAAATGTTCGGCGATATTGGTACAATATCGCTGATACAATAATTCTGACAACATTGGCACAATAATCAAAAGTTATATTGTCGAGAAGTGAAATGTGAACATTTTGCGATATTGGTCGAATATGGTTTAGACATTTCAAAAATAGTATTGGCGAAATATTCTTGAACCAATATTGGCCTCAAAATGTTCGGCGATATTGGTACAATATCGCTGATGCAATATTCTTACAATATTGGCACAATAATCAAAAGTTATATTGTCGAGAAGTAAAATGTGAAAATTTTGCGATATTGGTCGAATATTGTTTGAATATTTTAGAAATTGTTTTGGTGAAATATTCTTGAAGCAATAATGGCCTCAAAATATTTATCGATATTGGTACAATATCATTTGGATATATTGGTGGATGTCAATATACCTTGGTAAATTATTAAATGTCTTTTAGTTGATGAAGTTGACACCAGAGTCTGCCTATTGATCGCCACAACCACTGAGTGAGCTATCTTGAAAATAAGTTATGGGAAGTATTTAATATACTTTCGTAGGTTTTAGAAGACGTTCTATATGTAGAGCCACCTAGCGGATTTTTATCCAGGTTTGATCATGATATAATTTCAATATGTTTCATTGAATATTCTTCCAATACTCGAATTTCATCTCAATCTAGATGTAGGAAACAATATGAAGACAATATTGTTTTAACGAAATCGAAAAGTATTATTAAACCAATATTGACCCAATTGTAACGGTACGAATCTGACCACAGACTCAGCTATCATAAATTAAATAGTAGGCACTCAGAATAGTACTTTATTCACCTGTCCATGTAGATACATCATCGTCATTTTCACCTAACTAATGTTATTAATTTCACTCTACTATTGCAAGGGCCCTTCGGCTAGCATAAACCTTCTTCCAGGGTCCCCGTTGTCCAACACCCTGTGAACACATTTTCAGCGTGACACTTGACTCACTCCACAATAGCCCTGGGGAATTGTCTTGTCGAACCAATGGGAATATGCATAGATTTTCTGGGCAATTACCTTTTGGTACTCAGGTGCAGAAAAAGTATTGAGTGATTACGCTGTATCTCTTCTTCATGATGTCTTCTCCCAGCAATTTACTATTTTAATCTCTCAGGGTGTAATATTGGAGTCATTTCATCATTTTCCAACTCTGGCTGAGAACCTGAAACAAAACATCGATAGGTTAGGATTGTATTTCTGTATTCTGAATAACAAAGAGTGTGAAAGAGCCTTGGAGAGAAATGATTCTTTCCTCAACGGTAATATCTTGAATACATTTTTGTTGTAACTCACCTGATTTTTGTCGTTTCTGGTTTCCGAAAATTCAGGGAATGTTTATTATTTACCTTGTGATTGATTGTCAAGATGTAGGCTATCGTTGTCATTTTTGTAGCTGTCAATTGACTTGGATTCGGATGGTGTTATATCCGAACAAAAATCGCCTTTCAGGTATACTTACAATCCTCATACAACGCTTACACCATTGTCTAAAGAAGAATAGTCAAACAATCCCTGTGCAAAATGCATTGGATGGCCGTCACCTGAGACATCTATGCTATTTTACTGGAAACATTGAAAATGTATCCAGTAATGTGGCGCCGTCATCGGATAACACGCAAAACTATACTTCTGTCTCTTTTTAAAATAGAACGCCTGTTTTCATTCACTTCATTCAGAAATGTGCAGAATATTGTCATTGGTGAGATGTTTAGCAGAATAAAAGACGAGTTAAAGTTTGCGAATGGATGTTTCGAATTTCAAATGAAGATCAGTGGTAATTTTATATTGCCTAATATAATGAAACACGTAATGTAGCAATATTCTTACTGAAAAATGATGCCTAAGTATAGGTACAAAAAATGTTCTATTAGGCTATTCTATCGCAGTTGATATGTTTTGAAAACACATAAAGAATATTCATTAGTGCTTGAAGGTACCTAATAGAAGGTAAATAATAATATATCAGTATTATTTGTACAAGCTTTTGTTTAGTTTCATTCACACGTAACAGGTATGGTATCTACTATCTATAACGAGTTCAATTCCACTGATCCAATCATCTTTGAATTTGGCAGGTGTCCATTAAATTCATTCAGGTTCGTTACGACATCCACAAGAGAAAAAAACAAGATAGTGATTTATTGCCCATCTATTCAAAATACGAATCTCGAGTAGATTTTGTATTTTTTCAAAATTCGAAATGGCGAATACGATTGAAGATTAGATTCTTTCAAAATTGGTACCTATTCAGGGGCTTGTTGTGTTGGAGACCAATACGAACATTCAAAATGGAGGACAAATTTTGTGATTCATGTCCGAATCCGTCCATGATAGATATCCAGAATTATTTGGGTAGGACACTGGAAAATTTGAAAATTCAAGTGTTGGCGGACATGTGTTCTTTAATTGATGGTTCGATGTTATCAACAATTTATGGACATATAAGGAGAGTTTCAAGGGAGGTTGTCACCAGAAATCATTCATTTCCTACACGGGCCTAAAATTCAATTTTTTTCTTGTGCAATATAGTTATTTGTGTATTTAGAGCGCGAGGAGCGCGGTGATCTTTGGAGAGCGGCAATGGCACTTTGTTCTCGAAATAAACACATGTTTTTTTTCTTCAAACGCAGCTTTTAAACATAGAAACGATCGACACTTCATTCAACATAGGCACCTAATATTACCCATGAGAAAATGAACACTCAATAGTAATCCCAAATGAATAAGCTATCCAAATATCCAATAATTCACATCTCTAACAAAACAAGATAACTTGCTTGAAAAAAAAACCGAATGTCGAGATCGAATCACAGGCCTTCAGCTTGATAGCAGGTACGCTCTCAACACTACCACAGTTCCTAATAGTGTTATGAATTTATTATCTATCATCATGAAAGAATAGGATTGTTTTCAACAAAAGCTGTGGAGATCGACCATTTCTTCAATATTTTCGCTCCAGAGCGAAAAATCTGTCACAAAATGACATTTCTGCGAAAACATCAGCTTTTATTTATGGTTTTACGCACTGTCCACAGTGCCTAAAGTGATACTTTTCAGCACACGTAAGTGAAAAAATCAAATGTGCGTAAAGTTATGTTTTACGCATCGTTCAGATAATTCCAAAATACAGTATTTTGCGTCAGATTTTACTCGGAAGTCATCAAATGAAAACTTCATGGAATAAAATATACTCAACAATTGCTACAATTTGCCAATATAATAACAGTCGTAGAAATAAAATTGTAGATACATTTTTGTAAACAGCTTTTTTGTACTCCCGTGTTTCCGCACGCTCATAAAAAAAGTACTAATTTACGAATTTTTGTATCATATATAAATAACAATTTCATCTTCTTTATATGAGTTTTCTATGCATATTGGTCATGAAGCCATAAAGTTCCATTTTTGATAAGGATAGCCACTTATAGAGGTTAAACGATCGACCGAAACTTCAAATTCAGTCGCAGATAATGCCATTATCTCATCAGTACCTAATTTCGAAAGAAAACCCTTATTAGGTTTTACAACTTTGACTTTATGGTATATAAATAAATTTGAAAAAAAAACATTTTAGAGAAAAGCTTCTATTTAAATGTATTAAAAAGAAGAAAATTTATTTTAAAGTGAATAAACCCATAATTTTGTTACATTATAAAATTCTAAATGATATGAAAGCTTGTCGCGAGAAGTATATATGTAATTCTTATATAAATTAAATTTAAAATTGCCTCCAGATTTATTCACACGACAAGCTTTTATATCATTTAAAATTTTATAATGTAACAAAATTATGGGTTCTTCGCTTTAGTGCATTTAAATAAAAGCTTTTATCTGAAAAGGTTTTTTAAGTTTATTTATTTCTTTTTTTAGTTTTCTGTGAATATGTTTCTTAGTCTGTTTATTTCAATCAATGCGCCATTGTTGCACGGTCGCTTGCCTGTTAATTTACCGTTGGAAATTTTTCCTAATTTCTACGTGTTCTCTAAATAGCTTTAGAGGGGGGCAGAGGGGTGAATTTTCTAAAAACCGTTTTGTTCAATGGCCAGATAATTTTCACTATTTTTACGGATTTTTTTGATTTCTATTCCGCGAGTTTTCCTATTTTTTTGTGACAGGAAAGGAGGGCGAACCCCCCGATCTATTTTTGTTTTCATCATTATTTTCCATGTCCGAAACTGTTGAAACATTTTCCGATTTCCTTTGCGTTCTCTACCTAGGTTTTGAGGGGGGAAAGGGGAGGCGAAATTTTTTAAAACATAATTTCCGACGGTCAGATATTTTTCACTATTTTTACAGATTTTTCCGATTAAAATTTCACGTTTTTCCATTTTTTTTTTCGAGAAAAGAGGGAGGCGAGTACCCCCCTAATTTATTTTTTCTTGCTGTAATTTTTTACGTCCAAATCCGTCAAAAAAACGTCCGAAAAACCTTCGCGTTCTCTATCTAGCTTTCGGAGAACGGGGGGGGGACAATTCCTTTTTATAAACCATAACATTCGACTGTCAGATATTTTTCACGATTTTTAGAGATTTTTCCGATTTTAATTTCACGAGTTAGTTTTCCAACTTTTCGAGAGAAGGGGGGCAACCCCCCTCCCTACTTATTTTTTTTCGTTGTTATTTCTGACGTCCAAATCCGTCAATAAAACTTCCGAAACCCTACGCTTTCTCTATCTAACTTTCGGGGGGCAGGGGGGACAATTTCTTCGACATTAATGTTTTGTCATCGGAACTGAACCAACACATTTCAATTCCATAGAATAAGAGGAAGTGGTTCTAATTCAGCTTGCAAGATTTGTACCCATCTAACACAGACAGAGCAAGTTAAATAAAAGCTTTCAATAAAAACAGAAAATAATATGGTAACTGTCGGAAATGGCATTATCACCTTCATAACTTGAAACCAATCATCGGTTGTCATCAAGAACGTTGAACATCTTCCCCCAAACATTAGTCAAGAGAAATCACCCTGAAAATATCTAAGTGAATTCGAAAACTGACTGAGATCTAACAAGACAAAAACAATAAAACACCACGAAAGTTCGCTACTTTGCTCTCTCGTTTACATGCAAACTGCAAGTGGCAGGTGGAACGGACACTGAGCCAATCAAAAACACGAAATAATGTCCATTCATTATTCACTTTACGCGATTACTACGACACTTTCCATCTCATTCGTTTGTCTCCTTTTTGGGGGCAATCGCGCTGGCGCCATCTACTAATAAACCCCATCGTCATCCAATAATAATCCCATAAGATTGACTGACTATACTTCTTTAGACAATGCTTACACCCTTACACTTTCCTGGATAATTTAGCACAGATGAGTTGCGCATTTCGTTGGTAGATGGTGAGACGAGTACCATCTCTGTATGATATTATTGGTATTATAAATAGGATTTTGGAATGGGTGATTCGAACGATTCTTATTATTGATCCTCAAGAGGCTAATTTTAGTTGAATCATAATAATACCGTTTCGAAAGTTTCCTAACAAAATGAGGTGATTGATAGAGCAGTTGATACTTATTATCAACTGACTCCACCTAGTGGCCAGAGGAAAAAGGTTATATTTGGTTAGGTTTTCCCTTGGAAACACATTCAACAGGTGTAATGGAAACTACCTGTTGAAAGCTGGTAGGTATATTTTTACCTCGTACCAGTCAAGTTGAATTCTGAACATATTCTTTGGCTGGAAATCTCCTACTATTTCATCCTTGTAATTATAAAGAATTTTGGTAATCAAAATATTCTCTCGTTTATGTTCTTGACGATAATCTTCGTGGACTCAAAGTATTTTCGCGTAAGTCGGAAGTACGTGTTGACTTCTCGGGATCCTGATTGGTCCATTGCTTCCTGCTGGTGCCTCAGGATCATGCGTCCGAGCTGCAGGACTTTTTCTAAATAGGCTGGACTAGGCAAAGCCCCCCATTTTATGCCCCTAGCTAACTTCCTGGCCTTCCATATTGTCACGGTAGTGAGAAAATTGTTGGCACGACACACACCTGTTATCAGCGTGAAAGTTGAAAAAGACCTTTTGGAAAATCTGTGCTTAAATCGCATCTCATTGAGGATTATTTTCCGAAGGTCTATGTTATAGTGAAATTCATAACTAAAGTGATTCCACTAAGTAGATTAGTTGTTAGTTGGATGAGGTATTTCACTCTCGTTGGAGGATCAGAAAATTTTCACGTGAGTAACCCCCTTTCATATAAGGGCTTCCCCGTCGATGTTTTCTCCCGACTGTGGATTTCACTTTCTTTTCCTACTCTTTCAGAACCTTCTCAGGAAGCTGATAGATTAGATGGACATTTCGTTTATGAACTTGTGATTCAGTTCAGAACCATTTGAGCAGGATTTAGCGGAAGATTAAGTGATGGAAAATAGCTTTCCATCCCAATAATTTCATAATATCCCCGTGGAAAAAAAAACCCTTCGGAGCTTGAAGGTAGGTTTTTTTTAATTATGGAATGGGTTGACTTTATATTTCTTTTTCCTTCTGATGAGGATTTATTTTTTTTACTTCAACTATTTCTTTAACAACCCAAAATGATAAAGATTTTGAAAATATTGCCGACTCGATCATTTCGTCATTACGGTTAATAATTTGGTTTTGTTGAACTCATTCAACAAATACAATTTTATATCAAACTTTATGAACAAAAAGAGTCAGACTACCGTTTTTTGTTGTCGATATCTTTCCGTGTGGTAAGTTTTAGTGGTAAACTTATCGGTTGATCGACTCCAGGACGGTGCCATTAATAATTGTCTTGAATACAGGGTTGGGCACAATTTAATGTTATTTTTAGTTTTTCTTTTAACTGTGGTAAGGGTAACTGTGAATTTTTCAATTGCTTAGTAATAGTAGGAGTGATATTTTGCTATGTTGTCAGTTCTCTAAAAGGACTTGGAAAATAAAATAAAAGGTTACCTTCACTTGGATTTTCGGGAAAAATTGAACGAGGGATCACTTCCCTTGGGCATTTCTATGTTGCCGACTTGTGCGGAAACGCGTGGATGCTGAGGAAATTTTTTTTATATAAATATTTCACTTGGAATTCAATCTCTGATTTTTTTTAATATTAGGGGAAACCGTTCCCTTGAAATTATGCTTAAAGTACGCTCTGTACTGTATCGACGTGGATACTGGGGAAAGTACATTTCGCGCGTTTGCAAATCGTGAGCATTTGAAACTTATGTTTAGTTACTTTATCTTGGGTGTTATCTTGTGGTTTCCGATGGGTTGGGCTTTTTCGGTATTTATTGGAAAAAGAAAAAAATGATACATTAGTTTTGAAATGAAATCTCGCGAGGCTGTGACTTGATGTATAACATTTAATGAATATTTTTTTATTTGGCTGGCGTTCAACTGTTTTGATTGGGGATCTGTTTTCTTAAAGGGTTTTAATTTGGGGTCTCACCTCTGACGGATAACCAATCCGAAGCGTAGTGGATTCGAGAGACGTGATTACGACCGTATACTATACACCTTCACCAATATTGAGTGCAGGTTAGAAGATCCATTGGAAGATCAGCTGCGGACACGCAAGTACCCTAGGGAAAAATCACCACTTGATTCAGCGCAAATATTGAACTTATTATTATTATTATGAATAATCTATCCATTCACAACTGTGCGGCGGATATTAATGCGTGATATATTCATTTTTATTTTTTCTATGAATTTTTATGACCGAGCGGACATACCGCGTGTCATTCGCTTTGGGCCCCAAGCTAACGGCGTATCTTTTCCTTGTTGACCATATATATATATATTGCATTTATTTTATGGGTTTCGAGAATATTCTAGATTATTATTAATTTCTGCTTTTGTTCATACTATTTATTTGTAGAAATATTTAACGTTATTTACATGGGTCATGCAGTCTCGCATACCACTCAATTGTTTTATTAATCATTAATATACTGGGTGAGCAATAGACAGCGCTATTATTATATGAAATTTTCTTTGAAGGTGGATTAGATTAATTAATACTGTGGCTGACGTGCATCTCTTAGCTTCGGTGATTTATTGTTTGATGCCTACCGAGTGTTTGCCGAGGTGAAGTCACCTGGCGCCCTTAAAAAAAATTATAACATTCTGTACCCGCTCCCATCTCCACTTCAGTTAGCCGGAGCCGAATGCTCGGGTTGTCAAAGCGACATCCAGCCTTGTAGTGCGATTGTGCGTTACACAATATTAATAAATAAGATTTCTTCAATATTGGCGAAATTATGTTCTACCAATGTGTACTTGGAGATACAATATATTCTTTATTCCTGGAATCGAAATTAGGGGAATATTGCGATTGCGATATTTATTCTAGATGTTGAAATGTTAAGACAATATTGTTTTATCGATATTGGTAAATATCATTCAACCAATATTGACTCAATATGAGTTATTACAATTTGACAAATAAAGTGGAAATGATATTCAACCAATATTCTAACAATTTTGGAAATACAATATAGTTTTTTCCCCTACAATCGATATAATAATAATAATAATAATAATAATAATAATAATAATAATGCTAGGGCGGGGATTAGCGCAGTGGTTAAGCGCTCGCCTGGTAATCGAGAGATTGCAGGTTCGATTCCCAGACGGTGCGATCTTTTTTCATTTTCAGATGTGAAAGTCTGAATGACTGAGGCTCGTGTCGGCTGGGAATAATCCTCCACGATTCACTGTTGCGTTAAAAATTAACAGTGCTGCTCCTAAAGTGGCGTATGGAGTTAGTAACAAGGCCTATCCAGAACACATGGCTAATGACCATAGCATAGCCAAAACACCAAGGAAAAAAAAAAGAAAAAAAAAAAAAATAATGCTTTTATTGGTAGTAATAACATACATCCAAAAGGTAGAGTTAGCGCTTTCTCATACTAGATGAGAAAGTACTCTCTTACACTCAACCTGACTGTAATATTTGGATTGCAATATTTATTCTAGATGTGGAAAACAATATGTAACCAATATTGTATTATCGATATTGGTAGAAATTATTCAACCAATATTGACCCAATATTTCGTGTGATAATCTACATTCAAAACTAGTTCAACCAATATTCCACGAATATTATTAATATAATATTGTTTTTTTAATATTCACCCATATTGGACCAATATTGATTTTTCATTTACAATATATCTATATTTGCCCAATATGGAACCAAGATTCAGCCGATATGATGTGCTACCTGGGAATTGTTTACGGTATTACGAAATTCTAGTCTAGAACTCCATCAGCCTATTTCTTCTTCATATTCTGTCATGAATTCATTGAGTTTGTTCTGTTCATCTAATTGAAAGTAATCTTGAATTTTTTATTCTTGAGATATATTTTTCAGTATTTGCAACGCTGCCCGCTAACACGGTTTTCGGCCTGAGTGTTTTCACTTTTTAACAAGCGTCTACCTCCCGACTGCAGCAACTCAGCGATTGGTCACTGAATTAGCGGGAAGTTTGAATGACAAGACAGCTCATGCAATCTAAGTTAAAAATGCGTTAATTACTATAGCAAACCTACCCTAACTTACATTATGTAAACAGAATAACCATACAAAATTGTTACAATATAACAACGACGTAGACGCAATGTAGAACGCTTCATACAACTGGACCTAAATCATTTTTGGCGAATTGCTAACAGAAGGGGTCCATATTTCTGTAATCACGAATTCTGGAATAATTCTTAGTAACGGACTAGTAACAAATAGTTGACTTCGCAGAGACATCATTATGACCTCCACGAAATACGTCAATAGGACGTCATGAAATAAGACGTCATTTTGAGGTCTCATTGTGGTCAAGGACGTCACGGACCAAAAAGGACTTTAATAAGACGACATTAGGACGTCATTTCACTAACATGTGCTACCTGGGAAATACTCTTATCTTCCACGAATAATAATTGTCTTAGTGTTTTTTTGTATTTCGAAGGTCTATTAGTGATCATTCTAATGTTGAAATGGTCTATGTCCCTAGTGGTTCAGTGATCGTTAAACCGCTTCAAATTAAGAGAGTATTTGTTACAATTATTCTATCAACGTTAATGTTTGATTTCACTAACGGAACTGAGTATCTGAAATGAATATATTCTAGTTAATATGAATAATAATGACACATTTGCTCCACTGCGAAATAATCTTCGGTGACAAGACTTGATCTGGAACAGATCCGAACTAGCAAGTCATTGCTAATTGAGATACGAAAGTAGTCACAATAAAGTTTATGTTATATGTTGTGTACACAGGGTGATTCCGAAATAGGAAGGTGAACTCCAGCAGTTGATTTCACATGCAAAAAATATGAAAAATGTTTCTTTAATGGTACCTGAGCCGCAGCCCTTCTGAAGTGGGTGTTGTTTATGTATTCGATCACATTGCTATCAGGCCAAGCTGTAGATGAAAATAAGAGGCTATTTCCACACAAAATAAAAGACGCAAACGGCCTATACCACTTTTTATAAGATAGTTCGTAAATGAATACCCCGGATTTCGCACCAGCAAAATCGCTTTGTGCAATTCTTTAAACAAGAAATACTGAAAAAAGTTACAACTTTTTTGTTTTTTTGGAAATATTTCAAAGATTATTCAAGGACTCATTTAACAGTCAATGAAACTTTTGTAGAAATTCATAAAACCTGCAAAATGGTTTTTTATACGCCCAGATCGGTGCATTTTTCACTGAAAAAATCCGGAAAAACCTCGAAGAAGAGACTATTTTTCAATAATTCATAATTTTTATAAATCTGAAGGTGGACAAACAATATTGCATATTTTGGATTTTCACCTGAGAGGTGGAACATGTATTGGAAATGTCACTGCAAGTTACTCTAAATGCACCTGAAGTTGCTCGTATCAACTTCAGTTCGACTTCGGGTGACTTTGGAATACTTCGGACGCATTTTGAAGCATTTTGTGAACTTCAGTGACATTTTCAACACATTTCCTACCTCTCAGGTGAAAATCTAAAATATACAGATTTTAGATATTGATCATCCAGATGCTTTTCACAGAATTTGAATACGACGATTTCCCTTAATCAGCGCATCTTCCAAGATGTGCAAAACTACACATCGGTCAGAAAACACCTTTCGTACAGTTGAACTATCAGTTTTCGCAATATTGATGTCCAGCTAGAGATTTATAAAAATAAACAAAAATTTGAAAATGGTCTCTTTTTCGAGGTTTTTCCGGATTTTCTCAGTGGAAAATGCACCGATCTGGTTGTATGAGAATCAAATTCGTAGGTTTTGTAAACCTCTACAGAAGTTCTATCGACTTTAAGACGATTCCTTGAATGATCTTTAAGATATTTCCAGAAAACCAAAATTGATGTAATTTTCTTCACTATTTCTTATTAAAAAATTCCAAGAAGCGATTTTGATGGGGCGAAAACTGGGGTTTTCATCAGCGAACAAACTTATGAACATTAGTATAGGTTCTTTGCGTCTCTTATTTTGTAGGAAAAAATCCTATATAGCTTGGTCTAAGTGAGGACGTAAAAAGTCCCCCCCCCCCATAACTTTTGAACGGAACAAGCTATCGAGATCGGGTTAAATTCAGGTAAAAAGGTACCACTTTTACTACTTTGTGGCATAAAAATGATTGTAGTCATGTGGCCTAGTGTGAAGAGGGCACCATCAACTTTTTTTTTTCTAATGTAAAAGTGGGTCACGTGGCTCCTGGTTTTGAAGGTCTTCCTATTATCTATCCAACACTTCTTTGTTTGTGAAAATGCCAAGCCGTTTCAAACTGACAAGCGTTTGAAATTTGCTTCTAATATTTTACAAATAAATTAAAAACCTAAATAACTTTTAATTTCAAGTAACAATTGCAACTATTTCAATAAGTGCTCAAAATGATCACCGTTCATTTATCGACAGAAAAAAAGTCGGTTGTGGAATTCATTCCGAACGTTATTAAATGTTTCCGGGATAATACCGTAACACACATCTGTTATTCGGTTCATAAGTTCCTGGAGTGACTGTGGCTGCGAGACGTACACCTTAGATTATATGTGCCCCCACAGAAAAAAGTCCATAGGGGTCATATCAGGTGACCTAGCTGGCTATTCAATGGGGTCACGTTGGCCTATCCACCGACCCGGAAAATTCTCGTTAAGCCATTCTCGGACAGGTCTGTGGTAAATTTCTTGAATACTGTGATGGATCTGATTTTGAAGCATATTTAAATACAGATGCCCAGTAAAATTTGTTTGCCATAAATATTGGACCTGGTCACCCAAAATACCATCCCATACGTTGATATTCTCTGGAGTTTGAGTATGACCCTCTCGAAAAACATGCGGATTTACGTCTGACCAATAACGCACATTTTGTCTATTTAATGTTCCATTTAGAAATAACGTACTTTCATCGCTAAAACGAATAGAGTTAATGTAACCGAGATTTTAGGTTATGGGATCAGACATGATCTCACAAAACTGCATTCTTATATCTGGGTCATCTTCTGTTAATTGATGCAGAATTTTTGATTTATATGGGTGAAATTTGTGTTTTTTAAGATATTTTTTCACAGTGGTCGTAGATACGTCCCAAGCCGTGGATACCGTTATCGTTGTTTGTTGCGGATTATTTCCAACAGCTGCCAGAACGTCGATTTGCTGATCTTCATAAATGGATTTTCTTCCAGATCCTTTTTCCCTCGTTTCGCAACCAGTTCTTTGAAATTTACCGACGAATTCCCTTAAGTAGGTATACGTGATATTGGATTATTTGGGAAGCGCTAATTAAACATTCTTTCTGCTTCATGGTAATTACGCCCAGCTTCATCGTAAGTTAAAATTGCTTCGGTTTTTTCTTCTAAAGGACGGGGCATTTGAAAATTATGAAGAAATGGTGAAATATATGAAAACTGTCAAAAGTATTGATATGATTAACGTCAATATTAGTCTGAGATTGAAATGAAATGCTATTTGGAGTCTCCAATAAAATAACTAAGGTATAAAAACTGAAACAAAAACCACAGTGTAAAATACCAATAATATGTGCTCCTGTTTCACCACAAAAAATTGACTTTTCGGCCAGAATCATTAACGGAGTTAAAATTCTGCTACAAATGATAGTTAAAGTAATTTATTTGTTAAATATTTGAAGCAAATTTCAAACGATCGTCAGTTTGAAACGGCTTGGCCGATTTTCACAAACAAAGAAGTGTTGGATATAGAATCGGAAGACCTTCAATACCAGAAGCCACGTGACCCCCCCTTTACATTTGAATAAAAAAGTTGATGGTGCCCTCTTGGCACTAGGCCACGTAACCATTATCATTTTCATGCCACATTGTAGTAAAAGTGGTACCTTTTTACCTGAATTTTACCCTATCTCGATAGCTTGTTCTGTTCAAAAGTTAAGGGGGGTGGGGACTTTTTACGTCCTCACTGTATATGCGTCAATAATATTGGTTTTCATTGGGAATATGGTTATAATAATACTATTCTCAGACATAACCATTCGTTATACCTAAATTTTAGTAGTTGTGAACATAGGTATGCTATGTTTGGTCAATTCGATTTTGTTGTAAAAATCAATTTTTGAAGTGCAGACTTACACAAATAGGTGGTTTACAATATTCATCAATCATTATTATTATCCCCAATATGCAAATACCTACCAGGATTCATTTCATGCACGATAAAGAAGGGTAATATTTACCTTCTAAAAATGGCTTTCATTACATATTTCTATAAACAAGTGCAAGTGGATCGATAACCATGCAGATCATACCTCAATAGTGGTATCAACACAGACCATCGAGGAATTGCAGAATACACTAAGTAGCGTTATTAAGTCCTTTGAAAATTGGTGTAGTAATAATAATTCGTTATTGAATACCGAAAAAACAGTTTATCTTCAATTTAAATGTACAAAAAATCGTTCGTTTCGATATCTATCTAGATCAAAATATGAAGCGGAAATATCATCTACATCACACTTTGAAAAAACTTAATTCTGGATCCACAGTTACAAAAATTAAAAAAATAAGCTATTCTTTCAGTAATAATAATCAAATCACCAATTAGAATACAAAAATTATACCTGTCACTTACTTATTTAAATAATTGCTGGAACAGAAAGAGGCGTAGGACCACAGACAAGTGTTCTGGGTCCATTGTTATTAATTATGGTATACATGAATGATTTCTCAATCAAGTACCACAGTTGTGAGCTATGCAGATGATTCCAATCTTATTTTACCAGTAAACAGGAACCTTAATTTAGAATACTCAGTTGTAAAAACATTTCTGTATCATCCACATATTTTAATAACAATACATTATTTTCAAACAACTCTAAAACAGACTGCACAATATTCAAAACTGTGCACAAAAACATTTTCATTCCGGAGTATGTTCAGCTCAGTACTGAAAGATTAGATATATCAAATAGTTCAAACCTGTTAGGAATTTATATTGATGAGAAATTAAATTATGAGGTACATATTGACTATCTGGCAAAAAAAACTTGCAAGTATTTGTTATGCAATTAGAGTTTTGAGAGGTCATTTGAAAATCGATGCACTGAAAACGGCATATTATCGTGGGGAGGGATTACCCAACTAGATCGTATTTTCGTCATGCAAAAACGTATTTTGAAAACAATAGTAACTATAAAATATACAGATACTTGTCGTGGTACCTTCAAGGCCAATAAAATGCTTACTTAATTTGCGATATATTTATATTTGTGTAGTTTTTGTTTATGATAATTAATCAAATTTTGAGGAAGACAAATATAAACATGAGTATTCCACCAGACAGAAATCCAATTACATTGTTCCTAAGCATAGATTGAAAAATACAGAGAAAGGGCCACATTTCGCATCCATAAAATTCTAAAACCATTTACCATTGACTATCAAAGAAGTTCGTTCAAGATGAATTTTTAAAAATCATTTTTTTGATCTGTTGTATGGCATTGAGCTGTATTCATTACAGGAATTTATGGACAAATAAAAATAACAGTTTTGGATTATATTTAATTTTCCTTGTAACCCTGCATTAATTTAACTCGTTGAGCTATGCTTGTGATATATATTCTACCACTTACTTTTATGTGTACATATTTTTTTTACAGAACCTTTGTATTCACTTATATCAAGTCACGTTTTATTTATATTAGGTGACATTTTTGTATTGTTGTATTTTTCTGATTTGAGTTTCTTCAATTGTTCAAATTGAAAGCTCCAATAAAATCTATTCATCTAAAATAAACTAGACTAGTTGCCAGGAAGCTAGTAGTTCTAAGAA
Source organism: Chrysolina oricalcia (assembly GCA_944452925.2). Taxonomy (NCBI): domain Eukaryota; kingdom Metazoa; phylum Arthropoda; class Insecta; order Coleoptera; family Chrysomelidae; genus Chrysolina; species Chrysolina oricalcia. The sequence continues at coordinate 25,789,029 of OX101811.2, forward strand.
AGATTTGTCAAAAGTTAAAAATCGAAAATGAAAGTATAAATTGTAAAAAGTTAATTAGGTTTGTACAAAATAAGTTTTCCAAGACCTAAACAAACAACTACATGTCACATTCCTACCTTTAACAAGTGTTATGAAGTGAGAAATCCCGAAATACAGAAGCCGGTTAGCGTCTCAGACACCTTCGAGGAGAAATTGAAAGAAAATTATTTATACAATCCTGCATAGTCAAGATTCAAAGGTGTTTAGTTTTCTTAATATGTATACATTTGTCCATTCCTGCCTAGTAACATGAAAGTTTTTCTTCTTTCTTCTTCTAGGGAGAGGAAAGAATAAGGACAGCCACTTGTATACCGAGCGATGGCTGCTCTTCATGAAAGAACGGATGCGCACTACCTGCACAAATCTCCTGAGTGATATAAACTTTCCAAATTTTGAATTCCATAAAGACAATTAGTATTATTAGTAGCTTTAACTAGTAGGAATTAGGGAAACATAGATTTAGATCAATCTAGCAAACTTCACGAAACATGCGTTTGCGCCATCTCATGGGCATCGCAAAAAAAAGCGAAATCTGCAAGTAATATTCCATGATTGAAAAGGAGATGAGTTTTGAAAATAGACGGTGGTCATGAACTAGAAATACCAGATACAAGGTAATTGAATAACAAACACATATTTTAGAAATTTCAAAAAAGGAGTACTCAGATGAAAATATTAACTGAGATATATTAGAATAAATGAATACACATATAATACGGAGATGAAGGTTTCATTACTATATTTGGGGGGTCATACTCATGTTTATTTTGAGATAGAAGGCTTACTTTATTAGCTAGAATCGTGTATATTATTTCCGAATTAGCCAGTTCTGGCTTTTCAGACTTGCCTACCCTTGTACTATCTAATCCAAAAAAACGCATTTATTGCCATATGTGAAGTTTTCTTTGACTATCCTATCCCACTACTGAGAATTTTCTACTTTTGATACCGTCTAAAATTCAAAGTTGCAGATTTCATGCAGCAAATCAAATTTCATCCACATATGCCACGTCTCACATTTATTATCGTATTTGCTTCCACACAGTTGCATTGACATCAGAGAACTGATTGCTTGTCGAGTATTTTGTCTGGTGTTTAATTTACATATAAATTAGTCACTGGAATAGGCGCCAACTTGGTAATCGTTCACAACCTCGAATTTAATTACAGCACATTTTCATCCAACCCTACCGTTTTGGTAGAACTGCAACCATAACTTTTGATCAACTGGAGATGTGGGAAAAGTGGATTAAGGAAAGGTCACGGTGGATGAGCTTTTGCAACTTAGAGGATAATGGTTTATTTTACATATCCTGAAAGTTATAATGGAGCAAATTTTGAGACGGAAATAACCCCATATCACCCTAATATACTAATATTGATACAATTGACTTACTTCATCTACACTCTGTACTAGTAGAGCAAATGTTTATTTGAAGTGGATAACATAATCTAGCACTTTCGAGCTGATTGTAATCAACCGCATGTTATTTCAGTACATTTCAATCCAGAGGATCAGAATTTCAGTGATACAGAAAAAGTTTAGCCATCAAATTCAGCAAATGAGGAAGAAACTGTTGACATAAAGATCCTACTGCGACAGTAATCATTTTTAATAACCCACAAATGGTATTTTTCGAAAATACAACCAACAAAACTGAAAGGAAAAATATCATTATATATAAATTCAGAAAAAGATAAAAATATAAAAATAAATACATGAATATGAATAATATAAATATAAATGATAACTAAATTTAACGAAAATCAAGATTTTCTATGAGGAGTCGTAGAATAAAACATATTATGCCTCTCTACCCATAATAATTTTTGAAAATATTGACATACAAGAATCGTTTTACTCATGCCACGTTTCTTCATTGGTATAAGAATCGAAACAATGAGCCAGACTCACTGTCCTATTATTTGCGGAATTTGTGAGGAAAGGTCCCAGAATGGATCAAACGTCACTGAACAATGACCACAATATGTATACCTTAATGCAGATTTTAGTTGGCCAACAAAGAAATCTACAATCCTGGAGTTATCCATCATCAGGAATTTCGACCATAACTCTTCAGCTTTTTCAGTGGCACTTAATTTATCGTCGATTTCTGTCAAGATGGATTTACGCCTATCTGTTATGCTTTTTATGTCCTCATGCAAACCATACAGTAAAAACCGTAAGAATTCTTGAGAATCTTGCTGGGCGCAACCGATGAAACGAGGTGCAAACTTTTCAATGGGACACCTGACCACAGCTTCTTGATCACTAATGCAAAGGCTTTGATCAAAGCTCTTTTCATACTGGAAATTGTCGTGTTTACATCCCATGTATAGGCATTTTTTATATAGAAGATAGTTAGTCAACTTTATGGGAATATAATTGGATCAAAATGGATGCGACATGTAGATGGCGATAGTGAGCTCGCATCCAAGTCATGTCGTAACTTCAGTGATCTGGACTCCTAGTCATGTCGGAACTTGATTGAAATAATGGGACAGCATTAAAATCATGGTTTTTTGAAGAAACCTGCATTAAAATTACGTCAAATATTTATGTTTGTAACTAATCACGCTAGATGACACTCGCGTTTGTGTCCAACACCAATTACACAGGCACTGACTAACTATCTTACTTCTATATAAACAATGGTATAAGCATCACTTCTCAAATACTCCAACAGCCATCTTGTGTTGGATGAGCACTGCATAATACTGTTCATATAGCAGGTATAACCAATGTTTTCAAGTCCATTGAAACCAAGAGTTTTGACGTTGCTGCAACCCTAAAGGTATTTGTGCCGCATTCATCACTCTTATTTCCAACACAGTGGTTTCTGAAATGGTGGTTGTCTATGTCATTGGAGCGGCGTGATAATGAACTCGAGTTGAGACTACTAACTATTGAGATGAAAGCAGTTATGGCAGATCTTGAGAGATTTGGAGTAGTTGATAAATCTTTCTGCTGCGTTTTTTTTCTCGAGGAAATTATCCTCATTATCCACATCATTTTTGGATTAGATTGAAATTGTATATGACTTGGAAAAAGTAGGTTAAACGAATATCCCTTTCAAAGAGTGGGATGGCGGTATAGTACCAAAAACAGAGAAAGCATTTCCACGTTGTGAAGCAAGACCAATTCTCTGGATAGAAAAAGAAGTGGACCGTTCCTCATTGGCTGCCTGGTATAATCCCTTTTTTATGTCATTGATAAACAATAGAGATTCAGGGCCAAACATACCAAAAGATTCAACTGGAACTGGATAGAAATGATAATCAGTTCCGAGATTTTGATATTTTGAATCTTCCAATTTATCACTGGTTATAGCTGCAGCACCAGCACACTCAGAAGTTCCGGGTGAATGAGAAGCAGACAATGTATCCGCACAAGTAAAATCTCAAACTACTGGTTTACCGCATTTCCAAGGGATGAGAGTCATACCGTCGGAACATTTACCATCATCGCGACTAGTACCTACTAGATCCAAAATAGCTGGAATACCTGATGTTAGCATAGCTCTTATCATAAGATCGTTGACTTGGTGATGCCTTGAAAAACGCCCTAAACTTTTTCTGCAGCTCAAACCATGGGTTTCTTTGTCATTTGAATTTTTCAGGCATTATAGTTATGGATTACTGATGAGTCCTTCCATCTTTTGGAAACTATACCTAGTATGTTATTCAGAAGATTAAGATTAAGATTCGAGAATTTGTCATATTCTTAGTCCGATATGGCATCATGGATTCTAATAGAAAGACTAATTTTTCAAATTTTGAAATATTTCATTGAACGTTTGCTTTCGATAGACAAAGGACCCTGCACGAAAATAAATGGAAAAGGACCCCGCAAACTCCTTATGGAATTTGGGTCCAGGAGGAGTTTTTGAATTTTTGATTTGATGTAGTCCATGTAATTCTTAACCAATGGTACAATTGCGCCAACCCAAAATGATTAACAGTTTTGCTGCTAGGGGGCGTTGAAATCACCCCTTGCGCAGATTAGACTATTTATTTTTCAATCCAGTAACAATGTTTTTACTTGTTTCATTGTTGCTAATGTTACACAATATTGTACTGTTCTATAAAATAAAGTCTTACTCCCCCATTCTTCCCCCCAACTCCTATTACGAAACGCAAAAAAAAGTTCGAGTGCCTTCGAATCTATCGTCGAATGTTTAAATATGCCTGAATAAGGAAAATTGCAGTTTTGATGAATAGTTTTGATGCTAGGGGGTGTTGAAATCATAACTTGATCAGAATAGATTATTCATTATTATAGGCGGAAACAATATCTCTATGTACTTTAGTTCAGATTATGCTGAACAATTGTGTAATTTTTTATATGAATGAATATAAAACTTCCCTCTTACCCCCATCCATATTTTAAAACACGATAAAAATTGACCATTCTCTCACTTCAAAAAAATATTGGTGGATTTGGCTGACTTCTCAGTAGAGCGATTTGGGAGAAAATCTTGAAATTAAATAAAAATTAGACATCAACAATTTGAATTTGAGTTTGTGTCTGAATTAATTTTGTTCGTGTTTTAAAATAGGGGTTGGGGTTAATGGGGCGGTTTAACTATTTTTTCAAAAAATTACACAATTGTTCAGCATAATCCAAACTAAAATAAGAAGAGATGATGTTTCGGCCGATAATAATTAATAGTCTACTCTGAGATATATGTGATTTTTTGCGTTTTGTAATATGACTTGGGGGAAGAAGGGGGGTAAGAATTTTTTCCATAAGACTGCACAAAATTGTGCATTATTAGCAACAATGAAACAGGTGGAAACATTGTTACCGGATTCGGATTCAAAAATAAATAGTCTAAATCTGCTCAAGCGGTGATTTCAACGCCCCCTAGCAGCAAAACTGTTATTTTTTTTTAGTCAGCGCAATGGTAACACTGTTTTAGAATAACATGAATTACGTTATAAAGAGAAACATTCTCAATTGAAAAATGAATCAATACATGACTCATCTGGAAATGGAAAAACCCTACGATAAAACAATTTTTTTTAACAATTATTAAATGTCCAGTATCCATTGGAGATTCTTATCTATGAATGAGATAAGAGAGAATGTTATTCAGAAGTATCACTCACAGAAAATCGCTCATTCCATTGATGCATGAATTGCATCTCTTTCGCTAGGTCTCCAATATATTTTGGTCGACAAAAATCTATTTCACTCTTCTAAGATTATCAGGGAGGTCGAAAGAATTGGAAAACATACTATTCAGAAGCAATTTCACACTGTTATGAGGAATTGTTGGACTATTCCTTGTGCGGTGAAACTTTGAAAGTATTTTTCTGACATAAAACCTGTCATGGGTATAACATGTTGATTTCATTGAAAATATGAACAGAATGTTCATAAAGTCAGTTGCGGAATCATCTGCTACTGAAAGTTGGATTTCGTCGCTATTTTCCATCGTTAGATATTACAAAATGTAACTTCAATTTTATCGTAGGGTTTTTCCATTTCCAGAGGACTCATGTATTGATTCAATTTTCAATTGAGAATGTTTCTCTTTAAAACATGAATCCCTTCCAAGATAGGTTATCTTGTACGATGGAAAATAGCGACTAAATTCCAACTTTCAGTCGCAGATTATTTCACAACTGACTTCATGAACACCCTGTTCATATTTTCAATGAAATCAACATGAATTACATTATACCAAAAATTCAAAAATCCATCTGGACCAAATTCCATACGGAGTTTGCTATCGGTCAAATTAACTGAAATTTCATTATGTTATAGTGGCATGAGTCGTTAAAAAAACATGTGAGTTTGAATGATTTTATATTTGCATCTCAATAACTTGGTGTTCTGTTTCGAGGCAAGATCTATTTCACTTCTCAATTGATTATGATCCATAAGACACAGATCCTAGCTGTCCTGGAATATCGTTTCCATATATGGTGTGCAGCCCCTAAGCATACACTGAAACTTTTAGATTCTGTTCAAAATAGAGCCATTCTTCTCATCAGTGATGCTTCGCTCACAAGCTTGCTGACTCCGCTGGAACACAGAAGAAATGTTGGTGATCTGTCTATGTTTCATAGATATTTTCATTGGCGATGGTCTATTAAAGTATCATCAATCATTCCACCGTTAGCGGTCACATTGAAACTGACCCGTCGAGCTCAGTCTTCACATTCCTGAAGACATGCCGAACATCTCTATACTAGGGCTTGTTCTTCCAACGAACTGCAAAGCTTTGGAACTTTCTGCATGGGGAGGTATTTCCTGAGTCATACAGCCTCCATAAATTCAAGAAGAACACCAATTCCTACCTACTTTTCCTCGGGTCTCACGATGTTCTTTTATTGTGTGATTATTCTGGATATAGTTCCAGAAATCGCACACACGACACACATAGTTTTTTATCATTACTGTATATTTATTTACTTGGCAAACAAGAATACAGATAGAGCAAGCCCAATAGAGAAATATATTCAGAAATAGACATTGTTATAAAAATGTTCAACATCATCACAAACGTCGAGAACGGAACATTCCTTCATCCAATCTTATGATTCCAAATCAGTTTTCAATGAGTTATTTGCTGAATGTGAGAAATTCGTTGGGGAAATTATTGGAGAGAGTAATATAAGGAATATTCATCTGAAACTCTAGAGTGGTGTGATTGAGATCCTCTGAAATGAGTGATGTGTCGTACGAACACCCTTTTTCTATCGTAAAGCAAGTCAAGGGTATGTTCAATACATATAAAGTGAACTGAATTTAACGAGAGGTTACGTCTTACCAAATATCTCGAAGGCGGTTTTCTAGGTGGAAGTCTGGCTCCTGGAAGTTCTGGAACGAAGCGGATGCTGCGCCGGCCGGCGGATAGAGATGACCGTCACTGCACTTTTATATTTTATAACTATGACGAACTAGCTGATATATTGTCGGTAGGTACAATTGTTCTGTCTCTGTCACGGTACTACCTTTTTCATTCGGAGTCCTTTTTCTCACTGGGGGAGGGGGGGTTTAACACGATATGCGCCTGGCGCGACGTGAACCTCTGATAGCCACGAAATGTCCCAATACAGGGAGGACAAATATTGATTCGAACATACCGTGACACGTATGTAGTTTGGCTTTGGTAATTAAGTAATTAAATAGTATGAGGGGCAATGTGGACGAAACATAATCTCGCTCACCAAAATGCGTATGCATTTTCTATAATTCTATAGGAAGGGGACATAGTTTAACAAGGGAACGCTTGAAGGAGTGCGAACAGTTACCACCCGAATAATACCATCACTTCCTGGATGGACAGCCGTCACACGCGCCATGGTCCATTGTAAAGGGGGCGCATCATCACGCTTGATCAAAACTAATGTTCCCGGATTAAACAATGAGGAACTTGAATGCCATTTGCTGCGTTGATGAAGCGTATGTAGGTATTCTTTTGACCACCTGGACCAAAAGTCTTGGTGCATACGCTGCAACAATTGCCAGCGACCGAGGCGATTTAGTGGTAAAGTAGTTACATCAGGTTCGAGTAGACGTGTCAGCGGCTCCAGCGTCAGGAAGTGGCCTGGAGTGAGAGCTGTGAAATCATTGGGATCTGTACTAAAAGGGGTCAATGGTCTCGAATTGAGTATGGCTTCAATTTGAACGAGAACCGTATAGAGCTCTTCATAGGTTAACACTTGACAGCCAACAACACGACTCAAATGAGATTTGACTGATTTGACGCCAGCTTCCCATAAACCACCGAAATGAGGAGCGGTGGGAGGGTTGAAACTCCACGAAATTGATTCTTTAGAAACAGCAGATTTCATACAATTGTTGAGTTGTTTATGAGCGCTAATGAAGTTTGTACCGTTATCACTATAGATAAATTGGCATCGTCCGCGACGAGCTATGAAACGACGTAGGGCAGCTAAGAATGCATCTGCGGATAAGTCTGTGGCAAGTTCCACATGAACAGCTTTTACTACAAAGCACACAAACAGACACAAATATGCCTTAGTGGTTTTTGCTCCGCGATGTCGGGACATAACTATTTTAAAGGGACCGGCATAGTCTACTCCTACATGCAGAAGTGGTTTAACTTGGGACAATCGAGAAGATGGGAGATTACCCATAGGGGGCTGAAGGGGTTTCGGTTTAGTTTTCCAGCAAGTGACACACTTGGAAATAACACTTCGAATGACCCGTTTAGAGGATAATATCTAGAATTTTTGGGCGATTAAAAATTGAACTTGATGAATGCTAGCATGAAAATACTTTCTATGCGTTTGTTCAATGATCAACGTTGTGAGACGACTACGACTAGGTAACAAGGCGGGAAAGCGTTTTTCATAAGGAATAGGGGCGTTAGCTAAACGCCCTCCAACACGTAAAATATTATGATCATCCAAAAACGGAGATAATTTTTTGAATGATTTTGGAAGGGTGGTTCCTGCTTGGATCATTTCTATCTCTTCAGAAAACTCAAGGGACTGAACGTATTTGACAAGAATAAAAAGTGATTGTTGAAGTTCTTCAGAAAGAAGCCAACTAGATTGTGGAGGTTGATTTTCCTTCCTACTATTGCGGATAAAACGGTAAAGGTATGCAACGATACGCGTGAGAGTTTCTAGGGATGAATATTTTGCAAGAAGTTGATCTAAGATAGATGGACTGGTAAGGGTGGTTAAGACTATTTTACGTTCCTCTTCAAGTGCAGCATGAGAGAAAAAATTATGGTTTATACTCAAACTAGAAAAATCACGGAGTTGGGATTTCAATAAGGAAGGACCCGCCCACCAGAGAACGTTGTCGATCAAATCAGATGGGAGCAGTCCACGGGAACCAATGTCAGCTGGGTTCTCATTGGTGGAAATATGTAACCAGGGAACAGTAGGTAACTTTTCCTGAATATATGATACCCTATTTCCGACAAAGGTTTTCCATCTGTGAGGCGAAGAGGATAACCAGTAGAGAACAATGGTCGAGTCTGACCAGGCATACATTTTGTTAACCGTGATATGAGATCTGAAGCTATTGTAGACAACGGAAAACAAACGGGCTAGTAGAACTGCTGCACACAATTCTAACTTAGGGATAGATTTTACTTTGAGGGGGGCTACTTTTGATTTAGCACAAACAAAACGAGATGTTGCTTTACCTGTTTCAGAAACGCATACTAAATAAATAACTGCACAGTAACCCTTTTCCGAACTATCACAAAATCCATGGAGTTCGCAAATGTCGAACTGTTCAGGGCAAAGCCACCGAGGCAATGTCCAATGAGCTACGGAGGAGATGTTAGACATATATTGTCGCCAGAGATTTTTTATTTCAATGGGAGGGGTTTCGTCCCAGTCTAAGTTTAAACTCCAGATTTTCTGAATAAAATGTTTTACGAAAAATGTAACAGGTGATAAAAAGCCCAAAGGGTCGAAGATTCGGGCGAGGTTTGATAAAAGGTTTCTTTTTGTGCAAGTTTCTTGGATGGGATGAATAGAAAATGAAAAAGTATCACTTGCCGAGTGCCAGTGCAGTCCTAAAACTTTTAAAGGGCAGTCACCTTCGAAATTCACTAAGCTCTCGGAGGATAGATGTGAACTAGGGAGATTCGCAAGCAAACTGGGTTTATTGCTAGCCCATTTCCTCAACTCAGAGCCTCCTTTACGAAGTAACGCGATCAAGTCCTTGATGAGGTTTTGGGTTTTTATGAGCGTAGATGCCCCTGTAACTACATCATCCACATAAGTATGTGAGCGAATAACTTCTGAAGCATATGGAAAACTTGTTTTCTCTTCTTCAGCTAGCGTGAGGATGCTTTTTATAGCGAGGTAGGGGGCACAAGAAAAGCCATAAGTGATAGTACGAAGGCGGAAATCTTGTATGGATTCCGAGGGGGAAAAACGCCATAATATCCGTTGGTAGTCGGTTTGCTGAGGGTTTATCAAGATCTGACGATACATTTTACAAACGTCACTGGTGATAACATATCGATGAAGCCTGAAGTTCAATAAAATGACCACCAGATCCTGCTGAAGTTTTGGACCAACTAGCAGACAATCATTAAGAGATTTCTGTCCCGGAGATTTAGATGACGCGTTAAAAACCACCCTGAGTTTGGTAGTGCTACTAGAAGGTTTTAAAACACAGTGGTGGGGTATGTAATAGGATTTCTCGGGAATTGAATCCTCTTCAATAAGTTCCATGTGATTTAAATCAAGATATTCTGTCATGAACGCTGAATAATCTTGATAAAGCGTGGGGTTTTTGAGAAGTTTTCTCTCCAAAGTTAGAAAACGAGAAAGAGCTAGATTTCGACTACCGGGAAATCGGGGTTCGTCAATGCGAAATGGCAAGGATACCACAAACCGGCCATCTTCCTGTTTGTGATGAGTGTCAGAAAATATTTTTTCACATAACTGATCTTCGGAGTTACGCAATAAATTAAAAGAAAAAATGTGTCCACTGAAATTGTGAAAATCTAAAACTTGAAGTATCGAGCCATCATCAACTACCTGTAAGTATATAAAAGGGTTAAGAAGTAAGCAGATTTACGAAGATATGCTGAATACCCTTGGTGATCAATGTCCTTCGTATGCGACCTTGAAAAATTGGACTGCAAGCTTCGAAAGAGGTAAATTTTCCATTGAAGTTGATGACCGACAATTTGAATTAAATCGGCAGTAGAGGCCTCAAATATAAGAGACCCTAATCTATTAGGGGTATACTTCAAAAATAAAGTGTATGCGAAAGCACTATCGCATACCTGCACCACCTCGGCATATCAGCCGGTGCCAAAATCAGTTGATAATAAAAATATTTTGTGTAGTTGTTGTGGTAAAGTTGGGCACAATCGTGACAACTGCAGACACAAAAGCAAAATATGTAATTTATGGTTCTGAAAAGGGCTCTGTTTGAACAAAAACAAATTGTCATCTAAAAGCATATAATAAAATATTTAAAAAATATATTTGAAAAAAAATGTTTAAGGATAGTGGAGTAGAGAAATGTTGAGGTGATTCGAGAAAACCAAGTAGCTTCAAGATTTTACAAAACGCTTCATACTGGCGGACATGAATGTATCGCATTTATAGATTTTGGAGCAAACGGGCGTTAAATTATACACTATAGCTGTAGGTTTACCTCGAGGAAATGGACAAGTGGAAAGAACAAACCGAGCAGTGCTGATGCTTTGGCTACGACATTAGCAGAGATTCTTCCGATAGGTATAAGGTTAAAGAGGATCTGCATACAGAAGATCCAGTGGCCCATATGAAGGGGTTATAGCAGAGGAACACATGAAACACTTCAAGTTTCAAAATCGTTATGGTAATTCAAATGAGCCCTTTGATGGCATATATGAGCCCTTTGATGGCACAAAAGAGCCCTTTGATGGCACAAAAAAGCCCTTTGATGGCACAAACGAGCCTTCTGATGGCACAAATGAGTCCTTAGATGGCAAAAATGAACCCTCTGAAGGCTCAAATGAGATATCAATAGAATTAATAATTATATTCAATTTACTTACAGATAAGATCCATCATGGTTGATGTTGAGGACAACTACAGTACCCGCTTATAATAATCTGTCACTCGGTGACTAGTATTAGTATTATGATTAGTCCGAATGAGATTCATTGCTTAACTGAAACTTGTAGAAGAAAGACGTGTAAGGTGCGGAATATATTGAACTATTGTTAAAAGGAGTGTTTATTGTGATCTCCCGACCATCCTACTACATGCATTATTTCACGGAATCACACATTGTGAAAACACAGATATTATGATATGTATGTATACTTTTTGACACAACTTTTAATGAAGTTTTTCATGAAAACATCACCCATCAAACAGATTTGCTTACTTACAGCACGTCATGCAGAGCAAACGTCATCTGATTGAGTCGACCGTGGAGCCCCGCGAACATTTGTGCCGACTCGGTTCCCGAGGTGGGAAATTGCCGCTTGGAATTTCGAAATGAAACTGGCCTGAGATTTCCAACAAAAAATAAAAGACACAGCGAGAAAGAGCAGATTCTCAACTAAAGATTTTCACATTTTATAAAGCTGTAGTCGATAAGATAAACTTGCGAGACTTATCAGAAGAATTTTTATGCGTTTTGAGAAACATGCAAGAAATATAAAAAATTATTAATGAAAACTTTTCATCAGAGGTTTTTAGATATCTACATATTCTGAAAGTAGAGAGTCTTGGCTATGAAATCACAAGTACGCTTTTTCAAAACTATTCACTTTAATATAGTTACGTCTACATGAAAAACGAGCGAACTTAAAAACAACGGGTGCAAAAAAACTTGATTTAGTTAGGCATAAGATGAATTGGGAATGAATGTTATATCTGATTTGTTAAAATTTGACTCAATGAATTTTTTAATAAACTCAGACTGTCAAGCTAATTCGATAGGAGAACGAAAAAATTGTAAAATTACATTGTTTATTTATCAAAGATCATTATTTCACCTTCGAATATCAAATACAAACACTTCTGCCGACACCCGCCAGCTATATGTGATAATTGTTGAAGGATTTCCCTACAAAACACCGTTTAGTTCATAAATTTTTGATCATTAACAAGGGAGATGAAGAGATTTCAGTTGAGCGTCGTGGTAAATCTTATGAAATCCTGAATTGTTCGCGCGGACATCTGAAAATATCAACTAAAGCTCATTATCTCTAAGTGGAGATTTCTACGATCTACAAGTTTGTTTATATACATTATATCTAAATTTTCAAGCGCTTCCAAGATCTTGATCAAATACCGAATTTCCGAGTTTTCCCCACTTTCCATAGGTGCAAGCTGCAGAACAATTTTTTTTCTCAAAGTACTCAAAAACTGCTTGTGTGTCACAAATTATTTCCACTGGATTTAGTGGGTATTTCAATCTAACAAACTTGAAATGGTTTAAAATACCGTTAACAAAAACTGCAAATCTACTAACGTCTCACTCCTATGTGTAGATACAATCTCATGTAGTGGCCTACGAGAATATATTGAAAAATTCTTACCCTACTATAGAACCAAACAAAATTTCAATGTCAAAATATTTTATTACTCAACATATTCTCCTCTTAATTGGATACATTCATTACAGCGAACCTGCAACGTCTCTAGACCTTTAGAAAAAAAAAATTCTTCTTGCTCTGCAAACCAGACTTCTACAGCTTTTATTACCTCCTCGTTAAAAGAAAATTCACGACAGTTTGAACTTTTTTCAGTTGAGGAAAGAGATGATAGTCGGATGGAGCCAAATCTGGCGAACAAGGGGGGGTGTTCTAGTAATTCAAACCCTAAATCACGAATTTTTTGCATGGCAACATGAGATTTGTGTGCAGGGGCGTTGTCCTGCAAAAACAAAACAACTTTGGATAGCTTTCCGCGTCTTTTCGCTTTTATTTTTTCCCGTAGAGTGGTCAGTAATGTCGAATAGTAATCTCCAGTTATTGTTCTACCCTTATCCAAAAAATCAATCATGATTACTCAATGGCAATCCCAAAAAACTGAAACAAGAACTTTTCCAGCAGATTTTTGGACACGAAACTTCGTAGGTCTTGGAGAACCGGAGTGTCGCCATTCCATCGATTGTTGCTTTGTTTCTGGATCGTAGAAATGTACCCGTCTCATCCATAGTAACAATTCGGTTTAAGAAGTCTACATCGTTTTCAAATCAAGCACAGATCGAACGCGATGCTACTACCCTTGCACGCTTTTGGTCAACATTCAAACATTTGGGGATCCATTTTGCAGCAATTTTTCTCATGTCCAAATTGACGTGAACTATATGATGAACGCGTTCGTATGAAATATTCAGTGCTTCAGATATCCGTTTTAGCCCAATTCGACGGTCTGTTAAAATCATGTCATGAACTGCATCGATATTTTCGGGGACCGACACAGAAACTGGCATTCCCTATCGGTCATCAACTTCAATGGAAAATTTACCTCTTTCGAAGCTTGCAGTCCAATTTTTCAAGGTCGCATACGAAGGACATTGATCACCAAGGGTATTCAGCATATCTTCGTAAATCTGCTTACTTCTTAACCCTTTTATATACTTACAGGTAGTTGATGATGGCTCGATACTTCAAGTTTTAGATTTTCACAATTTCAGTGGACACATTTTTTCTTTTAATTTATTGCGTAACTCCGAAGATCAGTTATGTGAAAAAATATTTTCTGACACTCATCACAAACAGGAAGATGGCCGGTTTGTGGTATCCTTGCCATTTCGCATTGACGAACCCCGATTTCCCGGTAGTCGAAATCTAGCTCTTTCTCGTTTTCTAACTTTGGAGAGAAAACTTCTCAAAAACCCCACGCTTTATCAAGATTATTCAGCGTTCATGACAGAATATCTTGATTTAAATCACATGGAACTTATTGAAGAGGATTCAATTCCCGAGAAATCCTATTACATACCCCACCACTGTGTTTTAAAACCTTCTAGTAGCACTACCAAACTCAGGGTGGTTTTTAACGCGTCATCTAAATCTCCGGGACAGAAATCTCTTAATGATTGTCTGCTAGTTGGTCCAAAACTTCAGCAGGATCTGGTGGTCATTTTATTGAACTTCAGGCTTCATCGATATGTTATCACCAGTGACGTTTATCAAGATCTGACGATACATTTTACAAACGTCACTGGTGATAACATATCGATGAAGCCTGAAGTTCAATAAAATGACCACCAGATCCTGCTGAAGTTTTGGACCAACTAGCAGACAATCATTAAGAGATTTCTGTCCCGGAGATTTAGATGACGCGTTAAAAACCACCCTGAGTTTGGTAGTGCTACTAGAAGGTTTTAAAACACAGTGGTGGGGTATGTAATAGGATTTCTCGGGAATTGAATCCTCTTCAATAAGTTCCATGTGATTTAAATCAAGATATTCTGTCATGAACGCTGAATAATCTTGATAAAGCGTGGGGTTTTTGAGAAGTTTTCTCTCCAAAGTTAGAAAACGAGAAAGAGCTAGATTTCGACTACCGGGAAATCGGGGTTCGTCAATGCGAAATGGCAAGGATACCACAAACCGGCCATCTTCCTGTTTGTGATGAGTGTCAGAAAATATTTTTTCACATAACTGATCTTCGGAGTTACGCAATAAATTAAAAGAAAAAATGTGTCCACTGAAATTGTGAAAATCTAAAACTTGAAGTATCGAGCCATCATCAACTACCTGTAAGTATATAAAAGGGTTAAGAAGTAAGCAGATTTACGAAGATATGCTGAATACCCTTGGTGATCAATGTCCTTCGTATGCGACCTTGAAAAATTGGACTGCAAGCTTCGAAAGAGGTAAATTTTCCATTGAAGTTGATGACCGATAGGGAATGCCAGTTTCTGTGTCGGTCCCCGAAAATATCGATGCAGTTCATGACATGATTTTAACAGACCGTCGAATTGGGCTAAAACGGATATCTGAAGCACTGAATATTTCATACGAACGCGTTCATCATATAGTTCACGTCAATTTGGACATGAGAAAAATTGCTGCAAAATGGATCCCCAAATGTTTGAATGTTGACCAAAAGCGTGCAAGGGTAGTAGCATCGCGTTCGATCTGTGCTTGATTTGAAAACGATGTAGACTTCTTAAACCGAATTGTTACTATGGATGAGACGGGTACATTTCTACGATCCAGAAACAAAGCAACAATCGATGGAATGGCGACACTCCGGTTCTCCAAGACCTACGAAGTTTCGTGTCCAAAAATCTGCTGGAAAAGTTCTTGTTTCAGTTTTTTGGGATTGCCATTGAGTAATCATGATTGATTTTTTGGATAAGGGTAGAACAATAACTGGAGATTACTATTCGACATTACTGACCACTCTACGGGAAAAAATAAAAGCGAAAAGACGCGGAAAGCTATCCAAAGTTGTTTTGTTTTTGCAGGACAACGCCCCTGCACACAAATCTCATGTTGCCATGCAAAAAATTCGTGATTTAGGGTTTGAATTACTAGAACACCCCCCCTTGTTCGCCAGATTTGGCTCCATCCGACTATCATCTCTTTCCTCAACTGAAAAAAGTTCAAACTGTCGTGAATTTTCTTTTAACGAGGAGGTAATAAAAGCTGTAGAAGTCTGGTTTGCAGAGCAAGAAGAATTTTTTTTTTCTAAAGGTCTAGAGACGTTGCAGGTTCGCT
Organism: Chrysolina oricalcia; assembly: GCA_944452925.2. NCBI lineage: Eukaryota > Metazoa > Arthropoda > Insecta > Coleoptera > Chrysomelidae > Chrysolina > Chrysolina oricalcia. Next base: position 25,805,213 of record OX101811.2, read on the forward strand.
GTAATGAATGTATCCAATTAAGAGGAGAATATGTTGAGTAATAAAATATTTTGACATTGAAATTTTGTTTGGTTCTATAGTAGGGTAAGAATTTTTCAATATATTCTCGTAGGCCACTACATGAGATTGTATCTACACATAGGAGTGAGACGTTAGTAGATTTGCAGTTTTTGTTAACGGTATTTTAAACCATTTCAAGTTTGTTAGATTGAAATACCCACTAAATCCAGTGGAAATAATTTGTGACACACAAGCAGTTTTTGAGTACTTTGAGAAAAAAAATTGTTCTGCAGCTTGCACCTATGGAAAGTGGGGAAAACTCGGAAATTCGGTATTTGATCAAGATCTTGGAAGCGCTTGAAAATTTAGATATAATGTATATAAACAAACTTGTAGATCGTAGAAATCTCCACTTAGAGATAATGAGCTTTAGTTGATATTTTCAGATGTCCGCGCGAACAATTCAGGATTTCATAAGATTTACCACGACGCTCAACTGAAATCTCTTCATCTCCCTTGTTAATGATCAAAAATTTATGAACTAAACGGTGTTTTGTAGGGAAATCCTTCAACAATTATCACATATAGCTGGCGGGTGTCGGCAGAAGTGTTTGTATTTGATATTCGAAGGTGAAATAATGATCTTTGATAAATAAACAATGTAATTTTACAATTTTTTCGTTCTCCTATCGAATTAGCTTGACAGTCTGAGTTTATTAAAAAATTCATTGAGTCAAATTTTAACAAATCAGATATAACATTCATTCCCAATTCATCTTATGCCTAACTAAATCAAGTTTTTTTGCACCCGTTGTTTTTAAGTTCGCTCGTTTTTCATGTAGACGTAACTATATTAAAGTGAATAGTTTTGAAAAAGCGTACTTGTGATTTCATAGCCAAGACTCTCTACTTTCAGAATATGTAGATATCTAAAAACCTCTGATGAAAAGTTTTCATTAATAATTTTTTATATTTCTTGCATGTTTCTCAAAACGCATAAAAATTCTTCTGATAAGTCTCGCAAGTTTATCTTATCGACTACAGCTTTATAAAATGTGAAAATCTTTAGTTGAGAATCTGCTCTTTCTCGCTGTGTCTTTTATTTTTTGTTGGAAATCTCAGGCCAGTTTCATTTCGAAATTCCAAGCGGCAATTTCCCACCTCGGGAACCGAGTCGGCACAAATGTTCGCGGGGCTCCACGGTCGACTCAATCAGATGACGTTTGCTCTGCATGACGTGCTGTAAGTAAGCAAATCTGTTTGATGGGTGATGTTTTCATGAAAAACTTCATTAAAAGTTGTGTCAAAAAGTATACATACATATCATAATATCTGTGTTTTCACAATGTGTGATTCCGTGAAATAATGCATGTAGTAGGATGGTCGGGAGATCACAATAAACACTCCTTTTAACAATAGTTCAATATATTCCGCACCTTACACGTCTTTCTTCTACAAGTTTCAGTTAAGCAATGAATCTCATTCGGACTAATCATAATACTAATACTAGTCACCGAGTGACAGATTATTATAAGCGGGTACTGTAGTTGTCCTCAACATCAACCATGATGGATCTTATCTGTAAGTAAATTGAATATAATTATTAATTCTATTGATATCTCATTTGAGCCTTCAGAGGGTTCATTTTTGCCATCTAAGGACTCATTTGTGCCATCAGAAGGCTCGTTTGTGCCATCAAAGGGCTTTTTTGTGCCATCAAAGGGCTCTTTTGTGCCATCAAAGGGCTCATATATGCCATCAAAGGGCTCATTTGAATTACCATAACGATTTTGAAACTTGAAGTGTTTCATGTGTTCCTCTGCTATAACCCCTTCATATGGGCCACTGGATCTTCTGTATGCAGATCCTCTTTAACCTTATACCTATCGGAAGAATCTCTGCTAATGTCGTAGCCAAAGCATCAGCACTGCTCGGTTTGTTCTTTCCACTTGTCCATTTCCTCGAGGTAAACCTACAGCTATAGTGTATAATTTAACGCCCGTTTGCTCCAAAATCTATAAATGCGATACATTCATGTCCGCCAGTATGAAGCGTTTTGTAAAATCTTGAAGCTACTTGGTTTTCTCGAATCACCTCAACATTTCTCTACTCCACTATCCTTAAACATTTTTTTTCAAATATATTTTTTAAATATTTTATTATATGCTTTTAGATGACAATTTGTTTTTGTTCAAACAGAGCCCTTTTCAGAACCATAAATTACATATTTTGCTTTTGTGTCTGCAGTTGTCACGATTGTGCCCAACTTTACCACAACAACTACACAAAATATTTTTATTATCAACTGATTTTGGCACCGGCTGATATGCCGAGGTGGTGCAGGTATGCGATAGTGCTTTCGCATACACTTTATTTTTGAAGTATACCCCTAATAGATTAGGGTCTCTTATATTTGAGGCCTCTACTGCCGATTTAATTCAAATTGTAATCATTCATAACACCCATTACTAAGGACACCTTATCACTATTAGAAAAATTCAATTTAAATTTGTTGATTTTCGTCAAATGGTTGAAATGGAATTCATACAGCGAGCAACCCTCTGTTGGTTTATGGTTAGCATTTCATAAGCATTTCTGAAACTTTGGAAAGTGGTGCTCAATAATTGCTTCCACTTTACTCAGGTATACTGAGGCCACCCTAATTCACATTGTATGAAGCTATCATACCATGTTTTTGCTGTACCTTTCAATTTATTTGTTACCTGATACACTATACTATACACTATACCATTTTTTTTATACCTAAAAATTATCAGGACGCAGTAGACAAAATAAATTATTATCTGGACAATATTGTAACCTGGTCCTCCGAACACGCTCTAAGTTTAAATAGTAAAAATACTTCTTTTCTAGTTTTTGGCCCAAATAAAGTACGTTTGCAAATCAACGAAGTAATCCGAATAAATGTTGATGGAGAGCAAATTCCACCAGTAATCAAGGTAAAAAACCTTGGCATGGTTTTTGATGATCAACTGCGAATGAAACATCTTGTTAACATTTGCATACGGAACGCTTATTTGAACATAAAATCAATTTTTCACAATCGCCATTATCTCTCAGTTGGCTTTAAGAAAATACTATGCAAGGATCTGGTATTATCTAAACTCACCTACGGAGATGTAGTTCTTGGCCCCTGTATCGACGCAAACGATTCTAGGAGGCTACAAGTCGTTCAAAACTCTTGTATGCGGCTAATTTGTGGTATTAGGAGACGCCAAAGACTATCCCACAAATTACGAGATCTTAACTGGCTGAATATGTCGAACAGACGATATCTACACTCGCATGTCTCTTTCATAAAATCATCAAAAACAAACAACCGCAATACCTGTTTGGAAAAATTGTTCACCAAACTGATAGCCATCAGGTAACTTCTCGATTCAAACATAGAATCAAAACACTACAACATCGCACCGAACTGTCCAAACGATCTTTCTCTTACCTCACCTAAGATGAAAAACAGAGACAGTGCTTTCTGCAACCTCAGATTGTGCTGTCACCTGATATTCGGCATTTTTCTATCAACCTGGAGTGCTGTGCTCATATTACTCAAAAATGTATTTAATGTTTATCTGGTTGAATTATTGAATACTTATGGTGAATTGATTAGGGTTCGGTTGTGTACCTGCCTCCCAATTAAATTCAGATGAGTACCAAAACATTTCTGATTATGTTGATGATGATTGATATTATCGAAATGCGAATCTAGGAATTAAATTACTTGTGTGGTGAAGGGGTAAAATACTTTTTGTTCTCACTGAGTGACACCACAGGCGTCCTCCATTTCCATTTCCAGAGGAGTCATGTATTGATTCAATTTTCAATTGAGAATGTTTCTCTTTAAAACAAGAATCCCTTCCAAGAGAGGTTATCTTGTACGATGGAAAATAGCGACTAAATCCAACTTTCAGTCGCAGATGATTCCACAACTGACCTTATGAACATCCTGTTCATATTTTCAATGAAATCAACATGCCATACCCATGACAGGTTTTAATAGAGATAAATATTTTCAAAGTTTCACCGCACAAGAAATAGTCCAAAAATTGCTCATTACAGTGTGAAATTGCTTCTGAAGAGTATGTTTTCCAATTCTTTCGACCTCGCTGATGATCTTAGAAGAGTGAAATAGATTTTGTCGACCGAAATGTATTGGGGGCCTAGCGAAAGAGATGCAATTCATGCATCAATGGAATGAGCGATTTTCTGTGAGTGATACTTCTGAATAACATTCTCCCTTATCTCATTCATAGATGAGGATCTCCAATGGAAACTGGATTTAATAAATAATCAACTATCCGAATGAAAATGCAAATTTTCACTTTTAGATTTTTTCTCTCAAGTTATATAGGGTCTTTCTCAATATCTATCAGATGCAGGTCAATGTGCAGCGTGGCTTTTGCCGGGGAAGTAGTTGTGTTCTGTTAGATATTACAAAAAATTAACTTCAATTTTATCGTAGGGTTTTTTCATTTCCAGAGGAGTCATGTATTGATTCATATTTCAATTGAGAATGTTTCTCTTTATAACACGAATCCCTTCCAAAAATACATTATCATGTCATGCACGTATCCTTCAATTTTCGTTCGATTACATTTAATAACAAAATAGATATAGTGGCGAGCCATATTCCGTGGGCACTCGGTATATAATTGTTGTCACAAAGCGAATATCTGAACAAGAGGTTCCATATTTACTACTCATATTTATTCGATTCTCCAGTCTCATCTATTTCGCCCAGATCAATATATATATATATATATATATATATATATATATATATATATATATATATATATATATATATATATATATATATATATATTTCATTTGCTCTAACTTAAGACATATCTGAACCGTACGGATTCAAAGATATTTCAATAAATTCATGTTGAGTAATGGGTCGCCATCCTGTTCGTCCCTTCGTCCTTGTGTGTTCAGATAATGTGACAGTCTGATGAATTTGCAACCCCTTTTCTCAGTAGTTCAAACAAATGGGGTCCTTGCGTACTTCAATCACTAAGTGACAGAGAAATTCCCAATTAAGTGAGGGAGAAATCCGATATTGATTCAAAGTGCGTATCAGGATCCACTGCAACAATGTTAGTAACAGCAATATTGAATTGCAAATGGGTGTTTTCGATCAGAAGCAGTTAGTTCTATAGATTCAGTTTATCTGGTACATCGGAACGTGTACCGTTTTTTTGTGAACCGTGCCTGTTCTCAATACTTTACAGTTATGTTTCGTTTCGTTCAATTTCAGTGATAATAATACGTGAATATATCCATCAAAACAGGCTCGTAATGAGAGGGTAAAACTAGTTTTCGATTGTCATAGTCGAAAGGTTCCAAATCGTTTTCATATCCATGTTAGGATTAACATTACAAAATATTTGTCTCCCTGTATTTGATGTCCGACTAGAATGAAACCCATATACTAGTAACCATTTCAAGTAACCAAATGATTATAAGCACTAATACATTAACATTTTTTTTCGATTTACATCAAAATACTAATTATATAGCAAACAGACAAAGATTATTCAGAAAATTGTCACTTTTCCTGACTAGAAAGCAATATGAAATAAAATAAGAGTTGAAGTAGAAAGGTAAAATGGTTGTACCAAAATGAGATGATGAGATGAATCGTAAATATTGATGTTACTTATTTTATGAAATAAAGTGAAGGTATTACCAAAGGGCAACCTGCAAGTGTAGAAGTTCGGAAATAAAGCCACAAAATTTCGTAATATTACGTATAAAATCATAACAAATTTCAAAATACCATATACAAATATTCTAGTTCAAAATTACAGTACAGAAAATCAATGAAAACAATATAGATAATAAAAACACAATATCCTATCGTCCAAAATTGCCTATAATTTGAAATTCAAAAATTATACGAAATAGATCAAAGTTGAATGACTAAAGAACGTTATTGTAATACTTCTGCTGATTGTACTTAGTAGGCTTTCTCTGAAAGTGCCTTCTTTGCTTTTCTTTTTAACTTTTTAGGAAAGATTTTGGTTAGTTAAGAAATCACAACCATTTTTGTCTAATTTTTTCTCATTCCAGTTAGAGTTGAAGTTGAAGTGATGGTGTATTTCTTATGAATCAGACATACAATTTCCAGTAGGAATAAACAAGAAAAAGTATTTTTTTAAATTAATGAATAATGATTTATAGTGATCACGAAACTGAGCTCCACACAGGTATCGAATAGCCCTTTTTTGTAACATAAATAAAGAGTCGATCATATGATTACTGATCCCCAATATGCAAGCCATTTCTCAAGTGGGATTCAATTAAGGAGGAATATACAACCTGGCTGAAGTGGAACTTAGTTCCTTTGAGACAACTCTAATTGCAAAACAACTAGAGGATATTTTTTTATTCAAGCTTGTCGTCTATATTTTGCTTAACTAGAAACTCAGTGTTTGGTTTATCCGTAATTATTTTTCAAGATCAGATTATCAAAATCAAACTTGAAGAACATAACATTTGTTTTATTCAAGTTAAAACATAGTAAATTGGAGTCACACCATTGCTTTATTTTAGTGAGATCAAGAGCAATTACTTTTTTCAGATGATTTATGTCCTTTCCGTGCCATAAAATGATAATATCATCTGCATAAAGGTTGACTTTTCCTGAAAGTGAATAGTCGCTAGGTCGTTTACATATAAGAGAAATAGGATTGGGCCCAAGACTTACCCCTGTGGTACGCGCATTAAGACTTTGATACTGGGAGATTATTAATCTTTAATTCAAACTACCTGACTCCTTTCTGATGAGTTCCTATAGTCATAAAACTCTGACTCTTGCAGCAGTATTTCTTAACTAACTTAATCGAAGGCCTTTGAGAAATCGCAAAATACTGGTGCAGCTGCTTCTACATCATTCAGAGTCATATATATACAGGGTGGGGCACCGAAAACGAAACAGATCGAGTATCTTCAAGATGTATGTGTTGTGAATAAAATGCAAAAACAGGTCGATTTTTAATCCAAGGGGGACATCTTCCTATCATAACCTCAACTGTCATACCTCTCCCCTCACCCCTTGGGCACTATCACCCAAACAATTTCAATAGAGAAAGTAGTAAGTGTGACACATCATTGAAAAGGTAATTTCATAAGGAATTCAGCTATGTCAATTTTTGCCACCTAACTTTTTATTTTGGCGCCTTCCTGCGGTAAAAATAACTGTTCCGTATACCAAATTATAATACTGCATTTGCAAGCTATTTTGACATAAGTTCGGTGACAGTGCATTATGGAATTTATCTAAGAGAAAAAACAAAATGGCGGCTCCAAAATGGCGGACATGATTTGCAATTTAGGTCCGATTCGATTCAAAATTGATATGTGGTGGTTTTCAAGATCGGAAGTTATGATTTGTTACTCAATGAAAAAAACAAGATGGTAGCTTCAAGATGGCGGACGAAATTTGTAATTCTGGTCTGATTCGAATCAAAATTGATATGTGGGGATTTTCAGGGTGAAAAATTATGATATTTTTGTCAATGCAAAAACCAATATGGTGGACGAAATTGGTAAGTGTGGTTCGATTCGATTCAAAATTGGCATATGATGGTTTTACAAGTTTCCACTATCACTACAGTGAATTAATTGAATTGATGAAAAAAGATTTTATACAAATTAGGAAATAATATTTTATTTAGATGTGTGACGTAGGTTATTCTGTGCTTAATAGAATCAGTATTTTACCGCGCCTGAAAATCCCTGAAAATCTTCACATACTAATTTTGATTCAAATCGGAACAGAATTACAAATTTCGTCCGCCATCTTGGAGCCACCATCTTGTTTTTTTGCATTGACGAACAAATCATAATTTCCGACCTTGAAAACCACATCATATCAATTTTGAACTGAATCGGACCATAATTGCAAATCATGTCCGCCATTTTGGAGCCTCCATTTTGTTTTTTCTTTTAGAAAAATTACATTATACTCTGTCACCGAATTTATGTCCAAATAACTTGCAAATACAGTATTATAATTTGGAATACGGAACTGTTATTTTTCCAGCAAGAGGGCACCAAAGTAAAAAGTTAGGAGGCAAAAATTGACATGGCTGAATTCCTTTTGAAATTACCTTTTCAATGATGTGTCACACTTACTACTTTCCCTATTCAAATTGTTTGGGTGATAGTGCCCAAGGGGTGGGGGGAGAGGTATGACTGTTGAGGTTATGATAGGAAGATGTCCCCCTTGCATTAAAAATCGACCTGTTTTTGCATTTTATTCACAACACATGCGTTTTGAAGATATTCGATCTGTTTCGTTTTCGGTGCCCCACCCTGTATATTATCTAGTAACGTGAAAATTGCATCGTTTGTATTATTTCCGCTCTGACAACAAAATTGAGGATTGTTTTTTATATTATTATTTTATATTATAGTTAATCCATAATTTTTGAAAGATCCCAAAAAAGCGAAAGTTGCCGGTAATATGCTGGTTCCTCTGAGTCACCGATCCATAAGGGCGGAGGCATCACAACTGTTTATTTCAATGGGATGGAAACTTTCCTGTTATGAAAGTTTCATTAATTGCCTCAACTAGAATTGTAAGAACAAGAAGATTTTGATCTTGTTTTTTAGTGATAATCCATCTATACCAGATGAGATTTGATCAGTTTCTTCCTTGACAATATATCTCCTTGCTTAACAACCAATCAGTCTATTTCAAATTTTGAAATTCAGCCAATAGTTTTTGTTTTACTAGCTGTCAAGTGAACATAATGATTCGAATTATAAAAGTCAAATCTTTGTGTTTTGACTAGTTATATTTCTTAATCAATATGAGAGATCGTTGTGGACAAATGGCTATTGGTATCATAGATGAAGCAGTGGAAAAGAGTATTCCGTTGAATACGGCCAGAAATAAAGAATCAATTACCAGACAATTTAACAATTTTTGCACAAACAGGGGTTATATTGTCAATGCGAATACCACAATTGTGGAGCTGGCTGATATTTTGAAAGATTATGCCTGTAATATGCGGAAATTGGATGGTAATTATGACTACGTTTATCTGGACGATCTCTATCTGCTCCAAATTCAATAGCATTGAGTCGAGTAAAAGCACCCTTCAGTTTATATCGCAATATTTAAGTGGATCGAAGAATCCTATTCTTCAATCCGATTGAAAAAAGCTAACTTCACAGCAAAATGTCGAATTTCGTAACCGTAAATTTCTTCAGCTGAATGAAAAAACTGCTCTCTTCTTTGGACCATACGTTTTTTTTTCTTAATTATTATTTTGCTCTTCATTTTGAGAAAGACAATTGTCGATATAAACACTAATCTGAATTTGGCTACTTTTACCTGTCATTTGTCAATTTCAAACTCGTTTATCTCGTAATTTCACTTCTCTTCAAGGCGATCGGTTGGGTCCAATCCTATATTTTATGGAATTGACTTGAGTGATTCAATCCAATCCGAACACTGTATATATCGATTAGGTATATCGAATCCAGTCAAGTCAAACTTTTGAGCGGATCCAAAGTTGTGAGATGAATGTAGTCTATAAAGAATCTGTTATCAAAACACACTGGAATACTGTTGCCAAGGGACTACAAGAAAGTTGTTTGAAAAGCTATGGAATAAAATTTAACCCATTAAAGTGACCTAGAATTTAAAGGTTCAAGGGACGCACGAGATTACAAAAGAAAGCAGTTGCAAAAGATACTGGAGAAACGTAAGCAAAGTGCTGCTGCTTTTACTAAAGAGGAACAGTCATCTCTGCAAAAATGTTGGGACGAAGATTCACCTGCAGGGTTGCTGAAGAAGTTTTTCAACATCGTTGCTACCGAACTTGCTTGGACAGGTAACGAAGCAGCGAATGCTTTAGTATCGTATTTTCAGAAAGAGCTTGACAATTACGGCAGTGAAACAGGAAGAATAGTGTACAATCCAGTATTTACGAAGATTAACCAAGGGGGTGCAAGAAGTTGTGCTAATAATAAATGGCTGACTGCCAATGAAATTGACCCAGACATAGGTCCATTTCGTTTATTCAGAAAGCTGATGGAGAAACGTTCGCCGCATATTAAAACAGACAGACTGTTCATTACACCAAATCCTAATTGGAAATCAGCTCATTTTAAAGGTTGGTACAAAAACACTCCCGTTGGGATCTGTGAGTTGTCCAAATGGACTAAAAATACTACAGAACAAGCTGGGCTTGATACAAAGCAAAGAAAAATCACTAATCATAGGTGTTTCAGATCAGCAACTCATCAAAATTATTGGTCATGGTAATTCTAATTCCATTGCTCCATACCTCACAATACAGCCTAAGCTTCACGAGGAAGTTGTGAACAAAATGAGAGGAAATATGGAAGAAACTAGTCTCGACTGTAATAGAACAAACAAGGTTGACTCCATAAACAAAGTAATAGCTACAACTACCAATACCGAAGTGACAACAAAGACAGGTCCACGCGTTCTTTTCGAAAATTGTACCTTCAATATTCAAACCTTCAACTGTAACGAATTAAAATAAATTGACCCCAATTTTTCTCTTTAGTGTTCACGTTGTTAGATTTTGATTTTTGTGAATTACTTCAAATTAAAACGTTGACACGATTTTTCATTATTTCAAATCGATATATTGTCGTCCTAAATATAATTCGTGGTATGAATAATAACTTATAATTTTTTGGAATATCAATTTATTGGCAATCCCAATGCAAGAAAATACAACTCGTCCTGCGGACTCGTTGTATTTTCAGCTTTGGGATTGCAATTCATTAATATTCCAAAAAATTATCGGTAATAATCATACCACTTATTATATTACCCCTGAAAGTATTTTTTAGCTCAATTAAGTTAGTGTCATCCAAGTGATAGTTGTCTTCAATGTCAACATGCATGAGATAGTCTAACGAAGAGTATAACTGGATATCAGTTCATAACCAATTGAGCAGTAGAAGTTGTTCAAGATTTCAGGAACAATATCAATATTTCACGGTAGTGAGTTGATTTTACCTCTTAGTTCGTTTATTATCATCCAGTTTAATGGTTACTTAGTGGTTACTTTTCTGTGAATAATTTTGTGGGAATTGAAATATACTCGTAATGTTGAAATATCATTATGTACAGGGTGTCCCAAATTCGAGCCTCATCATTGGGATCTCGGAAACAAGAAGAGATACGAGGTCGGTTAAATAGAGGCAAAGTTGCGCAATTTGGTTCTCATTGATACGCCGCTTTCATATTTGAAAAATTCCGAATACTTTTTTTGGAAAAAACCGATTATTCGCGATTTCATTTTAATTTTTTTGTGACTCTATTTGAATAAATATAACAAAACAAATTTCACATTCTTATTGCTACTTTTTCTGTTCTACAAAATGGTGTTATCAGATTTTCAAACATACGTTTCGTATTTGAGCGGCCATCATCAACTTTGTTTTTCAAATACGGCCATGCCATGGATTTTTCATTATGGATTTTAAAATCTTCCAATGTCCCAAAACAAATGATGTACCGCACTAATTCGAAATTTTTATATTAATAGCATTTTCCATAAAAACTCATGTGTTAGAGAGAGACAGAGAATAGATTTTTGGTAAGATCTTAGCAGGACATCGTTAAAATAATTTTTTCGAAATAGAACGATACATCATTGTTTTAAGGACCTCAGAAGCTCCTAAAAATTGATATAAAATAATGTGTGATGTTCAACAATTGGCATGATGTTTTAATTATTCCAAAAAAATTCAAACAAAAACTATAAAATTGAATACCCAATGAAAGTTAAAGCAAATATTCAAATTGTAATCCACCTGCTTGAATGCATTTTCGTGTCAGTCTGTGAAGTTTATGGATGGCACGCTGAATGGTCCTTGCAGGGATAGCCCTGATCTCCCTTATTAGGTCTTGTCGTAATACTTCAAGATTTTGTGGCGTGTTTCGATAAAGACGGTTTTTGAGAAATCCCCAAAGAAAGTAGTCTAGAGGGTTTAGGTCGGTGCTTCTAGCTGGCCAACGTACGGCACCTTGGTTTCCAGTCCCTTTATTAGGGAATAAATCATTTAATAAATTTTTAACACATCTCCCATTATGAGGTGGTGCACCGTCTTGTTGCCACCATAGTTGACGTAATACGCCCAAAGGTTCTTCCATTAAGGAATCCAATATATTGGTCCTTATTAATTCTGCATATCTATCGGAATTTAATTTTCCTTGAATAAAAAACGGACCGATAATTTTATTGTGTTACATACCAATCCATACGATAAATGATTGTCGTCCCTGAGGTCATACTTCTTGATTCTGCCTTGGGTTTACTATTGACCGATAGTGTTCGTTATGTCTGTTAAATAGTCCATGTGTTGAAAAACTGCATTCATCTGGCCATACAGTTTTATTTAGGAAGTCATCTTTCCATTAATTTTATTTTGCAACCAGTTACAAAATTCTAATCGTCTCTCAGAATCGCCAGGTCTTAGTGTTTGACTAATATGGATATTGTAACGTTTATATCCACGCTTATTTAAAGTTCTCCAAACTCTCATTCGCGGCAATCCTACTTCTTCTGAGAAAACTCTAACTGAAGCTCGAGGATTATTATTGGCATTAAATAATAATTTAAAATTATTCATTTTACTTTCTACTTTGTAACAGTTTTCAAACTTACAGGATTCAAGATAATTTTTCCTCTTCTGGATCGACTCGTGTTCCATATTCAACCCTTGGCTCAACAAAACTTCCGTACTGAGCTAAATTATTATCAATATTAGCAAAATAACTATAATGCGGTTGCCGTCTTTCTGGATATTCCAACAAATAGCGCTCACAAGCCGTTTTTGAATTTCGATTCGAAATACAATAAATCCTTATCATGTCTCGTTTTTCTTCGTTAGAAAAAGTCATTTTCGTTTAATAAGCGTTAACGATCAGTAAACGAACAGTGAACTGTCAAAATATTGGATAATTTAAACATTAACAAATGAACTAAAATAGCCAGAATGCACGATGCACAGCCACTTTGATAAAATGCAATTATTTTTGTAAATATAGCCTAGGTCCTGGAGTTTGGGGGATGACACTTCAATTATATTATTTATTAACCACCCACTTTTATGTTAGTTTTTGAGTTTTATGCAGTGCGTTATTGCAAAAAAAGTTTGTTTTAACTCTATTAAAAATCTAATTTTTGTTTCTCTCTAACTCATGAGTTCTTATGTAAAATGCTATTAATATAAACTTTTAGAATAAGTGCGATACATCATTTGTTTTGGGACATTAGAAACTTTTAAAATCTATAATAAAAGATCCTGGGCCATATTTAAAATAACAAAGTTAATGATGCCAGCTCAAATAGGAAACGTCTGTTTGAAAATATGATAACACCATCTTGTGGAACAGAAAAAGTAGCAATGAGAATGTGAAATTTGTTTTGTTATATCAATTCAAATAGAGTCACAAAAAAATAATAATGAAATCGCGAATAATCGGTTTTTTCCAAAAATCTTCGGAAGTATTCGGAATTTTTCAAATATGAAAGCGGCGTTACAATAAGCTCCAAATTCTGCAACTTCTGGTTTCCGAGATCCCAATGATGAAGTTCGAATTTGGGACACCCTGTACATGCATCGTGATAATATGTAGAGATCTCAAGTTCTGGGAAGACATTTTTATCCCTTTCGTTATCCAAGCGGGATGAATATTGGCAGTGATACACCCAAAGGCTGACAAAATATAATAAAGAAATAAGAAAAGCCAAGAGAAACAGCTTCAGGAGCTTTTGTGAGGCAATCACATTAAGCCCTACAGCAGCCAGATCGCATGAAACTATGGTGAGGGGCAGAGAGCAAGGACCAATGTCACTCAGAAGAACAGATGGTAGCTACACAGAGGATGAAGAGCAACAAGCTCTCCTCTTACTGAAGACGCACTTTCTAGGAAGCATACCATCTGAACCCGATAGATCACTGGAAGAACCAGGCAGAGCCAGACGAGAAGACTTCTCACAGAGTGAAATGGGCAATTGACTCCTTCCGACCATTCAAGTCACCCGGAATTGACGATAAATTTCCGACCCTTTTACAAAAAGGGCAAACGTTACTACTTCCATTCCTTATTAAAGCAGCCAGATTCAGTCTAACGCTCGGGTACGTACCGAGGGTAACCTTCATTCTGAAAGTAGGAAAGAAGGACCCTACCCTCCCGAAGTCATTCAGACCAATCTGTCTCTCATGCTTCTCACTGAAGACGCTGGAGAAGATGATAGATAACCATATCAGAATCGAGATAGTGAAGAGGGTGCCATTGCACCCCAGGCAGCATGCATACAGGGCGGGCAGATCAACGGAAACCACTCTGTATTGGCTTACCGAAAGCATCCATAGATAAGGGTTATAGGGAAGATTGGGATCATTGTATCTGATACAATGGAACTAACTATAACCCTTTTCAGCTGTCTTAGGTACTACCAATGTTTCATTTTCCATTATCATCATTATCATATTTTATTTTATTTTAAATTTGTATTTCATGTATATGTACTTAAGAAGACTGAATAACTAAATAACTAAAATAAAATAAATCACTCGAGTATAAAGAAATGGCCATTTGCGCCTTCTTAGACTTAGAGGGGGTATTCGACAACACCTCTCACGAAGCAATAAATAGGGCTCTAACGAACAAGGGAGTGGACAGAACCACATTCAGGTGGATGTGCCAAATGCTGGCTACAAGAACTGCTGAAACGAAAGGATGCCCACAAGGAGGACTGCTATTACCTCTGATGTGGAGTCTCGTAGTAGACGAACTACTCGGAACACTTATCGGTAACGGAGTCACTTGCCTTGCATATGCTCACGATATTGTCATTATGGCGAAAGGCAAATTCGAAGCAACCCTTAGCGATCTGATAGAAAGGTAGCTAGAGACTATCAGAAGATGGTGCCTCTCTGTGGGGTTGAGAATCAACTCATCAGAAACCACAGTAGTATCATTCACTAGAAAAACGAAGTTTCAGCACCTAAGGACTGTTCGCATCGACGGAGCAGACTCAAAAGTACTCTGGAACAGATACGTAGAAGAGATCATTAACAAGGCATAATCATCACTGATGTTATGCAGGAACATTGCAGGAAAAACAAGCGGCTGTAACCCATCAATACTGCGATGGATGTGCACCATGATATTGGGATCTATAATCACCAACGGAGCAGTAGTGTGGCAAAGCAGAACCGAACTCGCCACAACAAACAAAATCCTGAAGAAAGTGCAAAGACTAGCATGTCTTTGTGAGACAGGAGAAATAAGGTCAACTCCTCAGCAGCTATAGACGTCATTCTGGACTTCACTCCTTTTCACCGGAAGAGCACACCTTACAGATCTCCCAACTGACGAAATTACCAAGAAATTTAGTTTCGAGAATGGAGCACAGAATCCATTCAAGTACTGGGAAGGAATACCATAACATGGGACACGGACGGGTCCGAAACTCCAGACAGAACTGGAGCAGGAGTCTTTGGGCCTCGCACCAAATACTCCGAACCCATGGCCAGTTCCACAGCATATTTCAAGCGGAAATTCACGCCATAGAAATACCGAACAAGGAAATCACAATCCTCTCCTAGTGCCATCAAAGTGTTGATCTCATGTAACATCAACTTGAAGATGGCATGGGAATGCCTAGACAAACTCAATGATCTAGGCAGGAAAAACAAGGTGATTCTCCTTTGGGTGCTGGTACACGTTGGAGTGGAGGGCAATGAACAATCAGACACCCTGGCACGAAAAAGAGCATCAACGCTACTGATCATGCTTTAACCATCACGCGGAAATCTTACTTCCAAGAAGAACTCAATTAAACTGAAGAAGCAATGAGTGCAACACACTGGCAAAGACTTCCAGGGCTAAGGCAGGCCAAAGATCTCCTCGACAATTTCAACCGAGCAAGATCGAAGACAGGGCATTGCAGACTCAAAGAACACCTAAGGAAGCTAGGCTTAGAGGAGGACAGCACCTGCAGATTATGTGGGGAACATCCAGAAACACCCCACCATATATTGATTACCATTACCATTTGTTATTCAAGGTTTTTTATTTTCTTTTTTCGATTGAGAGTGGATTCAAGCAACACCAACTGAAAGTTATAACTACTAACTGAAGTATAAGTTGAATTTCCTATTTTACAATGACAATTAAAATGTAATCAGGTATGATTTTCAAGTATTTATGGCATTTTCCCTATCAATGTTATTACCATTAGTTCACCAAATCAGAACTGGTGACTTGCCAAATCTAAGCTTCGCATATCTAAAAATGGTCAGTAATGAACCTGAATTTGAATGTGTTCAGCAGCAAGAAGAATCAACAAGAACTGTAATAAACTACGTGCACCACTAGATGATTTCTCGAGTTGAATACGATATAATGTAATAAAATGAATGCAATCAAAGTAATGGAAGGAAATGTAGAAAATAAATCTCGACGGACAAAAATCAAGTCCAACAATTGCTGCCTTGAGGACGCTTCGCCGCTTTGAAAAATTGCGCTACAATTTGCCCACTATGAGTGAAACTCCAATGAAAAAGTTGTGGTTGCGGAACGACGCAAATGAAATTAAGGAACGTACTTGAAAGCGGCGGCGTAATGAATTAATGGTCTTGCAGAAGGCCCCTCGTTAATAAACAAGACTTTATGTGATAATTGCGTAATTCTGTTTCGAAGCGTCGTGAACCATTTTCATGAAGTACAGTATCAAAAGAAATACCTCACTGTTCATAGGCGTCCGTTCTTGAAGTAAATAATTATGGAAGACAGGTAGAGCATTATATTATAATCTGGAAACATAGGATTTTTTTTGGGATTTGTCAGTTCGAAACGTTTAGATTTAATGAGGTTGGTTAAGTGAATTATGATGATGAAAACTGGAATTCTCAGAAGACAAGGGAGCCTTCGTGTCAATCTTCAATAGATTTGAATAAATATACATAGAAGGCACTTGCATAGTATGATTTACGAAAAAATATCCACAACAAATTCCAACAAGTATTCTCAATGCTTCTTTCTGTAATATAAGAATGCAATATTGAGATCACTTGAATTTCCCCAGAGTATTATTCCATGAAAAATGTAGGATTGAGAATCAGTGAGCAAAATACTAGTGAAATTTGTAATAGGTTTCTGTAGCAGAAGTTAAAATGAGGAACTCGATAATTCACTTCTCAAGGGAAACCTAGGATCGTCCAATTCATTGGGTATGCTGCAAATCACTACCAAGTTCTCGCCCTCCGGCCACCGTGAGATGAGATGACGTTCCAGGAGTTTATGTCCGTGTAACCAAATGTTTGCACGCTAGCTCACTGTATGGCGTATGGGATTCTCAATGGTTCAAGAGCATCGCTGTGGTGTTTTTCAAAAATTTGGTCGACACCAGGAACTACAGGAACAGAATCTGGAAATTGGAGGAGTGCTACAGTTGAAGAAGAGCCAGAGAAACATCTTCTATTCAGTTTTATTTGTGGATACCTATTAGTAAGATACTTTATCTGCTTCTTCATTTTTCTACTAGGATTCTATATCTGATTGTGAATATTGACTCCTTTCAGAAATTGTCTTCTGAATTTCGGCTTCCTTTAAGACATTGTTGTGTTTCTGTTGGGATTCCTATTGTACTGTTTCTGTGTTCACATTGTTCATATCTGGCTTGTCTTACTACCAAAAGCATGAATGAATCAGTGAAGCATATATGGCGTAGTCTTGGTGTACATAAAACAACTTGATCTTTTCTACTACCGATGCGAGGATTTGTATTTTTCATGATGCTTGGTTTTACAATTTTTAATTTGGCTTCTGTACTATCCCATTCTTTTTGCCACATTTCGATAGTTTAATCTTTCAAGTGGAACACTATGTCATCTTGCCTGAGTGGAATATCTTCAACATTTCCTTGTAGAGCATAATTTCTAGCTGACTGGTAAGCTATTTCATTCCTAACAATTCCTTGGTGATTAAGAATCAAACAGTCTTATTATTTTATTCTAGCTTTTTAGTCTGTTGAGTCTTGACAAAATGATTTTCACCACAGGGTCTTTAGTGAAGGGGTTTTTAGTGTCTGCAGCGAACTCAGTGAGTCACTACATATAAGGTATGATTGGTTGGTGGAAAATTCGATATATAATAGTGCCTGTAGAATTCTGAAGTATTTACAGTTGCCTCTCTAGGAAGTGTCCCAAATGACAGAATGAGCTTCTAGAACATCTTTCCGTCTTTGATACCTACATCTTTGTTAATTATCTGACATACTGGGTTGCCATCGATTATTCTGAAGATTTCCATCAGTTAATGATTCTTCGTTGTATCTTAGTGATACTACGTGAATCGAAGGTGGATTTATATTCAATGGGGCAGTTTCGAACTGGTTGATATCATATACTCCCAGAAAGGTATAATGAAGGAAAGTCAGTAGTTTTTTAGGCGTACTCCTGCTGGTCGTGTGATTGTAAGTCACCTTTCGTAAAGTTCATACTCGTTTTGAGTTGGTCTTATTGGGTGGATGGACTCAATATAATTTCCTGGTCTCCCCTCCAACTAATACTAGCAAGAGATTTGAGGAGGATTCAGCACTTTTCTGCATCTTTGAGAAAGATCTTCGATATGAGGTCTCCAAGTCAATTTCTTATCGAATTCAACACCTAGAAACTTAGTAGTAGTGGGTTATAAAGTTCCAGTTTCAGGACTATGATCTATAAAAGTGCACACGACTCGTTTTAACCAATAGAAATTTCAATAATAGATGTTCAGCTTTGTGGAAAAGGGTATCTATAGCTGTTCGTAGGGTATTTTCAATAGCAGTCATTGATGTTAGAGAATAATAGACGGTGAGGGCATCTACATACAAACATCTTTCTACATCTGGATTGAGCTCTTGCTATTGATTGCAAACCTGAGTATTAATACGCTTAAAGTGGAAACTTGGGGTACACCGTTCTCTAATATGTACGGTTTGGAGTGGTATATGGTTCATTTCGAACTCGAAATTATGGGTATTGTAGGAAACTTTTGATAAACGTATGCAAATTTACTAGTAGCCCCCACTCATTTATCTGCTCCAGGACTCCAAATTGCTATGTTGTATCGTATGCACCTGCGAAGTCAAAAAATACTACTACCACGTGCTTTCTCTCTGCAAAACTAGTTCGGATTTATTTTTATTGGAGAACCTGAATCCAACCTGTGAAGCTGATGAGGATTCTAGAATCCTATCTGAGGCGTTAGCTAACCATCTTTTTCACAGTTTCACTGGAACAACTGATGAATTATACTGAGCGGTAGCTACTGAGTGTTCTTGGATCTATTCCTGATTTCAGAACTGGTATAACGATTGCTTGGCACTATGCTTGTGGGTAGATTCATCTCTATCAAATTCTGTTGAATATATCTAAGAGCACTTGTTCGGAAACTGTTTCTATACATCTTAAACTATATTGTCTTCTCCTGGTGATGAACTTTTTGCTTCATCTGGGACAAGCTCAAGTTCTGTCATAAAAAAATTCTCCATTCTCAGATATATTCTGCTCTTGTAAATCGATATTTCTCCAAAGATTCCGTCTATTTATGTGATTATCTTATCGATATGTTGAGACCAACTAGCTTTCTCAAAATATTTGTTTTGCATTATCTATTTTATTAGCAATTATCTCTCCATGTATTTCTAGTACTAGGGTCGTCTTCGAAATCTTCTTTCCCAGGATTTCCCGTATTTTCCTCCACAACTCTGATGAAGTGGTGAACGCCGTTATAGTGAAGACATATCGCTCCCATAATCTTTCTCCGTTTTCATCGCCTAGCTCCTGCACTTTTGAACGCAAATAAATACAATAAACCGTCCTATGGAATTCTTTGGAAGAGCTTCACCAGGCTGATCCAGAATATCGGGATTAATGCGCTGGATCAGAGATAAGTCGGAAGCGATATTCCAATCTAACGGCGTTAAGATTTTGGTGCTCTTTATCAATCTTCCACTACCAAAATATGAAAACCGTAGAGTTTTACTTCCATCGAACCTAACGGTGCAGATATAGAGAATCTTACATGTATCGATAAACTCCAAGGATGACAATCCTGGGCGAAATGTCTTTAAGAACGGGCAAGGTAACAAACTGGAGCTTAACCTGTCTGGACTGCTGCCTGTGTTACGTCATCACGAGCTAGATGTGAATCTTGAAAACAATCTACTGAGCTGAAAGAAGGCACATTGAATGCATTGTTCGTCATCGCTCATATTCACGCCCATGAATTCATGAGTTATCGAATCCTTCGCATCTACCAGGATTAGGGAAACTATAATTGAAAAAGTTTTGAGGTTGTTCAGGCATCCACGCCCGGAATGATGTCGTGAATTACGTGACAAGAGCTAGACGAGTCCCTGAAATATAAATTATTCAAAATCAAAGTGGAAATATTCCATCCTTGCTTCCTATTTGAATGTGGGCGAACATCAGGAGAAATTTCAACAATCATACCCGTCATTTTGTAGACATGTGGCCGAGTACAAAGTATAGTTTCCGCAAAGTTATCATGAACTATAACATAGATTATTCAAATATGTTTTGTGTTTGGTTCACATAGTATGATAGTTCAAACTATTCATAAGTTAATTTTCCGCATATTACGGCGCTGGCACGTTTCGGGAAATGCGAAGTGTTGCAATTAATTTTGTCTCGCTGCATATAATCCCAGGAATGCCTTTTAGTTAATTGCTTCTCCTCGTGATGAGCATGTTTTTTTTTCCATAGGTACCTACATTTGTGCCGACGTGGGTACAATAAACGAAAAATTATTTATTCAAATCATGAATCCATATGTTTGGATTGGTACGTGCTATACAGGGTGTTTCATAATAAATGCGCAGGACTCCAGGATTTGATAGCTCGTCCAAAAATATGAAAAAAAGTTTCTAATAACTTACCCTCTAAAATGCACCATTTTCGTGGTACAGGGTGTTGGAATTTTAAAAAAATTATCGTTTTTTGCGAATATCTCTGGAACCGTTTATCGCACAGAAAAAAGATTTCGTAGACATTTTCTACTCATAATAAGCTATGACTTCTACGCCACTGAAATAGGTATACTTGGTCATAAGCTCTAAAGTTGACCGTTTTCAAGAAAAATCAACTTTCATGTTGTTTAAAAAATGTATTTTCCTTGAAAAAATGCTGCGTGCATTTGTGCCGACGTGGGTACAATAAACGAAAAATTATTTATTCAAATCATGAATCCATATGTTTGGATTGGTACGTGCTATACAGGGTGTTTCATAATAAATGCGCAGGACTCCAGGATTTGATAGCTCGTCCAAAAATATGAAAAAAAGTTTCTAATAACTTACCCTCTAAAATGCACCATTTTCGTGGTACAGGGTGTTGGAATTTTAAAAAAATTATCGTTTTTTGCGAATATCTCTGGAACCGTTTATCGCACAGAAAAAAGATTTCGTAGGCATTTTCTACTCATAATAAGCTATGACTTCTACGCCACTGAAATAGGTATACTTGGTCATAAGCTCTAAAGTTGACCGTTTTCAAGAAAAATCAACTTTCATGTTGTTTAAAAAATGTATTTTCCTTGAAAAAATGCTGCGTGCATTTGTGCCGACGTGGGTACAATAAACGAAAAATTATTTATTCAAATCATGAATCCATATGTTTGGATTGGTACGTGCTATACAGGGTGTTTCATAATAAATGCGCAGGACTCCAGGATTTGATAGCTCGTCCAAAAATATGAAAAAAAGTTTCTAATAACTTACCCTCTAAAATGCACCATTTTCGTGGTACAGGGTGTTGGAATTTTAAAAAAATTATCGTTTTTTGCGAATATCTCTGGAACCGTTTATCGCACAGAAAAAAGATTTCGTAGGCATTTTCTACTCATAATAAGCTATGACTTCTACGCCACTGAAATAGGTATACTTGGTCATAAGCTCTAAAGTTGACCGTTTTCAAGAAAAATCAACTTTCATGTTGTTTAAAAAATGTATTTTCCTTGAAAAAATGCTGCGTGCATTGAAGCTAACGGCGGACATTTCCAACAATTCAACTGAGTATGATTATTATTGTTTTTTTATTTTGCAATTAAGAAGTCAACGTTTGGTTTTGTTACTTGTTTTAACGTTTAAATAAATTTTGCATAATTAGGAAAAATATTATTTAAAAAAACTTACCATGTTTTTCTACATGAAAGTTGATTTTTCTTGAAAACGGTCAACTTTAGAGCTTATGACCAAGATTACCTTTTTTGTGTAGAAAACATTGGCGTTCCAAGTCGGTGGCTCAAAATTATACTTTTTCCAGTGGCGTAGAAGTTGGAGAAAAAAACACCCACTACCCTTTAAAAATCTTCACCAATTATGAATTTTAAAAAATAAAAAATCTGCAAAAAACGTAGCTTATTATGAGTAGAAGAGATCCAGAGATATTCGCAAAAAACTAAAAAAAAAAAATTAAATTTCAACACCCTGTTTCTCGAAAATGTTGAATTTTAGAGGGTAAGTTAATATAAACTTTTTTTCATATTTTTGAACGAGCTATCACATCCGGATGTCCTGCGCATTTATTATGAAACACCCTGTATATTTGACGAGTAATGAAAATTCAAATGAAAAATAAGTCACCGATCGCAAATGAGAACACTGAGTGCAGTTCACTACCAAAAATTTTCTTGGCGAAACTCCAATTTAGTGATTGTTGAAGGAATATTCCCCTTTTTTGCGCCACTAATCTCACGCACATCTGGGTGGCACGAAAAATCCGATGTCATTTGTTAGCTCGGGTTTTGATACAAAATTCTCAAAAAAATATTTTCGATATAATGTAATAATATATGATAATATAATAATATAATAATATGATAATATAATATATATATAATATATAATTATAATAATATAATTATATAAGAATAGAGTAATTTAAAATATTCTCAGGAGGCTTGTTTAGATAATGAGAACTTGCATTCAAAGCTTTAGGGAAACTCGGAAGAACTTGCAGAGCGAGAAGCAAATTGATAGAAACTTATTAACCTGTCCTCCATTCTGAAAAACTATTCTTATTAAAATCAACGTTGCGGTGACATGTTTAAAAAAGTTGCGCAACCAAACATTAGTTGCGTTTCCGACCTCGACACAACGTTGTCACAACCCTGTTTTGCACCAATTTGGTCAATCATTTTTTGGGTCTTTAAAACGTTTCAGCACCAACTGTAGGTAGCTGATGGTCGTTTCCTAAATGTTGCTGGGTTTACTTAAAAACAACTACAAACCAGCGCCCTCTCACGCAGCGATGACGGTTTACTTTTCATGGTGTTTAAAACATAGTTAATTCATCAACCAAATTTAATAATTACTGTTGGCTAAAATGCACACTTAAACTTTCTGGTTACACCTATACCGTTAATATTAAAATTTTATATTTGTATGCTCAAAATACCTGAGAATTAACGATTTCAAAACATAAATTGGCAACGCATTTCATTTTACTGTCAAATATACTATTGTTTCATGCTAAAAAACACGCGTGCTTTTAATCTGTTGTGGAATTTTCGAAACTCCAGAATAAAAAAAAATCATTTCGATAAACAATATTTAATTTAGATATTGGTTAAATTTCGGACTAAAAGAAATACACATGAAGAATGTCAGGAAAATGATTTTTCATGCTTCATAATCCTTTGTTTATGCTTGTTTACGTCCAAAATTTGAACGACCGGCCATGTTTCCAAATAGAAATACACTTCCAACATGGCGTGGGAGTAATAAAATCGTCATTGCGACTTTGGATATCAGATAGCTGAAAATATACTGACTTTCAACGTTAGTCTGCCAGGCAACCAACTTTATACCCGGAGCGCGACTGAAGTTGCTTATCCGACCAAAAACTGAACCAGGTGTAACTAACGAAAAATTCAAACTTAAGCTTCAAACTTCAGCTCTCCAAACTGAATTTTCTTCACCACGTCATCTGATTTTTTATGCTGTAATAGCAGGTAGTGTATTAGAATGCTCTTTTCGTTTTCGATTCAAAAGTTAGGTTAGGATCATTCCAGTTCCTTTTCTTTCACTATATCCTTTTTTATCAAGCAATTTAGCCATTAGTATGTCCTTGTCCCTTAAATTTAAAAATAATTAATAAATTGAGGAAATTATTATTATCTAAATATCGTTGGCACGTCCTCTGTAGTAAATATTTAGAAAAAGGTTAGTTAAGTAAATATGCCTCCACGAAAACGTTTTCAACTTTACTTAAAAATTGCTCACTGCCTAGTTGAATCTTACAAGGTCGACCCTCCATCGGGAAAATGTTTAACATAACTAAAGTTGTCACTGGAACGTTTTAAAATCGTTAATCCTATTTCCAAAATATTTACTGGTTGTAGTTAGTTGGGTAAACGTTCTGACAACGTCGTAGCTGAACTGATGTCATGCTCAACGTTAAGACAACGTTGTCTGGTGGTTTAGAGAGCATCGTTTCATAAATGACTGATATCTACACCAAGTACAACGTTAATTTGTGTGTATTATGTGGTTATAGTTGCCGAAATGCTACTGGGCTCTTAGAAGGGAATCATTCCCAATTGAAAATGGAAAAACTGGCACGCCTCTGAATTCAGTCAATTAATACGGAACCAATATCGTCTGTAGACTTGAAAGAACTATCAAATGAAATAAAATAATAATTATCTAGTGGTGGAGACGATATCACCGCATGCATCAAAGAGAAAAGCACACCATCTATACGCGACGTTGTGTCATATATTATTGATAATTCCATGGAATTTGGCATATTTTTATCAAAACTTAACCGATATCTTGTGAAACAAAACAACAAAATAGGATACACTGATCTCATAGGAAATCATCGGCTTATGAACCTACTACCTACTTTTCCTAAATAATTCGAGTTTCTGATGATGTTCAATAATATATCCTCATTATCTCAGAAGTGCAACCGCATCAGCAAAAAATCAGCATGCACATCTGCAAAGAAGATCCACCCAAAGTGCTCCACGCATGTTTCAAGGTCTATCCAAACCACAAAATGCTCATTGAAAAGCATTAAAAACACAGTAAAAGAAGAAATGCATTAAAATGGGTAGAGTCTTTCCTTACTGATCGCCAACAAATAATTCAGCATAAGGCGTAATGGACAGTCACATCAGCCTGACAGATATAGTACTATTAGACCATTGTTATTTTTCATGCGTATAAATGATTTAAAACGCTTTAGTGCCCAACCCCAGTAAAATTTACATTTCCTCAAGGTTTTCCATTTTATCTCTTTCCTAGGTGTTGAAATAAGATGTATGAATTTTTTGAATTTTTTTCATAAAAAATTCAGAATTTTCAAAATTTTGGACTCAAAAGTACCGTTAGGAATAAATGTACAAGAATATTAACTTTTATTTGAATTTATAACATTGTTCAATATGCTACATATAAGAAACTTATTGAGGTAAGTACATGCTATATCAGGAAAAAATTATTTTATATGTCATGGTATTCCATAAAACAATTCTTCCTCTCATTGGAGCACAAGAAAACTCCGCATGTAGAGCATTTACTGTGTGGTCTGGCTTGCACACATTTTGAGCTGCACATTTCGCATCTACCACGAGCTTTCTCGTAAATAACCCAGTGAGAGCCCCGGTTTCCAACCCGAATATCGTCGGGTACACTATAATTATATTTTCTCCTTTTTGAGATTGAACCAGTAGATGTCCTTCCCTTCTTGGTTCTTTTTGCCATCATGAAGCCAAGGCTAATAGATCGACGAAACTCTAATGTAGTCATCTCATCAAAAAGTATATTTTGAATTACATGCGCGTTAACGAAAGCGATATCCAGCATGCCCCAGAATAGCCTATGCCACCATTTTCTAGACCTACGGTTCATTCCGTAGGTAGCCCGACGTTGATCTGCCCGATCAACACCTCCCATGTGCTCATTGTAGTCCCTAACAACTGAAGGACATTTGATGTCAATGCGGCTACCATCCTTTTGTGTCCTCTTCACAGTAATTTCGTCTGTGCTGTGAAAATTCGATGCGAAATGAACAACTCGATTGTGTCTCCATTTGAAAACTCGTATGTCAGTATTTGAGACCCTGTAGTCGAAATCACCACGTTCCATGGATTTGTCATCATTCATGTTAGTTGGAAAGGCCTTCCTCTTGCATTGAATGGTTCCACAAGCTAATGTGTTCTTCATACGGAGTTTTTCCAGTAGCAAAATTGACATGAAATAATTTTCTGCATAAATTATTTTGAATTTATTCCAATCGGGTTTCGTCATTGACAGAACAACCCGTTCACCAAGGCCATACTCTTGCAATTCTTCCTCTATTGTCTCATTTTTACCTTGGTACACCTCAAAATCAGAGACGAACGCATTCTGATCGGCCTGACACCAAAGTTTGTACCCTCTCTTGATAGGCTTCATTGGGTTGTATTGCTTGAGACAATTCCTTCCTTTGAAGAGTATCATACTTTCATCAATACTTGTTTGACGAGTGGTTCTGTAGCACATACGAAATCGTTGATTCAGAGTCGTTACTAATGGCCTTATTTTATAAATTTTGTCTTTGTTGTCACGCGGAATTAGGCTGTTATCATTACAATGTAAATAGCGTAATATTTCTTCGAATCTGTTCCTGCTCATAGAGTTCGCTACTAATGGAACACCTAAATCTGGTTGGCCACTCCAATAGAGCTTCCAAGTTGGTAGTCTGTGATAAGCCATCATAAAATTCATACCTATGAAGGCAAGTAATTCTTCCCTTTTTAGGTTCAAAGTTTTACCTCGCTGATACACTACCTATACCGTCAATTATCCCACCAAGTAAATGCAAATAAACGTCCGTAGGTGAATGACAATTACTGAATTCCTCTTCAATTGGACCCTCAGGATAACTATAACCAGGCATGTACTCATCTTTTGCCCCTTCTTCCAGTTCCGCCTTGCCTCTTCTGAAACTACTGGTTGCTTGACCTGGATAGTTTTCAATTTTGTGCCTCGCCTCTTACGTTTCCTAGCATTGATGGATTCCTCTTTACCCATCCCTTCAGAATCTCCTTCAGTATCATTTTCCGGCTCTTCCATGCTTTCATTGGAATCATGTACTACTGATTGACTTGCCTGTTTATTCTTCTGTTCCATCAGTGTTGTGCCTTGCATTTTCCTCTCATCAGATGAAGTGGATTCCACACCCACATTACTCTTGCTTCAGGCTCTACCTCCATCTCATCAATAACTCTATCTACCGTGGAAGTTGTGGGTATTATCAGTGCGATTTCCTCACCTTGTGGATTTTTCTCCGGATTATCCTGGGTCAATTGGGATGTTGATTGACCAGAACATGAGGGTCGGAGCGTATTTTCGAAATAGTCTTCGATGTCATCGTCCTCATCGTCTTCTTCATCAGTCAAAATGTTGTTATCTAGTGGTAAATCTTCAAGAAGAATTGTATTCGCCAGTTCTTCTAACTCTTTCTCTGTCAAAGGTCTTTCAAACACCCATTTGATTTTTTGCTTGTCCATTCCTGACGGTACTTTGGCGTCACCTGAAAAAACCGATCCCAGTTCATGGAAGAAGTTTGTTGGAAACTAGATAGAAAAGTGAATCACTCTGTAGCTAAATTTGGACATTAGTTATTCGTTTCATGTGAATTGAATATGTGTTAGGTGAGCCGGTTGAACAATGGGGAAGTTTGCTGAAATTTCTCATCATAGTTAAACTTGACGAAAACACAATAGACAAATGGGATGAAGCTAAAGTTTCGTTCAAACGCCCCACTCTGCAAAACTTATTGGATTTCTTGAAAATGCGAGCAAATAATCTTCAATCAAAAGAAAACAACAGGGAATCCAATAAAGTTTTAAACAAACATAAATCAAGGATAGAAGTGAAGCCAACTAATTCATTTGCTACTTTTAGCGGCAGTACAACTGCTCATTGCAAAATTTGTAAAGGCGAACACTAT
This sequence comes from Chrysolina oricalcia, assembly GCA_944452925.2. Classification (NCBI taxonomy): domain Eukaryota; kingdom Metazoa; phylum Arthropoda; class Insecta; order Coleoptera; family Chrysomelidae; genus Chrysolina; species Chrysolina oricalcia. Next base: position 25,833,263 of record OX101811.2, read on the forward strand.
ATTTCAGGATGTCCGGAATTTTTGAAAATGACCGATAATAATCGATTAGAACAAGCCAAACGCAAAGGCTTGTGTATCAACTGTCTTAAACCGGGACATTTAGTCAAAGAGTGCCTATCAGGTTCATGTCGAGTTTGCAGACATCGCCATCACACACTGTTACATATTGATAGGGGTAATTCCAAACCAGACCAAGAAATTCTGGTTGAAAACAATTCAACCGAAACTCAAAACGTAGTGTTGACTTCACAAAACATCACAAATTATGATCAGATTTTGCTCTCTACTGTTTCAGTGCGGGTGATAGATAAGTACAACAAAACATATTTAGTACGGGGTCTTTTAGATATAGGATCACAAACTAGCTTCATAACAACAAATTTATCTGAACTATTAGATCTTGATAAAATTTCAACTCGCTTAGCTGTTAGCGGGCTAAACGGAACGCATTCCGAGGCAAGATTTAAATGTTCTGTCAATATCCATTCACTAACGAGTGACTTCTCATTGAAATTGAACTGTTTGGTGGTTTCCAAAATCACAGGAACGTTACCCAATTTTAGAATTGATCGGAAATCTTTAGACATACCCCATAATATTAAGCTAGCCGATCCAAATTTTCACGTACCCGACAGGGTGGATCTTTTGATTGGGTCAGACTGCTTTTACGATATTCTATGCACTGGTCAAATAAAGCTTTCGAACTACGGACCCACATTACAGAAAACCAGGTTAGGATGGGTGGTTGGAGGCCCTATACAGGGTAATTTCTCCCAATCTATTCATTGTAATATTTCGAAATTTGACTCTTTAGAACAACAAGTAGCACGATTCTGGGAAATTGAAGGATTTCCAGACAGCAAACCTTGGTCGGATGAAGAAAGGTTTGTAGAAGCTCACTTTATCGAAAATACAAAGCGCGATGAACACGGTAGATTTATTGTCTCAATTCCCTTGAAATCTAGTTTAGAGAATTTAGGAGACACGATTGAGATAACAAAAAAGAGATTTTTTTAACTTAGAGCGAAAATTTGCAAAAAATCCAGATTATGCACTCAAGTATCACGGACTTATCAATGAATATAGGAACTTGGGACATATGGTGAAGGTAGATAACCCAAGTTTGGCCAAATATTCATATTATATGCCACATCACGGTGTTTTGAAAGAGAATAGCATTTCAACAAAACTCAGAGTAGTTTTTGATGCTTCTTGTCCTTCTAGCAGTGGTTACTCTTTCAACGATCTTCAGAGTGTAGGGCCTACAATTCAGTCGGACTTACTTTCAATTTTGTTACTTTATCGTGAACACAATTACGTTTTAGCAGGAGATGTTGAAAAAATGTACAGGATGTGTCTCGTCACTCCTGAGCAGAGATCGCTACAGCGAATCTTTTGGAGAGACAGCCCTAACGATCCCTTAGACACCTACGAATTAACCACTGTCACTTTTGGTACCTCAGCTGCAGCTTTCTTAGCCATTTGTTGTTTGTACCAACTTGGATTAGATTGTGATGATCCTCTCATATCGGATGTCATAAAGAAACATTTTTATGTAGACGATTTGCTCAGTGGCGCTTCTACCATTGAGGAAACGACTCGCATTGCCATTGACGTATCAAAGGTTTTACATAATGGGGGGTTTCGTTTGTGCAAATTCATTTCTAATAGTCCTGAGGTACTTGAGAATATAAAATCACAGAGCAATACCAATTTGATGGATTGTTTTCTTTACAAAATCACTTCAGATTTCAATAAACACATTACTAAACGAGTTGTTCTATCAGAAAGCTCTCAAATATTTGACCCGATGGGACTTTTGAGTCCTACCATTATCATAGCTAAAATCATCCTCAGAGACATTTGGTCAGAAAAAATCGATTGGGACAATTCACTTCCTTTGAATTTGTACACACGGTGGCTAGATTTTCGAAATGAGTTGATATTTTTGAACGAGCTTATGATACCTAGACACGTAGTTTGTCGTGATCCAATTTTTATCGAAATCCATGCCTTCTCGGATGCCTCGACACAGGCGTATGGAACATGCATTTATTTGAAATCAAAGAATAAAGAAAACGAAAGTTCCATCCATTTAATTTGCGCTAAATCAAAGGTCAGCCCTATAAAAATACAAACTGTTCCAAGATTAGAGTTGATGGCCGCTTTGCTAATGTGCAGACTGACAAATAAAGTTTGTTCGGCATTCAAAATGCACATCGACAATATATTTTATTGGACCGATTCAAGTATAGTACTGGGATGGATTAACACTATTCCAAATTCACTACAAGTCTTTGTTGCGAATCGCGTTTCTTTAATTCAACAGTTTTCACACATTGAAAATTGGAGACATGTCCCAACGAAGGACAATCCAGCCGATTTTGTTTCACGGGGTGTCAAATCTAGTTTGTTGAAGTCAACCGATTTGTATTGGAACGGTCCATCTTGGCTTCAGTTTGAAGAAAATGAATGACCATCAATAATAGAATGTAAGGAACCATTACCCGAACTAAAAAAGGTTATTTTAGTTAACAAAGCAACAATTGAAAAAATCAATTTCTTTGAAAAGTACTCACATTTATCTAACCTTGAAAGAGTAATAGCTTATTGCCTTCGATTTAAAGAACATTGTTTCAGCAAAGGGGCAAATCGAAACTTAGGTCCTTTAACCCATAAGGAAATCGACAACGCTTGTATGATATTAGTTCGGTTGTCTCAAAAGGAGTCTTTTGAGAACGAAATCAATGTACTCAACATTGGTAAGCAACTCAGCAAAAGTTCTAAAATCATGAAATTGAATCCGTTCCTAGACAATAATAAAATTCTTAGAGTTGGTGGGAGATTATCCTACTCATCATTTTCGTACAATGAAAGATTTCCCATTCTTTTATGTCATAAAAGTCGCTTTACTCGGTTATTATTTCTGAGAGAACATAGAAAATTGTTACACGCGGGACCAACACTTCTTCTGGCACACACAAGGAACAAGTTTTGGACCCTGTTAGGCAGGAATTTAGCAAGAAAAACGGTTCACGAATGTATTACTTGTTTTAGGGCACGACCGAGTAGTATAACTCCTATTATGGGAAACCTTTCTGTCACTAGGGTAAATCCTGCACCTCCTTTTTATGTAACCGGCGTTGATTATGCTGGACCCTTCAAAGTCAAAGACAGACAGGGAAGAGGTTGCAAAATTACTAAGGCCTATATTTGTCTTTTTGTCTGCTTCGTGACTCGTGCTATACATATCGAACTAGTATCTGACCTAACCAGCGAGGGTTTCATCGCATCTTGTAGGCGCTTCGTTTCTAGTAGAGGAAAACCCTCTCAAATCTTTTCTGATAATGGCAAAAACTTTGTAGGAGCCAAAACAGAGCTCGAGAGTCTAGGAAAATTTTTACGTGATAACTCTCGAAACTTAACAGAGATATTAGAAAACGATGGCGTTTCCTGGTCATTCATCCCTCCATATTCCCCTCATTTTGGAGGCCTCTGGGAGGCCGGAGTTAAATCTGTCAAGTCTCATTTATTACGAGTTGCGGGAACTGCATTATTAACATTTGAACAGTTATATACTCTACTTGTCCAGATCGAGGGTATTCTTAACTCGCGTCCCATGCACCCCTTATCATCCGATCCCTCTGATCTGCAACCACTCACACCCTCTCACTTCCTCACTTCCTCACTTCCTGATTGGACGTACCGCAAGTGCGCTTCCGGATCCTGATTTGTTACAAGTACCCGAGAATCGACTGAAGCTGTATCAGAGAATTCAACAACTTCAACAGCACTTTTGGTCCAGATGGTCACTAGAGTATATATCCGAACTACAAAAACGAAACAAATGGTCGTCTACCCAAGGAACTCTACAAGACAATGATCTGGTCCTGATTAAAGAAGACAACCTTCCTTCATTCAGATGGTCTTTAGGGCGCGTCACTCAATTGCATCCTGGAAAAGATGGCGTCGCGAGAGTCGCAACGATAAAAACTACCACAGGATCTACCAAGCGTTCAATGGCCAAGTTATGTCGTTTGCCGTTGGCTGATGAAAACTAGATATGCCAGGATGTTGAAAGTGTCCCTGACTCTTTTCAAGGCCGGGGCCATGTTGGAAACTAGATAGAAAAGTGAATCACTCTGTAGCTGAATTTGGACATTAGTTATTCGTTTCATGTGAATTGAATATGTGTTACTATGGATTTTTGTAATTAGATATAACAATTTTGATATTTCGAAACCTTTGTCAATTACTCGAAAAATAAACCAAAAAGAAGTTGATTTGTCTATATCCAACCCACTACAGTCCACAAAATAACACTTTAGAAGACAAAATAAACAAAGTTGCAATTTGAAGCGATAAAATATTGCTTTCTATTGGTAAAGAGTTGAGTGATTGTTTGTGACCGTCATTACATATATAGAACGATAATTATTGAAAATAACCTTACCTCGAATAGTACGATGCTACACACACTGCCACTTCGCAAACAACTGTCCATAGACAAGAGTTCAACTGTCCAAACTGCGAAAATGATCGGCCGTCAAGTACGTATGAATTCTTTTATTGGTTGTCTGAACGGTACTCTTGAGTGCCGTCAGGACTGAAATTGTTCCAAGCGATATATCACTTTAAATACGGAGATAGAAAATGAAGTTAGCCAAAAGTACCGTCAGGCACTAAAGGGTTAAAGCAAATTCAAATTATGACCAATCCATCACTATTTCTGCAGATGATCCAACTTTGTTGAATGTAGGAAAAACATTAGCAGAAGTTATTAAAAATAGTATTTAGGCGTTTCTTGAACAAAACTATGTAATTTGATTGAGGAATAACCAAATTCAACTAGTACCGATACGAGCCAAATTTGAACCAAAGGAAGCACCACATTAAATTCAGGGAAAGATCCAAAAGGTGTATGGATTTATATCAATTCTCAAAATGGGATGAAAATATGTAATATCCACCCACCCATTTTTCATAGTTAATATGAGGATTATCGAAAAAAAATTAGCTGAAAGTTGAATGGTATTCCACTTTACACCTTTCTATAAAATCAATTTTTTTTAGATTTGCCATTGGTTGAAAAGTGACGTCACCGGCATTTTTTTCAAACGGAACCATATGTCATGTTTAGTATCGCAAGGAAGCTTGTTTTTTTCTCATTTCAGCAGTACTGATATTATTTTGAAAAATTTTGAACAAATCAAGCAGTAGGTGAGTGAATTACACAGGTGGACACAAACATACGAAACACACTGTACCTATCGAGAGAGTTGAAATGATATTAGTACTGCCAAAATGAGAAAGAAACAAGCTTCCATGCGATACTACACGTGATATATGGAATAAAAGTAGTCAGTAAACATTTCTAAAGAGAAAGAAAATTCTATTGTATGGAAATGTCGAATCAGACGCTGGATACGGAATTATTTTCTGGGGTAGTAACAGTAACAAAGGATTCTTGGTAGCTAGAAAAGAACTCTCAGAATAATGAAAAATATAAAACACAATGGTACATGCAGATCATTTTCGAAAAACTATGATTTGATGACAGTTAATGCTATATATATTTTAAATAGCTTGATGTTCTTATTCAAAAGTTGACATTAATTACAGACCAACACCCATATCGCGAGGGTGAATTCACATTTCTTGTGCATAGATTAACTCAGTCAAAAAAATCACCCCATTATGCAGGAATAAAATAGAATCAAAAATGCTAATGTACCAAAACAATTCAAAAAATTCTAAAATTAAATGAAAAAAGATTATAGACAGAACCCTATCGATTATCTTAATGTTCGAACATAAATTTGACAATAACTTTTTATTTTTCTGTGATGCTACTTCATTCTGTGTAGCCTGTTACAAAACTTGTAGTTGGCTATAATAACTCTGAAGTAAAGATCATCATTAATATTGAAAAATCACTCATAAGTAATCTTCAGAACATATCCATAACATTTTTCTGAAGAAGAGATTTATATTATTCAGTATCAACCATCATGTAACTTATAACACTAACGTTGTAGTAGCAATTTTGAACATTAAATGAAAACATCAGCTTTCATTTAATTTACCTATGAAAGGAAAACGTTATTTTTACCGATAGTTGTACAAACAATTGTCTATTAACTACTTTAATTGCTTGATTTTTTGATTAACTTCATGAATTTATTTTGAGGTTAATAATAATCATCAATATATTTACTTCTTTTCTTCTCTGTGGCTATCAATACTATGTCAGATTTCTTTTATAATTTCATGTTCTGACTTATTGGAATTCTGAAAACGAGTCTGTGATCAAGGATATAAACAGGATATTTCCAACAATTTTGTTGTCCTATATCTCCAATCCCGGAAAGGTTTGAAACGTTTTCAATTATTGGTTTCGTGCTTTTAGATCCATATAAATCATAGAAATGAATGTCTGCCCCTCTCCATTTCCCGATTTCATTTCCAATTGGAGCAACTTGTTTTTCCCATACGGAAAAGTGGAAACTCCTGAAACAGTGAAAGATTACTTGAATAAGATGAAGCTGACGCCATTGAAAAAGTTTTAATGTGGATGCCCAGCTTTTCTCTTCGAACTACTTTCCTAACTGACTATTGACAGTATGTAAATGACATCTGAAGAAAGGAAATAATCGAGATATGTTCGAAAGTTTCAAATGAAATTCTGAGCCCCTTAACTTAGTGGATCGAACGACAGAGAGCTGGTTGCAATATCATATTCACTTCGACACTAAATATTTTTTTGTTGTTGATATTCGGAAATTGAAATTTGTTTAGTGACTTCGATGCATATTCCCAGCCGTTATTTATTGTGTACCAGGTCTCTGTTAAAGAACATATAATTTTAATATACAGGCCAGTAACTTTATATATCACAGCATGCGTCAAATTCGGTAGTTCTAATTTTTTGCAGACTTGTTTATGATGTTGGCCCAATGAATAATGCAAGTTTGTGACCTCTAGCGCCGAACGTCATATATCGGAAAAACTGCGAAACAATTTTTTTCAAATGTTTGCGATTATAACCCTAAAGGACTAGTTTTTGAAAAAACTTTTCTGAGACGTTTTTAAAGTAGACTAAATTTGCTACAATGTGATAATAGAATTGTCTCCGTAGATCCAATAATTTCTGAGATTAGGCCTTTCAAAGTTTATAATTTGTTTCGAATTTCAATTTTTTTTGCAATTCTGTCGTTCTGAATGAATTTTTACCCTGACTATACTATTGAAGTCCTGTACTATTATGATGTGATGCTAAAGAAGGAAATGAGAACTGTGAACGATGAAGTATAAGCTAAGCTACGAATGATAAAGTAAAAAATATAAGTACAACCAAAGTTAATCAGTTTATTTGTAAGGAAATTGAGGAATATTGCAATTCTAAAAATTAATTTAGCCCTCTTGGAAGGTCCTGGTTGAGGTTCGTTTGTATCTGGTTCTACGTATTGGGATGGTGATGAATCGTCGACGTCTTGTGCCACAAGTTATCCTCCATTTCGACATCGGACAGATCGTCGCCTTCTGGGATATCCACTACTGCAATATCAGGTACATTGTCACAAGAGGCCCCGCTGCAGACTGATGAGCATTTTAATCCTGCCTTCCTGCAGCTGCACGCTTACGTGCTGTGGGGCTCTATCTCTGGTCATCATTTTAGGGTTGAGGCCTTGTGGCGTGGATATCCACCCCCAGTAGAGAGGGTTCAGTGTGACTCTCAACTACGCCTGTACCTGTAATAGGATTGTACATGAGAATAGAAAATGATGAATGATATGTGTATTACTGTGCAAGGAAAAATTATAACCTGATGGTATGTCCGCAAGGAGTGACATCGACCAGAGTCTCGTGTAGGAGGTAACCTGGATAGATTGAAGCTGGTTTTCGTCGCAGCCCTGGCGAATAGTTGGTACTGCAGCTCGTCAAGGTTATGGGTGTTGGGGTTGCCACCGTATAGAGCACTTATACTCGCTCTGCTGCTGCTGCTATCTCGTCAGGTGAAGAGTTGGTGTCGAGGATAATAGCAGCTTGCTTTTCAACTTACGGATTTTTTTTAACTATGGACATCATTTGCTTCTTCCCTAAGCCAAAGAAGCAGGATGTCGAGTCACAACCACTAATGTCATGGATGAAGAGGAAAAGCTCTGGTTTCAAAGAAAATTTTGGAAAAGCGATGCTGTACATGACATCTGATGCTTCGCCTCTTCCACATTTATTGTAAAAAAATTCACGTTGGTTTATGATCGCAGTAAGGATGATCAGCAAGTCAATGTCCTCACTGATTACTACCACTATATCATAGGTAGAGGCAGCAGTTACAGATGTAGTGTTGATGAGCCTATCAGCATCTTCTTCTGCTTGTAGTACTTGAATGTTGTGATTTTTCATTTTTGTTGTCAGCAGCTTTATGAAACGAATCTTGTTATTTATCATTTGACAAGAACTTATTTTGAGGAACCTGTGCGAAGGTTTTCTTATCAACGATTATCTCTCGCGATGGGTGTGACTTGGCTCTTCGAAGACACTCAGAGCTCTTTCTTTTTTTCTGTATAGCATCTACGGGGAACCATCGAAAACTACTGCAATATTTGAGCCATATTGAGCAGTAATGTACTGTATGTATCTCTCAGCTATCGCACCAAATGATGAGCTACGAGGCCACACAACTTTTTGAAGTAGATGCCCTTCATCCACTACTACAAACTTTGTTAACCCTTGGTTCTCATTTAAGATTACAGGTTGGAATACTGAATTCGAAGTGCCCTTTTTCATTCCCTCTTCAGAGAACAATGCCATTGGGATTGGTGACAGTTCGTAAGTGAAAAACTCTCGCAATTCCTCATCCGATTGTTTTAAGAGACACAACCTGTGGAACAGTGTTAGAGGATCAACAGTTACCTGTTTATTGTCAACAGTAATAGTTCGTACAGCTGAAGAAAGATACACCGCATTGTTTTTACGTTTGAAATTTTACTTTCTCGAAGTTCTGGCCAACCATCTTCTGCATTGTCTGTCTCCCAATCTCTAGAGCCATGTGGCTGTTGACAGTAGATTTTCCAACCAGGCCACTGCCGATGGACATAATGAAATTTGTTATCAGTATCTGATTCATCCTCTGGTGACACGAGATGTTCGCATGTCAACATGATGTTCAGTTGTTGCAGTGGTAACCTCGAAGTATTTTTCCAATTCATGGCAGATATGTAGAAACAACATGCCTAATGTCCATCGAGAGAGTACACTGCCGGTCATACCACGTCCTCGGGCGAGCCCTCCATAGCTTTTCATAGATTTCTTCAATACCTGCTCAATGGTCATATCTGACCATATACCAGACGTACTACCCCATACTCTCAGGCGACAAAGTTACTGGATTATTACTTGAAACTTATAATTGTTTTAGTTTTTTTTGTTTCCCACTTAATGGAAACATAATATTAAGAGATCGTGGTTAGATCCGAGGGAAAATGGGTTGGAATTGGCGTTCTTGATAACAGCAATACAGCAATGCCGAAAGGGATGTGAGGAATGAGCCCGACGAGTCAGTCTCGATGAGACCGCTAACGATGAAACGAATAATGATATGCCAGAAAATCATCCATTGTCCATGACAATATCTATACTGTCAACCTTTCTGCGTAGTTCCAGAGAAATGCAAGTTTGTAAGCGAAGTATCACCAACGAGGCGACTTTTTTGGGTAAATACTTTTGGCAATCGACCTCTCATGACTTTTCCATGAAAAAGTACCCTGCATTGAGATGGAGGACATCATTGGTATGGATAATTCTGACATGATAACGTTGGCTTCTATAAGATCGAATTGGTTTTGTTCGCATTGAATTATATCAAGTTGATGGCCACAGGGAGAACTACGACTTGACATTATGAAAATATTTGGTAGAGATGTGAAGTTCGTATTTTATACACACTGAAGTGGTGAGCACGAAATTTTCATCAAATTCAAGCTGAGTATTAAAATCACGGTAAGTCTGGATTTTAATTCAGAATTATGAAGGTCAGTGGCTATAGTTCACTATCCGATATACGAAAATTACATTTTGTCTGTGAATATGCCACAACAAAACATATTTTGAGGTTAGTGTGACCGTTTTCAAAGGGAAAGTGTGAACTGGTTTATGAATCTTTAAGAGCAAACACTACCTTGGTAAAACGGAAATTCGTTTTAAGCCCACAGTTTTCGTTTGAAAATTTTTAAATTTTTTTTGCATTACTAAATGTTTTTGTGTTAATTCCGGAACCTCAGTGATTTTTGGTTATGATAATTTTTAAGAAAAAAAATTTAAATGACATAATGAATTAAAAAAAATTGAGAGTTTCCGGAATACTTATGGGACCACTGAGCCCATACAAAAAATATCTCTTTCTTGGAATCAATGGTTTTTGCAAGAAACGGACTCTACGATCGGGAAATGTATACCTGATTGGCGCTGTAATCGAGAACGGACAGGTGCTGTGTTGCCAATGTTCATCGAGTTCATTATCTCCACCCCCACTCTTGATAAGTATGCCAACAAACCTGAGCAGGAGGGGATGAGGAATAAATTCGACTTTTCGGTGATGGTGGCTGTTAACTGAAATCCGATTTCATTTTCAGGCAACGCAATGGTGAGAAATTACAAGCGTAAAACAAAAACAGGGTTCCAATACTCGCAAAATGATCTCCAAACTGCCACTGGAGATATCAAAAGGGGAGTTATGATTATATACAGGTTACACAAAATATACAAAATCACTAAAACAACGGTATTTTACCATGTGACTGGAACTCGTGGTATCAAAAGCCCCAAGGAAGGGCCCCAGCTAGTTCAATTGAAGATGAGAATTGATTGGCTGGAGGTCTCAAGACGATGGAGCGATGGGGTTTTGGTATCTCTCGTACGGAACTCCTGAATCTCGTTGCAGATTCTGTCACCATAAATAAAATAAAAACTCCTTTCAGAAACAACATTCCTGGAAATGAATGGTTTTTGAATTTCAAAAAAGGCAAAACACGAGCATCAAGAAACCTCAAGCAGTGGAATATTCCAGAAAGAAAAGGACCGATCTCTTTGTCATCAACGGATATTTCAATTTACTGAATGAAACTCCAAAAAACTTTAATCTTTTTAATAGACCAGAATTGGTATGGAACCTTGAAGAAACATCATTATCGCATGATCCCCATAAGACAAAAGTTGTTGGAGCAAGAGGAAAGCCAAGTTCAAGAACAACTTCTGGGCCAGGCAGAAAGAATACTGCTGTTTTGTCAGCTGTTTCGTCTTCAGGTGTCCTCTTATTATTTTTAAATGCAAAAATGTATGGGATTCCTGTTTGCCTGCTGGAGAAAACTCGTATCCTGGAACTGCCTACGCAGCCAGCCCCAATGGCTGGATGGTAACCGATATATTTTTAAATTATTTAAAAAAACTCTACTTCCTGCATTGGGGCCGACGAGGCCTGCTCTTGTCAAATATGATGGAGACAGTACGCATGTAAATATTCCTCTCGTAAAGTTGGCACGCACAAATGATGTCACCATACTCAAATTGCCTCCGCACACGAGTCATATCTTACAGCCCCGAGATTTGTCAGTTTTTAAATCTGTGAAGGACACTTGAGATTCAAAAGTCATGGCTTGGCAAAGGAGGAATATTGGTTTTAATTGGGCAAACTTGGAAGGAAGTAAATCCAGAGATTATGAAAAAGGGATTTAGAAAAGCGGGCATTCATTCATTTGATCGCAATGTATTGCCAGAAGACAAGTACGACCCAGAATTTTCAAAAAGATTCAATAAATCTCAAGAACAACTTTCAACAACTAAGGCAAGTCATTCGGTCCCTCAAGAAGATAACGTTGAACGTAGTCAGATCATTACAACCACTGAACCGTCGACTAGTTCTGCTCAAGAACAACTTTCAACAAATCATGCAAGTCCCTCAAAAAGATAACATTGAACGTGGTAGTCAGATCATTATAACCACTACTGAACCATCGACTAGTTTTGTTGAATCGAACGTGACTCTTGAGCAGTTATTATTGAATACAATGAAACAAAAACCAACAGATGCACAGCCACTCAGGAGAAAAAAATTGCCGCAGGTGCGGAAGTTATATGCCGCAGATGCGGAAATGATATCTTCACAGGAGGTTTCAACGAGACTTGCGAGACAAAAAGAAGAGGGAGAAAACGGAAAAGCAAAGACTAGACAAAAAGAGCAAAACGGAAATGCATTTCTGCTAGCTCGAGCTCTGACGAACAGATGAAAGAACCAGTATTTATGGATTCTGAAGATGATATGAACCCTGAGGTGTTTGAGGAAAGTGAAGAAGATGAAGATGTTTCCCAAATTGTAATAGGGCTATGGGTGATAGTAGAATATAGTTCTAAAAATCTATCAAGCACTTATGCCGCAGAAGCGAAAGTGATAACTTCACAGGAGGTTTCAACGAGACTTGCAAGAGAAAAAGAAGAGAAAGAAAATGGAAAAGCAAAGACTAGACAAAAAGAGCACAACTGAAATGCGTTTCTGCTAGCTCGAGCTCTGACGAAGAAATAGAAGAACCAGTATTTATGGATTCTGAAGATGATATGGACCCCGAGGAGTTTGAGGAAAATGAAGTTGTTTCCCAAATTGTAATAGGGCGATGGGTAGTAGAATATACTTCTAAAAATCTATTAAGCACTTTGTTGAACAAGTTAAAAGTAAGGAAAAGGATGGATGGATAGTTAGCTTTTTGAAATATGGCCACAATACTTTCACGTGGCTAGAAATAGAAAAGATAAGGACACTGTCGTTGATGAAGACATTGTGAAACTTCTACCTGAACCACTCAACGGTAGAAGAGAAACTTTATATTTTGGAATGAATTTTTCGAAAAGTCTGTAGTTTTTGAAAGTTTGAAACTTTTATGCAAATGAGAAAAATAAAAAAAATTGAAAACCCAGTTGTTACATGTTGTTCTTATTTTCTCAACTACCCCGTGCATTTACCTGTGACTATCCATGGCGATACTACAACGCAGAGTCACACTTCCCCCTTCTCAGTGGTGAAGTGTGGCCACCAAACACTATTTTAAAATATAGTTAATATATTTTTCGTCGTCCAATAAGATTACTCAGGAACATCTACGGTGTGAAGTTACATGTTGAGGCATGATGAAAACGAAAATTTAACACAAAAATATCATCATACAGAACCCAACATACCGAACAAAAATCAACTAATTGAAATGCGGTAACATTTACCCGAGTTGACCTTATTGTTAAAAAAAAATTGTTAAAATTGTTAATTCCGTCAACCCATTGCACCCCTACGCGCAACCCTCAGAAGTCTTCGAGAGACTTGTGTGAGCTAGGGAAGACGCAGCTCTTACCTATTACGTGTGATGCCTTGCACGAGACCGGTGAATTGGTGGATCGAACCCACGACCCCACGCATGCGAGGCGAACGCACTACCAGCCGACCACCACGGCCCATTGCAACAACCAGGTATTTTGTATTAACATTTTTTATTGATTTCATTGTTTCTTGTTTTTGTATATTCCACTAACGTAACATCAACAACGTATGAGGACTAAACGACTTTAATATGCCAAAATATTCGCCGAAATAACTGAACCAAATGTCTCCATCAATGAACGATTTTCGCTATATCAACACCAGCTTCATCAGAATTAGTGACCACCATAAAAATTATTCAAATTGCTGAAAACCAGTTCAAATTGTTTTAAATGACTTTTTGAGCTTTGAAGTTCGATGTGAAATGGGGGCTATACTTTATTTTATGAGTATTTGGCAATAGGGTAGAGAGTGAATATTTTGAAATCGCTGACTGGAAATCCACACAAATGGTGGTTTGTTTGTGAAACGAGTAGTTTTTGAGTTTATGTAAATATCAATTATCCACCGTGCCCATAGAGTGATTTAGTAATAGTAGTTATTTATTGAAATAGGCAAGCCTAATATACAAACATTGGATGAATTGTACATTTTTTTTTAAATTACGAACATCTACAGTTATTTCATCTAAATATTGAGATATACAAATAATTAAAGTAAAACTACGGTAAATTAACAATTTAAATTCAAGATTTAAAGTTTAAAGCATAACATTTGAATTTGAAGTACGTTCCAGCAGCGAAGACTTGAAACTTCTGAGGTTTTGTGATCCTCTTACAGTTTTTGGTAGCTTATTGAATTCATTCAGGCCTTTAAAGAATGAAGAATTATTACAGTTTTTTTTTAATAAATGAAACTGAATTGATCATTATTATTTTCTGTCATACAAATTAAATATATTAACCTCAAAACTTCACGGCCTTACAAAGAGACACAAACATAGTAGGTAAGACCTACTGCCCCCTACGACCGTTGAATTATATCTGTCGAATTCTTGGCATATGAAGTGGTAATGTTTTTGAAATGTCTCTAGTGTAACGGTAAATGACACAAAGGACCCCACCTCGCACCAAATACATGGAAAAATTACTGTTAGCCAATTTTGATAAATTTTTGAGATAATGTAGTACAAGTCACTAGTAGTAACACGCAAGTTTTGAAAATAATAGAAGTTGCTGTTTTTGATAAGTGCACTTATTCAAAAGTATTACCGTTTAGATGTTTACAGTAACAAAATGATAGCTTTGCTGGTTTGAAGAAAGTCAAATGACAGGTCAGTGAGTCGGTCGTTGAGATAGAAGAAGCCACCTAATATATAGGGTGAGACAAAAATAGCGACAATTTAGCATATTCTGCCAATCTTTATCATCGGTGCAATAAGTGAGAATGAGCATTTTTCATTAGGAAAATCCCTATTCGGATTATTTTCTTATGACAAAAAGATTTTATCTAAAAGTTTCGATTTCTTTACAAAATAGTATTTTTTAATGTTTGTTTTTTATACTACATGCTTTGAAAAATAGCGGTATGCGGTTTTTCACCTGCTTCGCAATAATAGCCACGTCGGCGCCGTTAAGATTTACAATGTTTTTGGTCTGGTTTTTAACGGTGCAATTGTTTCGCGCTACCAGATCATATTCATTTCATCAAAATATAAGATTGCATAATATCTTCTATAGAATGTAGATTTAAATTTATATTTCAAAAGTCAGACATAGAAAATTATTGAAACTTAACCGAGTATAGGGTAATTTACTTTGAAGTGTAACTGAAAAATATGATTCAAATTGGCAGATCCATTCAAAAATTATTAACAAACATATATATTAAAATGGATCGAAGAGCAAGCTCGAACATACTCTATGACTAGATGAAAGACTGAATTCTGCCACTTGATAGTTTTCATAGTTGTCCTGTTGAATATCTGTCTATGTACCTACTCCATGTATGCTTCACTATAAATAAAAATATCAATAATTATTATTATTACGTATATAAAACCGATTTCAACTAATATTTGTAAATGATCCCCGTATAAAATGTGATCGTAACTTTTTGAGGCTAGCAATTCTTCAAGTCTTCTTCGAGTAGTTTTGGCTCCAAAGCGGATTTATTGACTCAAACTGGATTTTCCTAATGAAAAAAATGCTCAGTCTCACTAGTTAGACCGTACGCTCCGAACCGCAGACTGGGACGGACGACTTTCGCATTGTTAGCTCCGTAGGCGCAACTTACTACGCAACCTAACGAATTTGACCACTATCGACAGTTCCATCGACAGTCAAAACACCGGCTAAGTGAAGCCATCTAAATCCACGCCGGTTCGCTCCCCCAAGACAGGGCCATGCTCTGGGGGAGCGAAGAAAACAACAGTGAAACCACCTTGTGTAGGAAGAGAAAGAGCTCCACCTGAGAGCGAAACATTCATGAAGAGATCTGACTTCGAGACCACTTCAGGAAGTGAAGCTGACTCCAAGAAGAGAAAAATTCGGAGCAGCCTAAAATTGAAATCCTCCAGCACAGCAGAACAACAACATGCACCAAAGTCGGTTTCCTACCTCCCCCACCAAGACAGAAGAGAGAAGGGGGAAAAACTACCTACTGATGCCCTCCAGTCCGAAAAGACGCTTTCCCATACTGATAGGACACTCCCCCCAGTGCACAAACAATAAAATTCCCCGGATCCCACCCTCCACCCTCTTCTCAAGTGGAAAAACCATGTGAAACGGTGAACATTTCCTCCACTTCAAACTCCACTTCTTCAGGGGTATCACCCCCTGACAAGAACCCCAAATATGACGAAGTCCAGGACACGAATGAAAACTTCAAGTTTCCAGACGAAATCCTGAAAAACATAAGAATGGGTGAGTCAAATTCAGTAGGGGAAGGATTGAGGAATGAAAAACCCAACACTCCACCCTCTGCATTTGAAAAATCAAGATAAATGGAAAGTGGTGAACCAGACACTTACAGGTACGGAACAAATCAGTCATATCTCGTCGTATCAGTCGGGAATACCCCAGGTGGGTAGTTTCAGAATCTGGGAATCATCATCGGAAACCTTGAGTGACCAGGAATCTAATCCACCCAGCTTTCCTTCTCAAATCCCTGAAAGGAGTAGCACACCAGAAGATCGTATAACAGACTTAGACAAGAACTCTGTAAGTCCAATAAATGAGAGAAGTCTACCAATTCATCACACTTCCCACTCAGATGATATGAAAAGTCCGAAAGTTCACCGGACTTTCCATTCAGAAAAATCAGAGGCTGACCCACGTGACAACTCAAGTCAGCCGTTCAGCACACTTTCCAGACAATGGCAAGTGCGGCGAACAACACTGATAAACCTCACCAAACTTCTCAGACTGTTCGCCACACTTTCCAAGAATCGGAAAGTGCAGAGAAACCCGAACTATGTATAATCATCCACCAAAACCTTACACTTTCCGAATCGGACAGCAGCCCACCAACATGCAGCCAATAGGTACTTTCCGCCCGATCCGAGATGAAGAAGTAGAACGTATCAAGTCAAGATACAATACTTCTCACTCGGGTCGTGTAGATGAAAACCTTCCGTTTGGACCCACCCACCTCTTTCGAAGTGAGAGCGCAGGTACTGGCGGGAGAGCGGCCAACGTCAGCCAGATGCGACATTGGAAGAATCGTTTCAGAGATCCACATGAAGGCGGCGAATGTAACTCCGCTGCAGGGCCGAGATCAAAAATCTAGCTCCTGGGACGTATGGGGCTCCTATAAAGGCGCAAACGATTTGGACCCACACTTAACCGCAGACTGGGCAGAAATGATCAATATGGAAAGTGTGTTGGAAACCGCCAACATATCGATCAAGCCCAAAGCTCCCAAGAAAGTAGATTTTGACAAGATCGAAACATTTTCCGATTTTGTCAAAACATCGAAAAGTGTGGCGAACCAAATGGAAAGGGTGGCGAACACTATAGAAAGGGTCGTGAACCAAACGGAAGGTGTGGCGAAAACATCCAAAATGAAAAGTGAGGAGAATAAAATGGAAAGGGTGGCGAACACTATCGAAAGTGTGGTGAACCAAATGGAAAATGTGGGGAAACATCCACTATTGTAAATCTCAGTGGTGGGAAGTGTGGTGAACGCATTAGAAAGTGTGGCGAACCAGCGACTGAAAATTACAAGACACCTGAAAAAATGGATACGAGCAGGACAGATATACCCACCCCACCAGGAATGGATGGATTTAAGGAAGCATTGAAAAAAATGAAAATGAGACAGAAGAGCATAGAGGAAAAATTACAAAAGAAAAAAGACGAAAATATGAAGTGAACAGAAGAACAGGAGACTTCTGCAACGTGACAGAGTCACACTCCAGAGGTCCGTTTCCACGACTAGCTCAGAAGTTCGTCTTCTGAGCTGACTAACGCCCCACGTAAACAAGCCCACAACACAAGAGAAGAAAATCTAGGGACGAATATACCCAGAACTCTCTCGAATCCATACAACTCAGAATAGATGAAATCAACGCTATGATCAACAGCACGGTAGATGAACAGGAGAATGAGATAGTACAGCACTTGGTCAAAGCCCAATCTCAACGGAGGAATTATGGAGAACACTAACATGAGAAAGTCACTCAGGCAAACCCTGCTGGATAAATGCAGAGATCATTTCAGGAGTGAGATGAATAAACTATCAAAAGCTAAAGCTTTCTTGAAGTCTCCCGGCAAGAGAATTGAAGCTTTCCCATCGCTCCCAAGCATAAAGCAGGAGGAATATCAGACACCAAGGAAAACTGCAAAGCCACAAATAATCCCAGAAAAAGCCGTAATCCCGACCAAAAATCAATTCAGCGACCTCAGTGACGAGGAACCCCCACCTTCCAAGAATACCCAGGCAATACCTAAGAAAACTGAGGAGAAAACAACCAAGAGTGCCCCTCCCCTACCAACGCAGAAAAAATTGCCTCCGATTATCATGCAGGGTCTGCTTCCCATGGATAAGCAGACGCATGGAATGATTCGCAAAGGACTGGAGGCAGATTTCGAAGTCAGACTAACGGGTCGACAGACCAAGATCTTTGCAGGAACAGAAAACGGCCACATGAAGATGAAGGCCATGCTGGACAAGGAGGGGACTGAATACCATACGTACCTGGCTCTCGAAAACACGCATTTGTGATCAGAGGGTTTGACTGTGAAGTAAATGAAAACGAACTCATCGAAGATGCGAAAGAGACGTATTGTGTCGAAATTATCGACTTCAGAAGAATCAGGTCGAGGGGCCGACCGATTTTCATCGTTACAACACCAAAAAGGGTGCTTCTCAGTTTTCTTCAGAAGAACATTGAAGCTCTGCAGCACGTACGTATCTCCTGGGAGCTTAAGAGGAACGATAGAGCTATCGTACAATGCCACAGATGCCAAAGGTGAGGGCATGCAGCTACTAACAGCGCACGAGCAGTGCGCTGTCTTAAATGCGCAGGAGATCACCTAACTTACATATGCAAAAGTCAGTTGATACTCCTTCCAGGTGCGCTAACTGCGAGGGCCCACACCCAGCCAATAGTGTGGATTGCCCGACCTACAAAGACCGGCTTGATTATATAGAGACGAGGAGAACAGAGCCAGAACCAAAGAGGTTCGTTCCTGCTCAACCACCAAATACTAATGCGTGGAATAAAAACAGAGGACAGGAGCAAAGCAGCCTCCCAACAACCAGTAATGCGGCGAAGAAGATTCAAGCGATCCCCGGCTCTCCCCCCATTCCTCATCCCCCCCAACTACAGCCAGCTCAAAGTCGTAACACTGATCCTCCTGGCCTAGACACTGGACTTGCGAGATTAGGTTCGGTAACAAGCAGAATATATGAAATCAGGGCACTCATCAACATGGATGGTCTATGCAGAGCACTGGACGACTTCATCGAGGCACTTACCAAAGCCAAAACTCTCCTGGAGAAGCTCACGGCAGAAGTGAATATCCTGGGAAATGTAGAGCAGTACAACCTCTAAATGCCAGTAAAGGCATGCATACTTAATATTGATGAAGTCAATAATAAGCTACCACTTCTGATAGACTTCATTGATAGGCATAAGGTTGACCTTATGTTCCTAATGGAAACCAAACTCCGACAGGAGTATCGACTGAACCTGAGGGGATTTACTACCATTAGGGCAGATCGGACTAACGCAGTGAGAGAAGGAGGAGTAGCTATCCTTATCAGGACGGGGATAGCACACGCAGTGATTCCAGCCCAGCGGAGCGGCATCGAGCATATCGGTGTCGAGCTGGAAGATGAAACCTGTGTGTTTGCAATCGGAGAATGTCACAGCTCGGTTTAGACAATCTGTGTAATACAGGACAAAAAGCACTGCTGGTCGGAGATTTGAATGAGAAGAGGTCTGAGTGGAACTGTGTTGATTACTCCAATGCCAACGGGACAGTGCTGTTAGACTATACGCTAAACAGCGATGTGGTAGTGATGTTCTCAGATGAGCCAACTCTCTACCCCTGGAATGGTGCCACTCCGTTCGCAATTGACCTGGTGATAAACAAAAATATTGGAGATCTGGGAGAACTCAAAGTCATACATGAACTGGCCCCGGATCACGACCCGGTTATGTTTGAGTTAAAGAATAGGGGCAGAGCCAGAACGGCAAAATTCCTGTTCGATCACAGAAACACTGACTGGGCCGGGTACCGAAGGCGCTTGAATAGACTGACAAAAATAAAAAGTCAACTTAGTCGTGGAGACATTGAGATCTAAACCCATTCTCTAATATCTAACATCCAGTTTGCAAGAGATGCAACCACTATGAAAATTGAGGTAAGGGAGGAACAGAATATACTGTCACCCCTTATTAAGGGGTTGATTGATCAGAAGAATGCCACCCGTGAAAGGTGGCAAAGAACGGGGAACCCGGACCATAAGGAGAATATGTTCCTTATGGGCAGGGAAATTAACGAACTGATCAGACAACATAGTAATACGGTGTGGCAGGATAGTCTGGAGAAACTGAACGTGCGGGATCACTCTCTGTGGCGCACGGCAAAGCGTATACTAAAATGCTTCGAACCCGTGCAAGCCGTGGAGAGGGGTAACGTTCGTGCAGTGACGGACCACCAGAAGATAAAACTGTTTGGGGAATATTTCTGCAGTGTGCACCGAAAGTCGCCGGACGTCAACGAGGAACAGGAGGAATGCTCAAGGCGTATAGAACGACTACGAGAGATACCTGCTCTTCCGTTGGGCCCCGATCTGTTTGCCAAAGTAATGGCAAGCAGTGTTGAGCTGTTGGAGGTCGTGAAACGGCTTTCAACACGAAAGGCGCCTGGGCAGGACGGTACTAACAAGATTCTGCTGAAGAATATTTCGCGTAAATCCCTGATGCAGCTACTCAACATCATCAATGCCATTCTGAAATGGCAATATCATCTAGATTGTCTGAAGCGGGCTGTGATAATACCAATATTGAAATCTGGTAAGGACAAACACCAACTTACGAGCTACCGCCAAATCTCGTTGCTTAGCGTGATTGCCAAAGTGGTAGATAAAATCATCCTCAAAAGGCTGCTGAATCTTGAAGGGAGGCTGAAACTCATCCCGGATGTGCAGTTTGGATTCCGCAGAGGTCATAACACGACCTCACAGGTAGTCCGGATTGTGCAGGAAGCTTTCAATAAAAAACTCAACAAAGTCATTACACTGTTGGATATGGAAAAGGCATTCGATACAGTTTGGATCGAAGGTCTGGTCAACAAGATTCTACAAGCAGGCATGCCTTTGAACTCAGTGAGATTGATCGACTCCTATCTTACAGGACGATCCTTTGCGGTAAGGGTAAATAGCAATCTTTCCGGGAGATACCATGTCGAATCAGGTGTTCCGCAGGGTTCGAGCATCTCTTCTCATTTATATTCATTATATACACACGACGAGAGTGAATGCTGCGATATATGCGGATGACACAGAATTATACACACATTCATTCTCGAGCGTGGTCGCTGCTCAAAAGATCCAAATCCATTTGGATTGGGACGTCGTGCTTTATATGGAGAAAAATAAAATCAAGGTCAACGTGGGGAAGACCGAGATTGTCAACTTCACGAAGAGGCGTTGCTTTTCGACGCTCCCTCCTCGTGGAATGAGGGTGTCCGGGATACCTACGTTAGAGAATCGACCTCGGCAAAATACCTGGGAGTAGTACTGGACAAGGGTATGACATTCGGTAAGCGCATCACTCTGGCTATCCAGAGGGCGGGGCTGCTGTCAAGCAAACCTACCCTCTTATAGCCAGAATATCCAGGCTGAGCTTAGAGAGTAAGCTCCTGATATACAAACAGATTATCAGGCCCGCAATGTTATACGCTTGATTTGTGTTTTGTAGCCTGGCCCCCACGCCTCTCTCGAGGCTGGACAGAATGCATAACAAGATACTTCGTATTATCATAAACAATGACAGATACATTCGCCTGGTTGATCTCCGGGAGATCAGCGGCGTCGACTCAGCTCCGACTATATTAGAAAGTTATCATATAACTTTTATAAATATTTCCTACCAAAGAGCCCCCTGACGAGAAATCTCACTCGCATTAGGGAGTATGTCAACGCCCCCCGTAAACAAGCTTTTCCAAGAACGTTAAGAAGAACCTGGCATGTAAAAGGCAGCCAAGGGTTAAAGTAAGACAAATCTCTAAACCCGGTTTTTTGCTTTGAGCTTTTTCCGGGATTTCTCCTGCATACCACTGGCCACATTGCTCTAGCTCGTTCAGTCTCTGTTTGGAACATCTCCCGACCCACGCATAAGCATCGCAGGTGGCTTGGATTCTGCTCATTACCAACCTGTCTTAGAGTATATACGGACATGCCCACTTAGAACGTGGGAGCCGTTCCAAGTGTCTTTCGCCAGGAGGATTAGGGTTCGACTAGACGTTGTAACCGAGTGGTGGACTGGTGAAAGTTCATGGCTCGGCAAGCAACTGGCTGTCCTGATCCTCATCCTTCCAACTCGCGAAGGGTGAAGAGAGAATATACAAGTATATAGGCTGTGACAGATGATATGTTAACATAGTTAAAAACAATAAATTTGATTTGATTTGATTTGACTAATAAGACCGATGATAAAGATTGGCGAAATATGCAAATTTGTCGCTATTTTTACCAACCCTGTATGACAGATGGCTTATTCTATCCTAACGACGAACTGACTGACATGTCATTTGACTTTCTTCAAACCAGCAATGCTATTGTTCTGTTACTAATCATATAAAAAGTAATACTTTTGGATAGGTGAACATTACTATTTGTTTTGGTATAACAGCAATTTTTATGATTTTCAAAAGCTCATATCTCGGAAACTGGACATCAAAACTAATTCAAACTTGCATGTATCTTGTACTACGATATGTATTTGGTATAAAGGGTAACTTTTTAGGTAAGAAGGAAACTATTTTCCTCGTAAGAATGTGTCCTATCTTGCTCTGTTTTTGAAATACAAAAGTATTCAACGTTTTTAGTAAAATCACTTTTTTAACAATTATTCAAAAACCTTTCAACTGATCTCAATAGAACCTAATACACTTATTTCTGGTAATGAGAGCCTTCTTTAATAAATTATTAATCACAGTGGCGTCACAAAGGGTATTATAATTGATATTTAGACAAATTATTGTATCCCACTGTGTTTTTGTATGTTGATTTTTTCAGGATTGAGCAATTGAAGATACTCATTTTTTGTCTTTAATTTTTTTTTTGTATCTTGCTTCATTTTTGGGAAACAATTTAAAAGTCGTTCTCTTGCATGTAACACGAATTTATTTCTTTAAATTTATTAGAAAATGAGAAAATAAAATTCATGAAAATACCGCAAAAAATGACAAACATTTTGTTTAAAACCCTTTCACTCATGAATTTTTGTATTTTGGAATAAAAAAATTTGGATTTTGCAAATATAATAAATGAATTTTTCTAAGATTTTTGAGCCTATAGAAAATTTTTTGCGACAGCCAATTTTTGTGATAAGGGTTGTGCTAAATTTAGTACACCATGAGCAAACGGTATATGGGATATTATAATATGAGAATACAAATTTTGTGATAGTCATTGCAATTCAGTAAAAATGTTTCGTGAAAATCAAAAAATAACCGAAAACGAAAGTAGAAATGTCGCAGCATACTCTGTAATATTCCAAGACTATTTTTATATATCAAAATGTAGGTAGGTAATTCAGTTGATTCTGGCAAGTTTTTGTGCTAATCTAACTACCCGTATTCTTGTTCTTCCTCTGAACCTATGTCCAAGTAAATAAACGAGCATTCTGAATCAATCTCGTTCTCATGAAATTTACCCCCAGAAGCTTCCAAATTAGTGCCCTAAGTCAAGTCACTTTCGATTTCATTGACATTCTATCAGATAAATTGTTTTCTATTATTGATAATAGCTTCTGATTACTTAAGGCCCTTCTAATAACCATGTCAATCAATGGTACTGTGAAAATAACAAAAAATACATTTTTTAATGATATAAAGTGAGGTTATGTCTACCACATATGCAATGCCACTAGCTCACACTGTACTAAATTTAGCACACCGAAATTCATGTTCTAAACTCCAAAATAGTGATAAAATGTTTAAATATTTTGAATCGAGTACGTAAAACACTCTAATGTGAACACACAGTATTTTTTTCGATGAATAAATTCCACACTGAAAAATTCAAAAATGACATACACCAAACTGGTGACCCAGATGATAGGATTCGTCCATTCTCGTCAGCTGAAGTTTTCTAAAATACTTCCTGAAGAATCTGATAGATGACAGATAAAATTACAGTTGGAAACTAAAATAACAACTTATAAAACCATGGCAACAATACTTGGATTTAACAGTTTTCTGCACACAAAAAAAAACAAGAAAGTTGTGTACTAAATTTAGGACACCATGAGCGAAAGGGTTAATGCAAAGTTCGCACCTGCGAACAACATATTCTGTAGCTGCACGGTGTGATATCTGGTGCTGCTTGACGGATTCTTTCCCGGAGAGTACCTTCGTCGTTGATGGGCTCAGCATGAACTGTGGTTTACATTTTGCACCCTATACAAAAATCCATAAGCGTTAAGTCAGGAGAGCTCATAGACCCAAGGAATTTTGACGCCCTGTATCTCAAAAACGAAGCAAGTTAGGATATATGATTATAGGAAACAAAAATCTCATTTTCCAAAAAAAAAATTGATCCTAAACGTTTGGAGGTTTAACCCTGGGTCACCCTGTAAATGTGATTCAAATATTTATATTCGATAGGCTACCGTCGGCGTCGGGCCAATTTATTATCTTCATTCCGCATTCTGCATTTTGGTATATTTCTGCACAGGTATCTCAATACAACTGCAATGTCGTCAGCATCAGAAATCAATTTACTTTCGAAATGAGTTGTAGATATCAGTTTATTGATATAAAATATAACTGTAATTGTAAGACACGCTTATTGTTACTGATAGAGAGTTGTGCAGAGTTTTTCTCATTTTCCAAATTTGTTCTATTCTTCAAATTTGTTTTTATTTTCCTATTTGCAAGAAAACTAATCCAGTAGCAGACAATTTATTGGAAACACGATAGCATCAATAGATTACATTAGATTAGTTTTATTTCCTACAAATACTACCTACATATTATGAAGTAAACATAAAAAAAACACAATTATCATTTTGACAGAGTATATAAGCCTATGCAGAGGCGTCGGGAAGGAAAGAACAATATAACACGGATACAATCAATATACATACATACAACAAATATACAATTCTCAAGTAAAAGTTACTTACTTAACACGTTCGCGGACAGTAGGTGAAAACGGGGGGCTCAAAAAAAGCCACTACCAAAAATATAAAAAATAAAAATATTTGTTGACCAAAAAGTAACCGGCACCAAGCAGAGGCCATTTTTTGTTTTTTTTTGCAAAAAAACTTGAGCATAATATGCCGTCTTGTCCCTATAAAAATGTTTTTTGATTTGCTGGGACAGTGACGTTAAATGCCGTCAAGTACAACTCATTATTATTCTGAAGAGTTCTACTTTTTGTCAAATTCTTCTGTATCGCTCGATACACAAGGCTGTTTTTTCCGGACATGTTTCACATGTGTAGGTATTTCGTTTCTTTGCGAATTTTTTTTCCGCGTATTGCCTGCACCTTATGTAGTGGTTCTTGCTAAGACCATTTTCTGACATAAAATTAGGGTTCGCAATATCATCATCCGCATTGAACGCTTCTGATTTGGAAGATCCTTCCGTGTATCAATCCTCAATCCTCCCAATTCTTTACCGATCAATTGATTTTCCCTGTAAATAAAAACGAGAATTATTTATCAGATTTTCCAAAACAAACGATATGCTTATAATTTGTGTTTGTGCTGGGACAGCACCTATAAAAACAATTCAAAGTTGTCGGCATATGCCGTCGTCGTCACAAATTTGTTACAAACAAATGAAACAAATTCGCCCCGCGTGTATAAAAAAATATCAAAACTCCACCTACTTCTACTAGCTAATTACTTTTGCTTATGAACTACTTTTTGTAGTATTTGAAACACGTACCACACTCCACAGATATGTACACAACCACAGATAAACAGCAAATGCACCTGTTGAACATTATTTGAAGTTAGAACTTATGCATGGCCAGATCACGTAATTTTATGTTTTCTTCTGGGACAGTAAGCATCCGTCGCATAGAAATCATATGCAGTGCTGTCGGCAACCGCCGCGGTGAACCCAGAATGAAATTAGAAATCGGTCGGCATATCCCGTCTTGTCCCTGCACATAGCGCGGGATATGCCGCTCTGTCCGCGAACGTGTTAAATTTTCAAATTGAGAAGTTTAATGGTGATTCCTGTTAATGATCACAATATTTCAGATTGTTTGGGAAGTTCAGTTACTCACATGAAAATCCTTGAAATTTCAAATTGTTTCCCCTATTCCAACTTCTATACTTGAATTGTTATTGTTTAAATTATTATTTTTGTCAACCGATTGCACCCCTAAACGCAACCCTCAGAAGTCTTCGAGAGACTTGTGTGAGGTAGGGAAGACGCAGCCCTCACCTTTTAACATGTGATGCAATGCACGAGACCAATGACCAAGCTGGGATTTCGACCCTTGACCCTACGCTTGAAAGAAGAACGTTCTACCAACACGGCCACCACTGGTATAGTTGAACCCTCTGGCTCCGGAAAGAAACATATAAATATAGACTGTGTTTTGCGGTAATATTCTGAAGTTTGTCATACTAAAATCCAAACGTTTTAGGCAATCTGTATTCTATATTACTTTCCTCTTTCATACGAATGCTGGTATTTCCTGAACAAGCTACCAGATAACATACCAGAAATACCCACTATTTTCTACGTCACTGCAGTATTATATATTTGTGAATTTTGTTAAGTGACCCAGTTAAATACCCCTCCATTTCAAAAATCTAATTTAATTCGAGACGTAAATCTGTCGAGGATTTAACAAAAGTCTCCAGAATAATGAAATTCATTTCTTCTCCATTCCCTCTGAAGTGTGTTTGGGAACCTATTGGTTGGATGTTCCACTATTTGGATGCAAATTAAAATGTTGAAAGTGATTTCGCGCTTCACAGATGTAAGGTAGAAGTCACTGGCGTATTTTTTTCTGTTTTCCGGAGAAAAAAGTTTTCTTGGCTAGCACTTGTAATTATTTCCATTCTTGTTTTCTTCTACTGGTTTCTATGAAAACGAAAATATAAATAATGTGAATATTGATATAGGGAAAATAATTTTAAAAAATATATAAATAGCATTGAACACTCCATTGTTTAGAGGTCGCGCATTGAACAATTTATAGAAACTACACCTAGAATCTGAAACGTTTTCGAATTCCTGCCTACTGAATTTAATGACATTGCAGGCTTACTACCCCTCCTGACATTCTTCGTCTTGAATTTTCTCGAAAATACCAGGTACTTTTTCAAATCAACATCACAGATAGGTCATTATCTACAGATAAGTGCTACTTGACATACCATAGTCTCTTTGTATGTTTTTGTAGAAAGTTTTCGAAATAATTCATGAGAAAGAAGTTAATTTCAAAGAATTACTTAAAGGAATCCCCATTTGCGATCAAACATGCATGTTTCATCGAAGACTTATTTATTTGCTTCGTTTATTTTCTGTTTTATTTGGTTGATGACATCATAGTTCCGCCATATTGGATTGAAAGATATCTCCTCCGCCGTCATTTTGAAAATAAATGACCACTTTTGATATGTCATCGAATGGCCCAAAATTATCAACAGAATTCTATTGTCCAACTTGAAGAACAACTTTCGTTCGGATTGGATTCGTTTTTCTGGCTTTGGATTTGTATATACTTCAAGACATGTATTTATATCAATAGGCAAAAAGTTTATAAATACCTACACATAGACACCATATACATTCAGATACATATTCGGTCTGATTCTTTAGAAAGTGTTTATCATAGTGGATAATTAGTAAGGTTGTTAAATAACCACTTTGTTAACCACCTATATAATTCCACTTTATACTTTCGGCATTCTGTATGATCCCATTTTATCAAAGTTGTTAATAAGAGAAGAGAAGTTAGGTACACATCTTCTTTTTAATGGTTAACTGTCAATTCAATAACCTCTAAAATATTTTAATTTTCTGAGAAGTTCTGAAAACATTTTTTTAATCAGTTACCTATAGAATAATGTCTGAAGGTTAATAGAGGAGGTTCTATAACTTCTATGTTTGTTTCTTGATACTTTTGGGATTTTTCTCTTCTCGTTTCTAGAAGTAAAAATATGACAAGTATTTCAATATATTTGTATAAAGGACAGAAATTCGGCTGATACTGATACCTTGTATTCACAAATATTAAGGAAAACAATCATATATACCTACCTATCTATGAAGGTTTTGGGTCCGAGATAAAATGGTAAATCTGTTTTTTTTGGAAAACTAAGTGTCACTGACTCGGCTGAATTTCTCTTTTTGGTATCTAATGATGAAATTTTGAAGGTAGGTCAGGGCAGGTCTGTGCTACAGATATTTTGAAATACTTATCTTTATTTATAGAAATAGGGAGAGAAAATCTTAGGAATATAAAGAAATAAATGATCTAGGTATTGAATATCCATACCTAAATCTTCATTATTGATATTTACATCATTTTCATGTACTGCTTCCTTTTCTTCATAGTTTATATAATTATGTTCTATACAAATGTTGTGTAAAACAGCCGCAGAATATATAATCAGCCCTGAAATTCTATGACTGTAGTGTAGAACTCTGTGATGAAGTAGACTCCGGAACTTTTGTTTCCACAATCCGAAACACCTTTCAATAACAATCCGTGTTCTACAATGTTTTTTTGTGTATCGCCCTTCTGGAGTATTCTCTTCAGCATCTGGAATAGGTGTCATGAGCCATGGCAACAACGGATATCCAGAATCACCAAGTAACCATGACTCATGATCACCTACTTCAAATCCTCTTCTCATATAGAAATTGATAGTAGATACATTCCATATTGCTGCATCATGGACTGATCCAGGATATCTGGCATGGACTGCCAATAATTTCATTCTAGAATCACAGACCTGAAACAATTTAAAGTTAATATACCTACTGCTTGTATCTGCTTAACAGTAATGAAGTAGGTACCCTACACAACACCCTAACATGTCCCCAATCTGTCACAACTTTATACGTCTCAACTACTAAAGAGTTTGTGATTATTGCTTCCTTCCTATATTTCCTTGCTGGTACATATTTTTGTTGTTTTTTCCGTCAACCAGCTGTCGTCCCCTTACGAACGGCAGCCCTCAAAAGTCGAAACTTGTGCGAGCCAAGGATTAACGAGGTCTTACCTTTTAACGTGCGATTCCTAGCACGAAGCTATGTGGGTACAATCAATAGCTCCCAAAACATTGGGAAACTGGTACTTTTCCATAAATCTAAAATAATACTCAATCAATTATTATTACATAGTTACAAGCGCAATATACTGACCATAGTTTTATTTACAGTTTGTCTTCTGGTCGAGTTCGAAATTTGACTAGGTTACGAAATACATGTAATCCTAGAATTTCTATAATTTTCTGGATTGCTCTACTAGCTCTTGGCTGTGACATGGCTACATTGCAATCAGTACCCAAAGAATCCTGATAAGAACCTTGTGCTTGTAAGTGTAATGCAGCAAGCACCTAAAATAGTAAAATAGTGAACTATCTATGGGTATATGATGATTATGTTGTAGTGCGCTACCCCTTTTGTTTGAAATGTTTTGCGTTACCTATTTAGCGTTACGTACTTCTCGATGCGTTGACTAATGTTATCTAAGAAGAACTATTTCGTGAGTGCATCAAGTGAGCCGGCGCGACGAACACGGGGAGATAGACTATGCGGCGATTGGGAAGTGGACAGTTGAATAGGACAAGCGTCAGGGGACGTCAGAAAAATGGTGCTGTCACAGCTGTCACATAGATTTTGAAACCAATAATTCTTGGGATTATTGTGGATAATCCCTGTATAGGATATCAATATCAAATCTACACTGGATACATGTATTGGTATCAACTGAAAATCATTGCTTCGTTGTCGCTGTTTGCTGCTTGTTGCTGTCATTCAGGTGATCTCTTTCCTATCTATTCCCCGATACATCTAACTTTCGTTGCCCTGATAAGACTATGAACAGTTTCGTGCGTACCGACTCCCGAATTTGAACTTTAGGTAATAGTTTCGCCGCGTATTTAGATGATTTGAGTTATTTTAAGTTAGAACCTGTGTTAATTTCCAATAAATTATGTCTTTATTGAATAAAGAATTCCTCGGGATCTGCTTATTTCCGTTTGTCTGGTAACCTTTTTCCCTGATTACTCGTATTTATTTGAAGAGTCTCATTGGCTCATTACAAATGGCGCTCAACTTGAAGGCATTAATTCTTATCGTGCTACATAAGAATTCGTTTGTCGTGGTCAGATAAACGGTTACAAGCGTACCTGTAGGATTTTTTTTCGTAAAATATCGAGAAAAAAAAAATTAAATATCTGAAAATGGTTAAAACAAGGAAAACGAAATCTCATCAGGAAATGGACGGTGTTTCTAACCAAACTGTTTCTGATGCATTAACTGCATTAACGGGTGTAATTCAGAACATGAACAGAATGTTAATTTAGAAAGAAATACCACAATTATGCAAGAACTGTCATTGAAAATGTCCAATGAATTGAGATCTTAAAATGACAAACGTAACATTAAAACGGATGAGAGTGAAACAAATGTGAACTCGAATGTGAGAGGTGAATGTAGCACAGTGACTCTCAGGGAAAACCTTTCGGAGAACGTTGACACGTCATATATAACAGCTTGGAAAGATTTGGGGGGTAATGTTATTCAATTTTCTCCAGAAGGATCGTTACATCCTATAATTTTTATTAAAAAAATTGAGAAATTATTCATTGATGCAGGGGTGCCACCTAGCAAAAGAGTTGGTTTCGTTATTAATACACTTCGCGGGTCAGCTTTGAATTGGGGACAAATGAAAGAGGAATCCTTCGTCGATTTCGACCAATTTAAAACAATGTTTTTAGGACGCTACTGGGGTCCGATACAAGAACGGGTATTATATCAGAAACTAAAATTTGGAACGTTCGAGAGGGGTTCTCGAGCGGATTATTTTCTAAAAATCATATCTGAAATGAAATTGCTTTCTTCGCTTTCGTTAGCTGAAAATGAAATGGTGAAGATGGCAGTTGAACACTTTTCACCAGAGGTTCGACGAGGAATAGTGATATCTGGGTTGAAAACGGTAGATGATGTCGAGAACCATTTGAGGGAGATCGATAAAACATTTGAACGCGAAATTTTCGAAAATCGAAATTGAAAATAGGAATCGAAGTAGGAATTGGCGTGAAGACCGGAGGAATAACGACCAATTTCGAGGAAATCATCAAGGGGGCTTAAATCCGGGTAACCAGCAGGTAGACCCTATAAGAAACAGGCAGGTGAATAATAATAATGGGGAGGCGTCGGTGTCTTCTATTTTGGGCGATCCAGCGGAGCTTCTTGAGGAAGCTGAACCACATAATATTAAATCTTTTGGGGTGGTTCCTGTGGTGGAATTTTCAGTTGAAACATTCCCAACTACAGTATTAATAGATTCTGGTAGCAGAATTTCATGCATTTCGCAAGAGTTCTTGGAACGTATTTTGAAGAAAAATCCTTCTTTGCACAAATTTCCTGTCAATCAAACTACACTGGTGGGAGCTTGGGCTTCTCAGAAGAATAGAGTCGTGAGAGAACAAGTTTATTTACAATTCTCCAACGAAGAGTTGACGTTTGATTTTGTCTGTGTGGTCGTCTCAGGGCTTATTCGGGATGTTTTACTGGGAAGTGACTGGTTGGAAGATTTTTCTACGGTCATAAATTATTGCGACAAAACCATTTGCGGTGTTGCCAAGTCTAAAAAAATTTCGGTTAGTTTTCAGAGTTGAACCTGAAGCCGATATTAAGATTTTGGTAAGCGAAATTACTGCTGATCCAGAAATTTGGAATTCAAAAGAAAATAAATATGTATATTCAGAGACAGATATTCGCAATGTGGTTTGCAAAGCCGAGGCATGCAGCGATATTGATAGGTTAACTCTGAATAATATTCTGTTAGAGTTCAAAGATGTTTTTTCTAACAAACCTGGTTGTACAAGCTGTTATGTGCATCGTATTGAATTACGGGATTATACACCATTCTATAAAAAGTCCTACCCGATTCCAAAATGTCATCGTACTGAAGTTAGGAGACAGATAGAAGAAATGATAGACTGGGGGTTTATTGAATCAGCCAGGACAGAGTATGTAAGTCCACTGGTGGTGGTTGCGAAGAGAGATGGAAGTATTAGGGTGTGTTTGGATGCTCGTTTCCTGAACAAAAGGATGGTTAAGAATCATGTAATTTCTCCCAATCCCAGTGAACTATTGCACAGTTTCTCAAGGAAACAAGTAATGAGTATTGTGGATTTAACGGCTTCGTATTGGCAAATCCCAATACTGTGTGAACATAGAAAGTTTACAGGGTTTTCCTTTGATGGAAAGACATATGTTTTTAAGGTTTTGCCTTTCGGGCTCTCTACTTCAGTGGGAAGTTTTATAACAGGACTGACTCAAATTCTAGGACCTGAAGTAGAAAATTTTGTTATACCTTATGTGGACGACTTAGTAATATATTCAATAGATTTGAATACTCATTTTCAACATTTGAAAATTGTTTTAACAAAATTCCGAAGAGCTAATATTACAGTGAAATTAAAAAAATCCAGATTTGTGTGTGAATCTGTTAAATTTTTAGGGCACATAATCACACCGGATGGTGTGGAAATGGATTCCACACGAGTGGACGCCATTGCAAAATTTCCGGCTCCACGGAATTTGAAGGAACTTAGGACACTTTTAGGGGTTGTGAACTATGATAGGCGGTTTTGTGACAATTTTTCTAGTTTGACAATTCCGTTACTGCGGCTATTGAAGAAGGGAACTGTGTGGCGGTGGTCTGAAGAAGAAAAACGGGCATTTCAAGGCATAAAGGACGCTTTTTTGCGAGTTACTATGTTGTGTCATCCTCTTCCAGATCAACGTTTTTATATCCAAACGGATTCATCAGGATATGGCA
The DNA here is from genome assembly GCA_944452925.2 of Chrysolina oricalcia. Classification (NCBI taxonomy): domain Eukaryota; kingdom Metazoa; phylum Arthropoda; class Insecta; order Coleoptera; family Chrysomelidae; genus Chrysolina; species Chrysolina oricalcia. The sequence continues at coordinate 25,866,357 of OX101811.2, forward strand.
TGGGTGCATGTTTATATCAGAAAGATCCTGCAAACGACTGTAGGAATGTCATTGCTTATACGAGTCGGACGTTAACGCCTGTTGAATCTCGATATACTGTAACAGAAAAGGAGGCATTAGCTATAGTTTTTGCACTTCGTCAGTGGAGGATTTATGTGCTAGGGCAGCCACTGACAGTAGTTACTGACCACAAGGCTCTAGCTTTTATGATGAGTTGTCGTCTCCTCAATGCTAGGTTAACCAGATGGACGCTCTTTTTGCAAGAATTTGATTTCGATGTTGAATATTGTAAAGGATCTGAAAATGTGGTAGCTGATGCTTTATCTCGTTTTCCGTTGAACAATGCAGATTTGCAAGATGTTCCAGAAATACAAAATGTTTCTATTTGTGTAGTTTCAGAGTTGTTTGAAAAAATACGGCAACAGTTTGTAGGCATTGTCGAAGCACAGGAATCAGATGAGTTCTGTAAGAAAATTATTCAGGCCATTACTAATGTTGGAGCAAATAGTAATGGTGATAATTATAATAATTGGTATCAGGTTCACAATGGTCAATTATTCCGAAAGGGTACCCAGAATAACCCTGGATTCAAATTATGTTTACCGAAATCTTTTATAACCAATATGATTCGATTTGAACCTGAAGAAAATGGTCATTTCGGGGCACAAAAGTGTTACTCTGCTATTAGAAAACTTTATTTCTTTCCCAAAATGCGAGAACTGATTCGCAAATTGTTAGCTGGATGTGAACTGTGTCAGAAGGCAAAAATATCGCCGAAATCTGTCGGTGAGATGAATCCAGTTTTGCCAACGGGATGCGGTGATATAGTTTGTGCAGATTTGATGGGGCCCCTTCCTCAATCTAGAGGAGGAGTTACCCAACTACTCGTGGTGATGGATGCTTTTTGTAAATTGGTACGATTGTATGCTCTCAAGAGGGCGACAGCTTTTGCGATACTGAGAGTACTTAATAATCATTATTTCCCTGATATCGGCAAACCTAATGCAATATTGACGGATAACGGAACACAGTTCCAAAGTAATTTGTGGGCCAACACTTTGAAAAATTTGAATATACGGGTAATACATACATCTGTATATTACCCTCAGGGAAATATGACAGAAAGGGTGAATCGTGAAATCGGGAGGATTCTTCGATCATTTTGTTATGCACGCCATACAAAATGGAGTTTTTATCTTCGAGAAATTGAGAATTGGATAAACGGAGCTGTGCACGAAAGTACGGGGTTTTCTCCAAATGAAATTCACTTTGGAATATCTCGAAATAATCCTTTTGCTAGAGTTATTGAATATCCACCGGCACCGTCGATGTTGAAAAAAGAGGCGATGATTTTATTAGCTGAGAAAAAATTGAGAAAAACATCTGAGAATCGTCAGAAAAGACATAACAAAGTAAACTCTTGTTTTGAATCATTTTTACCTGGTGATCTAGTTTTAGTTAGATCCCATAAGCTTTCTTCCTGTGAAAATAAGGAGATCAAGAAATTCTTCTTGCTGTTTGAAGGTCCTTACGTGGTTCAATCCAAGAAAGGAAATAATTCCTATGACATTATTGACAAATCACAAGGGGTTTCTGTGGGAATTCACAATGTTATAAACCTCAAGAGGTTCAAACCTTCTGTTAGACTAGATTAAATCTCATTAAAAAATTATATTCGATTTAATAGGGGGGTAATGTAGTGCGCTACCCCTTTTGTTTGAAATGTTTTGCGTTACCTATTTAGCGTTACGTACTTCTCGATGCGTTGACTAATGTTATCTAAGAAGAACTATTTCGTGAGTGCATCAAGTGAGCCGGCGCGACGAACACGGGGAGATAGACTATGCGGCGATTGGGAAGTGGACAGTTGAATAGGACAAGCGTCAGGGGACGTCAGAAAAATGGTGCTGTCACAGCTGTCACATAGATTTTGAAACCAATAATTCTTGGGATTATTGTGGATAATACCTGTATAGGATATCAATATCAAATCTACACTGGATACTATTGATGCACGTGTATTGGTATCAACTGAAAATCATTGCTTCGTTGTCGCTGTTTGCTGCTTGTTGCTGTCATTCAGGTGATCTCTTTCTTATCTATTCCCCGATACATCTAACTTTCGTTGCCCTGATAAGACTATGAACAGTTTCGTGCGTACCGACTCCCGAATTTGAACTTTAGGTAATAGTTTCGCCGCGTATTTAGATGATTTGAGTTATTTTAAGTTAGAACCTGTGTTAATTTCCAATAAATTATGTCTTTATTGAATAAAGAATTCCTTGGGATCTGCTTATTTCCGTTTGTCTGGTAACCTTTTTCCCTGATTACTCGTATTTATTTGAAGAGTCTCATTGGCTCATTACAATGTCCAGTATTCATCAACCATAGTTTACCTTCAAGTGCAGTGGTATAAAAGTTATTCGTTTACTGAAATAATGAACATGGGGTTCTATTAAAGTACACCAGTATTTTTGGCATGTGGTATATTTTTCTGAATTTGAAGTCACTAATATTAAATGGGTTTGTGGAGTCCCGCAAGTGTATATTATTCGATGCTATCTGTCTCCTGTAAATAATTAATTAATAATCAACAGTAATAAGTACTAACACCTATCTACTATCTACTATTTTTTAAATAATATAGGTATATCCTTTCTTACCTCTGAATTATTTCCTCAGCAACATTCAGTATTGGAAAATGAAACAAATTTCCTGCAACTAGAGCCATTTTAGATGAATCTTCCAGACCAAAACTGTCATAAATCAGAAATGTTTCTATTTCTATCAGTAAATTAGGGTAGTTGAATTAATCACTTTGATAGTGGTTAACCAATTGTCAGTTGTTAAATATCCTTCCATTTTGGCCATACTAAATATATAAAGTGATTTAAATAATCACTGACCTTCATATTAATCACCCACATGACAGTTGTTCAGTTAACCACTCGGAGAATCGGACCGAATATAAACATATGTGAACATGAATACCATCCAACTTCAATTGTCAGGAAACACCTGAAGATGGAAAAATAAAAATACAGAGTAAAGATATATAATAAAGTTGAATCACTAAATTGAATAAGCTTTTATAGTAAGGTACATATAGAATTTTGACTTGCGTGTAAAAGTATCTCAATATGGCTTCACCCGACCAATTTGCTGATGTTAAATATCGAGAGCGGTACAGAATTGATTGAATAATTTGCTCATTGCCACGACTGGAGATTTTAGAAGTATGTTAGTTCTTGTATCAGGTAAGTAAAAGGTGGGTTCATTCATAGAGTTCAGTCTCGACACATGAAATTTAAAATTTTAATGTAATTAGATTGTTTAATAATAGAAATAAAGGAATAATGATAATAGGATCTTGGGTTCTGAAGGGACAGTAGTTCGATTTTATTCAATGATATTCGATTGTCGATACCTTGTTCAGCATAAACTCCATATAATTTATTTGTGAAGCCTATTTGGATAGAGTCTATTGTGTGTATAAATAGGCGACTATAGAAACCATACTCTAGCTGAGATCTCACGTACCTATAGGCATCAAAAACAGTTATAAAACTGCACTGGTTACGAAAGGTTTTACTGTTTTGGATAGAGAAGCTCAATTTTGATTCAGAAATTACACCAATATCCCTTGTTTGGTTGATTTTCTGAAGGAGTATTATTTATAACGTATAGTCATGTTGTATGATGTGTCAGGGCATATTGAGAGTATTTACATTCATTTGTCTCGAGAGAAAGAATGATTTCGTTGCACCAAACATGCAAGAATTCATCTTTTTGTAGGATCAGATACAATGGGTCAAAATATTTCCAAATCATCTGCAAATAGTGAGAAGTGACTTGAGACATTAGTTCCTATATCATTAATAAAAAGTGAGAATGAGAGAGGTGCTAGGTTCCTACGTTGGAAGGCACCGCTGCGCTGTTTGCAAAGATTTGTGACCTCTATAATCTACGAACTGTTAGTTATGACAGAGCGAAAAAGGTTCAATAAATGAGTGTCAAAACCATATGAGTGAAGTTTATTGATGATAATATCATGATCCATCTTGTCAAATGCCTTCAAGAAGTCAATGTGAACAATATCTACTTGTAGGTTTTGACTAAATGCATTAATGACTGTGTGAAGCACAATAAGTTGGTATTTGTAGATCTATACTGAAGAATCCGTGTTGATTAATAGAGATCAAGTGCAAGTGCTCTTACTATAATAGCAGGAATATGCTACAGGCCGCTGCTACAATCAATCGTTGCACAATAAGCGGATAATCCTATTTTTCAATTGCATACACTTGATCTCGGTGGCTGATTGTTCTGAGCAGAGCGAATTCGAGTGGATGGCCTTTTTCGATGAATCACTGTCGTTTACACATTTCAGTGGCATATTGAGTGAAAGCCGGTTCTGTTCACTTCATTCATCGCAAGAGAAGAATAGTAAATTGGTTTCTCAAAGAGCGGGTTTCAAAGCTTTTTGAGAATATAAAAGAACACTTTCATTCACACCAAACATAGATTTATTGAATTTTTGCGCTAACGGATTTGATTTTATTCCACAGTCGATTAAGTCCAGATTATGTGGAATTGTGGATTATTTTGCAATATTTTATTCTAAATATTAGGCATGTAGGGCAGAAAATTCCGCACACTGCGATATAAAATTTGAATTATTATTGGAAACCCTGAAAATCCACACTTCATTAGTGTAAATTGGTGTTGACTCTTTGCTAGTTGAAGAACAATAAATATACAGGGTGTTCCAAACTCGATAGCCTATTAGACGTTTCTGGAAATTGGGACATGGGATAATTTTGGTTTCTCAGATAAAAAGTTTTCCTCTATCGATCTAGAATATCTTAAGTGCTGCGGCGTTGCCGCTTCTATCGAAAAGTAGCAACAACTTTGATATTTTGAATTAAATACTCTTTATATTATTGCATTTTTCGCTTTGCTATCGGTTTCCGATTATTTTCATTTCATTTTTCCCCATACCTATTTCCACTGGTTTTCGACAAAATCAATAATTACCTTGGTTTTTGTGCGAAAAATAGCTTTAATTAAATGTTTATTACTGCAGTATACGTCGAGAGCTGAGATTTTGGATGTAGTCTGACCATGTTCTTGTATTAGTTATGACTAGGGGAATTCGTTCCTTATTATACAGGGTCGTTAAAAATGTGATTTCACCTATAGATACAAAAGTGATGAAAAGTGCAAGGATATTATCAGACATCCTGAAAGACAATTGAATTTTCTTTCAAATGATGTATTATGTTCCTATATCTAAAGAGTCAGGTTTCCGAAATGAAAGCAAGTTTTTTATAAAAATTGGATTATTTTGCTATATTTTGTATTGGGTAGATGTAAAATGTCATGGAACATGCCATTTTGAAAATTCGAAAATCAGTACGTTAATAATAAAATATTTGCGCGTTCATCAACGTGAATTTGATTAGGAAAGAATCAAGATGGTAGACAATAATTATTCAAATGAAAATCTGATTAATTTTTGTCGAATTTGTCCCATATTTGTAACTATTCATCTGATATTGATATTTTGTATTTTTTCCGCAACAGTCTTTTCCAAAACTAATATTGCATGAACCAAGAAATTCAGATTTGAACGAAGTATGTTTGGTTCGGTTTTTCATCTCCATGATCATTTTATCTCCCATTCATGAATTAATGAAATTTGTATCTTCATAAGTCCATGTTGAAATTCATTCACAGAAATCAACACGTTTTGAAGGATCACCTCTATGTAAGGCATAATCTCTCATGAATTTGTGATCATGCATTTTATAATTTTTCAAAATACTTGAAATTTTCAATAGAAGGAATGTTTAATCGCAAAAACAATCATTTTTGGGCTACAGAAAATCCTCATTTCATAAAAGAAAGGGAATTTCAAGAAAAGTTTTCTTTAAATATATATTGTTTGCTAATAAACAATGAATTATCATATCGTATTTATAAAGAAAACTTGAATTCAAGAAAATAATTGAATATACTGAGAAAAACAGTTAGTCACTTTTTGGACAATTTGCCGCTTCTTGAATATCGAAGTTGTTGAAATCAGTAGGACTGAGCTTTCCCTCACTATAGACAAGAAGTGAGCAGATAACTGACTAAAACCTTTGAAGATCGGTTGAGTCCACAGCCTTGGCCACCGCAATCCCCGGATCTAACTCCTCTAGATTTTTACCACTGGGGAAGAATCAAACAGATTTTATTTGGAACACCAGTGAATTTGAGAGACGAATTGGAACAGAGGATAATACGTGGTTTCGAGGAAATTCGGCCAGAAGAGGTTCAAAGAGCAACCACTAACCATATAATGACTTCGATTCACGAATATGCGAGTAAATGGTCAGCACTTTGAACACATGAATAAGTGATTAATATGACCTTTATTTGTTTATTGATTGAAATCAAATTGAGTTCTGCTTAAGGTGAATCATGATTTCTTAACAGTCACACGTATTTCAGATGCCCTGAATGGCAGATAAAATTATCATGGAGATGAAATACCGAACCAAGCATACTTTGTTCAAATCTGAATTTAAATTTCTAATCACTGTATTTCTCGGTTTATGCAATATTAGTATTTGAAAAGACTGTTTTGAAAAAAATACAAAATATCAATATCCCATGAAGAATGACAAATATGGGACAAATTCGACAAAAATGTATCACATTTTCATTTGAATAATTATTATTGTCTTCCATTTTGATTCTTCGCTAATGAAATTGAAGTTAAAGAACGCGCAAACGTTTTATTAATTGTACAAATTTTCAGAATATTTGATAAAAATACAATTTTCACCACTTTTGTATCTATCGGAAAAATCACAAATTTTGAACGACTCTGTATAATGGAGAACGAATTCCTTCAATCATAGCTAATACACAGGACACTGTCAATTTACATCCAAAATTTCAGCCTTCTAGGTATCCAAATACTACATACAGTAATAAACATTCAAAGGAAGCTATGTTTCGCACAAAAAATAAAGAAATTAATAAATTTGTCAAAAACCAGTGGAGATAGGTATGGGGAAGGAACATATGAAAATAATCTAAAAGCAGTAGCAAAGCGATAAATGCAATTATATAAAGCGCTGAAAATGTTTTAGAGCAGAACTGATTATTCAAACAAACAAATTTTCAACATAATCCTATATCCCGTTTTCCAGAAACGTCTAATAGACCATCGATTTTGGAACACCCTGTATATCTGAATATATTTGAAATTGCTGCTCATAGAGTAATTATTGAGCGAGTTTCCTTTAGTAAATCTCCAAAAACGAACGACATTTTGTATTCTTTCTTCTTGATATTCTTACTGCACCATGCGCAAATAGTGATGACTCAAGAAATATTCCAATGTTTCTTGGATCTCATCTCGCATATTCACGCATAACCTCGTTAATATCACTTCTCAAGCTAATAAATTACCGTACGGGAGTTATCTCCCCAGACATCAGTTTGTCTGGGTACGTGTTACCGAACTGAAATATTGAATCCATCATTTCCATTTCAATTAATCAAAGTTTCACCCTGAATTCCTCGCGTCTCTTTCACAATAGGCTACTAGATTTGTGATGACTGTAATTAATGCATTCCACGTTACGTCTGTCTACACGCAGAAAAATCCGACAGACTGATTATCGTGGTACTTGATAACCCGATCGTGGAACAAATCACAGCTCCGACTAGTAAACTGTACTCTTGCAAAAGTGAACGTGAAAATTCAGATGTTGACTATTTCGTGTATAGATAGATAGATAGATGATACCGAAACTAACGTTACAAAACGTTATAAAACTTTTTTTTCTGGTAGAAATCGCTCTAAGATGCTTCATAGTTTATCATACTTTCCTGGCAGAAATATAGTCGATTTATTAATCAGTTACCAGTATTATCAACTCAAGTCGATTAATGGTAGTTACCCCCCATAGCAAAAAAAAATACTAACGATTTTGTCTTTACAAGGGATAAGAGTATTAATTACCACATTCTCAGGGAATCTGAATGCGAATCAAGTTTTGAGATTACTTCTCATCCAAGATTTTCATTTTCATACTGTGCCAGATATGCAGCCAAATTTGCTCTATAAATGAAACAAATATGAAACGTTGAAATAAGCTATGCAACCGATACTAATATTGATTGTACACAATTGATATTTTGTTTCGAGGAAGATGATATTTGCACTAGACATATACCACATGTTGTGGATAAGCTGTTTTTTAAATTTCATTTAATTTTTATCATCATTATTTGACTACTTGTACGAGTCAAGTAAAAGTTAATTTTTTACGAAAACTTTCATTCTGTACATTCTGATGGTTGCTGAATGAGTCATAAATATAAGCTGTTGATTTGGTTTGAAACAAGACTATAACTAATATAAAAATAGCAAATATATAGATAGATAAGTTTATTCATTGTAAATGCTATTTTAAAAAGAAACGTCATGAATTTAGGAATAATGACAATAATAAAATAAACTATCAAACAACTTGGTTGTTTAAGACATTGACAACCAATAACGAACATGAAACACTTTGAAACTTACACCTAATCAATTTATATTCATTAAACTATTTGTATATATTTATCAACTATTTAAAAATTCATCAATGGAGTAGCAGCACGGGTTCAGTAAGTGTGATTTCGCCCATGCACTGAAACTTATTTCTGTTTTATTTCTCAATATTGGGGGTGTTTTATCATACAGTTTTGGTCCCCAATAATCAATTCCTTGTTGTATCTTTTCATCCGATGAAGTGGGATTCTGATGTCGTTTCCAAATCTTGTAGAATAGTAGTGGCTTCCTGAGTTCATATGATTCAATATCTCTAAATAGATGAACGTAATTCGGGCATGTGAATATATATATATATATATATATATATATATATATATATATATATATATATATATATATATATATATATATATATATATATATATATATAAGTAAAAAAGTTATTGGGTATAACCCTCAAAAAGTTGTGCAACCGTAGACACGTGTTTCGAGCTTAAGCTCTCTTCAGTACGGTAAAATCAAGTGCGAAGATGTAAAACACTTGGATGTAAAAATAGAAACAAAGGAAGTCAACTGAAGAGAGCTTAAGCTCGAAACACGTGTCTACGGTTGCACAACTTTTTGAGGGTTATACCCAAAAACTTTTTTACTTATATTTTCATATATTGCCCCTCGCTAAATCCATTCTTATTTGTATCTTCCTGGGTAGGATTGTCACGCTGGTGGCTATAGCTACCTCCGTGGCGACGTTAGTTGTTGCCTTGTGAGTACAAGGTCTTCTAACCGATGCCACAAATGTGCGGTTGGCTTCCTGTTGTTGACTTCCTTTGTTTCTATTTTTACATCCAAGTGTTGTACATCTTCGCACTTGATTTTACCGTACTGAAGAGAGCTTAAGCTCGAAATACGTGTCTACGGTTGCACAACTTTTTGAGGGTTATACCCAATAACTTTTTTACTTATATTTTCATATATTGCCCCTCGCTAAATCCATTCTTATTTGTATATATATATATATATATATATATATATATATATATATATATATATATATATATATATATATATATTCTTGGCACTGTTATTATATTTGCAGATTTGAAGAAATTTTTGCATGATTCTTTGTATTTCAGGCCACATAATAGCTTTTTTTTGGAGCATAATGATTTTTTTCGCTTCGGAGGCAGTCCTCCGTAGGAGTATACCATAGCTAGTTATGCTATGGAAGTGAGCATAGTATGCTACTTTTGCTGATTTGATTCTTCTCACAACCATTTGCTCAGAGTAGAAGTGCGCTGTCCAGTTAAGATTATTCTCTAAATTTGAAACTAGAAACTTTATTGGGTTTTCTGTAACGCCTCTTGGTGACATCAATAGGTGTTGAATTTTCTCAGTATTTTGTAGGAGAATATTTGCTGAAAACCATAAATTGGCTTCTGTCAATGCGAGCTATGATTGATTTTCTATTTATTCAACAGTTTTACCTTTCACTAGGAAGGTGGTATCATCTGAATATATTGTAGCACTGAATACGTCAATGCTAGCTAGCAAGTCGTTCGTATAGATTATGAAGAGGATGGGCTCTAAGATTGATCCTTGTGGTACTCCTTGAATCACTGATACTGCTTCTGATAAATCATTTTTCCACCAACTTCACTGAAATGTATCACTCAAATAGGACTCAATCAAACGATGCGGAATTCCTCTTAATCCATAATAGTATAGCTTATCAAGCAATACGTTTTGCTTGGCTAAGGTCACAACACAGCATCTGAACAGATTCGTGATTGTCGAGGGATTTTAAAATGGTTGAATTTCCTTTTCTATATCCGTGTTGGCTTTCACTGAATAGATTCAATTTTTCGAAATAATCTACTAGTCGCTTCTTCAGGACTCTTTCAAATATTTTTGACGGAGCTGGTAATATGGATATGGGTCTGAAATCATCTGGACTATTGATATCTTCTTTTTCAAAGACTGGAATTACCTTGGCATGCTTCATTTCTGATGGAAATATTCCGTCTCTTATGCATTTGTTGATGCGGATAGTAATTGGAGTTGTAATTTCATCGATACATTGTTTGATTATGTTAGTTGACATTCCATATATATCTTCAGTTTTCCTATTTCTATTTCCATGATTATGTGTCTAATCTCATTCTCCTAAATCTGTGATAACTAAAAGGAGTTAAGGTTGATAATTTTATTATTCTCCAGAAGCTGATTTGGAGTAACTTGAGTTTTTGTAATTTTTTCAGCTGATTTCACTCCAACGTTTGAAAAAATTGTACCTATTGAGTACCACCGGCACCGGTTCCAGGTACACTTCGATATGGTTTCGTGTACTGAACTGGCTTAATATCATGGGCGAGAGTGTGGTAAACTGTTCGATAATCAGTCTACCAGCTAGTCGTGGTAAAAAATACTCTACAGGTGTTATTACAGATGGAAGAGACATATACCACAAACTTCAGTAAACAATTCTCTGATCAAATCTTACAGTTGAATAAGTAATCAGCGGGTAGTTATTCGATATTATGTAGTCGTGGTAAATATAACCACGATGCTCCGTTGATCGATTTTTGTACTTCGCGATCAATATTACTGCATCACCTAGCAATACTTTCTACGGATTCTTGACGTTTTGAAAGAGTACATCTCACTACGATCAAAGTTTCTCCATATTCTCAACGTTTCTAGTGGATAGATTCTTGAGGATTCTAGTATTTCCTACCATTCATTTCTCTGCGTGTATGGAAAATCATGAAACTTTCAATGAATACAAATTACAGCACCTGAAGAGTTTTTCATTAGATTCGGGCCCCTTCAAATAGGTGGATAACGATGTGTTTTGCGGGATTTTCACACCTAATTACCTGGTTATTGAGGAGAACTCACTGTGAAGCAGAAATTGAAAGTGTGTTATATGGAAAATTGGATGAATTTGCTGGGGCGCGTCTCACAGGCGGGAATCTTTTATTGTTCAAGGAACGGCATTGAAGAGAATATAAGTCGAAAGGAGAGAGAAAAAACCGTTCAGCCGAATCGATTTTTCCCGTTATTGGCGAACAATCCTATTGTTTACTCTGTTGATATTTCTTGAAAGATGGATATTATTTGTATAAGGTACAGTTTTCACATAATGCGTATTGTCAACTTCGCACATGAGTGAACAATAGGACTATTGTTTTGCTAACTACTAAAGCGCCGCTTTTTGATAATCGTAATGACATTTCATTATTTTCTTAGTTCTCACCAGGCTCTCTGTAATTTGCAGGATTATTTTGTTAATACGCCTATTGTTATTAGCACAAGCCAAAGACATCGAATAAAAATTATTTAGATGGATTGGAGTTGGAAATTACCTTATTACGCAATAGATATTTCATCAGCAAATGAACAAATAAGGAAATGAATAGCTGTTCGTCTTCAAAATATTTCTTTCCTGAATAACTGCTGATTTTTCATTTGTCTGTGTTGTTTCATAACCAAATACTGAAAATTCTGATTTTTGTCGGCTATTTCAAGTATAGTGTTTCCCGTGGCATATCTTTCGTGAATTTTGGCAGGTAGCACATTGGCTCAATATTGGACCAATGCACATAAATTGAATCTGGAAGAATTATATTGAAGGAATCGAACTATATTTCGGAAAAGCAATATACTAATATCAATATTGGTGCAATATCAAATGAATATTCCGAGGAATATTCTGAATAAAGAAAATTATTAGGTAGTTCATAGTGGTTCAACAAAATTGTTGTATCAATATTTCTCACATATTGGTTTGGTATGCACATTCAGTGTCAGAATTCATAAACAGAGGAAAAATGGTTGAGATATATTATGTTTTTCGATATAATATTAGACGAGACTAATGATGTAACATTCAACATTTATTGACACTGACAGGAATGCTGATGAACAGGGTGTAATAACAATACTAATATATAATAGTATTTCCGCCGCTTGAAATCGAATATAATAATATAAATTTAAACGTTCAACTGGTTTTCGTATTCTTGTAGAACGTCATAGTTCAGAAACAGCAGAATTCCGCCCAGATCCAGTATTCGTCGATGAACTAGTACTTGGCATTTCGTTCAGTACAGCATCATTTACAGCAGAATTCCGCTCATATCCAGTATTCGTCAATAAGCTGGAACTTGGCATTTCGTTCAGTACAGCATCATTTCTCGGAAATTTGAATGGTGTCGATGAGCTGGTACATGGTATTTCGCTCAGTACAGCATCGTTGTTCGGTGGTAATTCGAATGGTGGATTGTTCATTTGAGAAACGATTCCTCCTCTACAATTTTTATCTTTCTCCTGTTGATGATTGCTGATCGTCTGTTGGTTACTTCGGTGATCTGTGGCAGATAATGGACTATCTAATTTCTTTTCTTTGGCAACTTGACATAACCTCAGTTGATCAAAATGACGTTTGATGACATACCCATCATCCAACTCGACCAGATAATGTAGTCTTCCCAGTCTCTCAATAACGCTGCCGTACTTCCACAAATTTGATCCAGAATAATTCCGTGATTGAACTCTATCTCCTGGTCTATAAAACTTATCAAATTTGGGTTGTAGTTCATGATTAGTTTTCTCTGGTGGTCCTCGAATGAGGTCTAACTTTGTTCTGAGGTTTCTATTGAATAAAATTTCTGCAGGTGATTTTCCACAAGATAATGGCGTTACCCGGTATCTGAAAAGGAATGAGTGCAGTTTCTCATGTAATGTTCCAGGTTCTTGTAGCATACACTTCAATTTAGCTTTCAACGTCTGACAGTAGCGTTCAGCCTGGCCGTTGGTTGATGGATGTCCTGGTGCGATAAAACGTTGTGCGATTCCATAACGTGCACAAAATTCTTGGAATTTGATTGATTTGAAAATGGAAGCATTGTCACTGACTAATATTTCTGGTAAACCATGACGACTGAATATTTCTTTCAGTTTATTGATGGTACTAATGGTCGTTGGCGATTGCGTTGTCATAAGAATTTCTGGCCACTTGGATTTAGCGTCCACGACAATAAAGAAAAAATGATTTAGAAATGGTCCAGCATAATCCATGAGGATTCTTTGCCAATTTCTCGGTGGTGTTTCCCATTTATGTATAGGTGCTTTAACGGGATTTTTTTTGACATCGCAACATGGTTGACAACTTTTCACGATATTTTCTATATCAGAGTCAATGCCTTTCCAGTAGCAGTAATTTCTCGCAAGAGCTTTCATTTTCACAATACCAATATGGGTAGCATGGAGTTCTTTTAGTATAGCTGGTAGGAGTTTTTTCGGAATTACTACTCTGTGTCCTCGAAATAAAACTCCGTCTTGAAGAGAAAACTCTGAATTTCGAAACGTACCGTCATAAATCGATTTTTTCATTTCGGAAAGTTCAGGATCCACATCAGTTTCAATTGCAATTTCTCGAGATGTTACTGTAACTGTTGAAATTTCTTTCACCGTTATGGAGTTCACTCTGTAAATATCATCAACTGTATCCTCTTCTTTTTGGCTTATTCTCAAAGGATTTCTGGAGAAATAATCTGCGTTAACGTGTTCTGATGATCTTCGATACTCTATTTCATAATCGAATCCAGAGAGGAATTGTGCATAACGAAGCATCCTTGTAGCTGTTAGTGTGGTTGTTTCGATTGGTTGAAAAAAATTGTGAGTGGCTTATTATCCACGATGAGGGTGAATTTTCTGCCATAAATATATTGAAACAGTTTTTTGAAAGACCAATAAATAGCTGTCGCTTCCTCATCGAGTTGGCTATAATTTCGCTCAGCTTTTGTGAGAGATCTGGAAATGAAAACTACAGGGCGTTCCGTTCCATCAGGTAAACGGTGAGATAATATCCAAGAAAGACCGAAAGGGCTGGCGTCAGTAGCGAGAATAACAGGAAATTCTGGTGTGAAAGGCATGAGAACCTGATCACTAGCTATCTCAGCTTTGGCTCTCGTGAATGCTGTTTCGCATTTGGATGACCATGTAAATTTACTATCTTTTCGGAGAAGTCTGTTCAATGGATGAAGATTATCTGAAGCGTTTCGGATAAATTTCGCGTAATACATGACCAATCCCAAAAACTGCTGAACTTCTTCGACAATTTTTGGCCTACGTACTTCTAAAATTGCCTCAACTTTATCGCTGGATTTTTTGATACCTTGTTCGGATATGATGTGTCCCAAATACTTAATTTCCCTTTCGAAGAATTTACATTTGCTTTTATTCAAGTGTAGATTGTATCTTCGTCGTTTATGTAGAACTTTGATGAGTCTAAATTTGGATTCTTCAATGGTTGATCCTTGGACTAAAATGTCGTCGAAATACACGGTGGTACCTTCCAGGTCTTGAACAATCTGGTCGATGACTTTATGAAATTCATTTGTTGCTGTCTTAATACCAAAAAATAACCTTCTAGCGAGGTATGTTCCCCGATGAGTAGAGATGGCTTGTACCTTGGCACTTTTCTCATCTACGGGAAGATGAAGGTATGCCTTATATATATATATATATATATATCTATATATATAGCGCCAACTATCAAACTGAGGACACACCGTAGAATCAACGTTGCGAGGACCACTGGAAGGAAAGGTGCTAGACACTCGTCATAGGCTTTTCTGTTCTTGTTCAGAGTGGGGGGCACCAAGATTCTCTAATATACGCTTGAATTACTGAACACTTCAAATTTGATTTTTACGAGTATATCGGAACCAAGTGAGGACCATACTTCCCTGATATCATTGAGAGGTCCGTTTATTTATCTGCAGAATCCTACCAAACTGAGGTCCGTATAACCTTATTATTAGTATGAGGTGTATAAAGTGAGGACCGCTGAACGTTGCCAAGTTTCACAAATTTCTCTTCACATACGATCTGCACTTTTACGGTACATGTGACAGTAAGTACAGACCAGCAAAACTTATAGTTATTGATAGAAATGGATTAGGCAATCCAGACTTTTGCATTCAACCTATACAATAGGTATAATCGTCGGCAAGTATCTAACAGAAAACAACTACTGTCACCTACGACAATTGAATTAAAACTGATAGATTCTTGGCAAAGTATTCTACAAGAACTACTTTGAAATATTATCCCAATCGCAACGCCAAAACATGTCTAAACCCACATGGTTTTGCCGATCTTCAGTGTATCTAGTTGTTTTCTGTTGCCGTCGATTATACCTATTGTATAGGTTGACTGCAGAAGTCTGGATTGCCTAATTCATTTTTATTATTAGTTTGATGAGCTTCTGCCAAGTAGTGTTATCAAATATTTTCTTCCGAAAATTATTATTGTTAGTCAGTACTGCATTGTATATGGTAACAATTCTGGCGGTTTATTCGTCAACGAAAGCAATATTCAGTATTGTTTCGGACAAAGTTCGATACGGAGAGTATATGAGAGTATATGAATTAAAAAATAGTTATTTATGTACCAAGGACGAAAAACTGTCTATTATAGTCGAGCCTGCAAATTGATAGCCGAGGCGCAGCCAAGGATAGCAAGCAGGCGAGACAGTAGACAGTTTTTCGCCGAGGTGCATATTACATTTTTTCGTCGACCTCTACATACCTTTATGAAAGTAAGTACTCGCATGTTTGCTGACCTCAGCTACGTCCAACTCTTCGAACTGCAGACTCGATCAATTCTTGATTATTATGAACACTAATATTCACACCACGGTCTAAATTCACACGTAAAATCTAGCGGATTTCGTGAATAATTAATTTGACAACAGCAAATGACAGTTATTGTCACAGGCGCCAATGTATTAATTAAAACGTGGATTTACGAAAATGACTCAATCGCCGCTCTCGTACCGTGCCGTATCATAGTGACCACAGCGGACGAAAAGAGTTTGCGGACGAAAAGTGTTTGCGGACGAAAAGTACTTGCATTCAAAAATAGTCGATTTTTCGCCCGGAAATTAGTACGTAAAATGTCATTTTTTGCAGAGGTCGACGAAAATAGTTATTTATGTACCAAGGACGAAAAACTGTCTATTATAGTCGAGCCTGCAAATTGATAGCAGAAGCGCAGCCGAGGATAGCAAGCAGGCAAGACAGTAGACAGTTTTTCGCCGAGGTGCATATTACATTTTTTCGTCGACCTCTACATACCTTTATGAAAGTAAGTACACGTATGTTTGCTGGCCTCAGCTACGTCCAACTCTTCGAACTGCAGACTCGACCAATTCTTGATTATTATGAACACTAATATTCACACCACGGTCTAAATTTACACGTAAAATCTAGCGGATTTCGTGACTAATTAATTTGACAACAGCAAATGACAGTTATTGTCACAGGCGCCTATGTATTAATTAAAAAGTGGATTTACGAAAATGACTCAATCGCCGCTCTCGTACCGTGCCGTATCATAGTGACCACAGCGGACGAAAAGAGTTTGCGGACGAAAAGTGTTTGCGGACGAAAAGTACTTGCCTTCAAAAATAGTCGATTTTTCGTCCGGAAATTAGTACGTAAAATGTCATTTTTTGCAGAGGTCGACGAAAAAATGTAATTTTTTGCAGAGGTCGACGAAAAAAATATTTACATATCGTGAGTCGCAGAAATTGACATATTTGTAAGTCGCGACTGCATTCCTGGATGAGGGGTAATTAATGCTTGGAGGGCATCATTCGTTTGGTGGGACAGGAGGACTCTTATGTTGTTCGACGAACCCTAGCACTGAAGATATGCAAAAATCTTGAAACATGTCTGCAGATGGTCATTTTAAATCAAATGATAAAAACAATAATAAATCGTCTTTATATTCTTCGGTACGAAATAGGCGAAGTTTAGTTTAGGGCACTCTTACACTTAACCTAAGTAGTACAAATGAGAGATGAAATATAAGTAGGAAAGTCATTCATGGGGTGGAGCAAAACAAAATATAACCATTACGAAGCAGTAGTGCCTAATCAAACATATAACTTTGAGTAAAAGAGTCTCTTAGGGTATTTACGAAATTCGGATTTCAATTTCTTTTTTCATATCAAGATAATTGAATGTGATTGACAGAAACGGAAATATAGAATTCAATGGCTTGGTAATTGAAGTATGAGATATAATATCCACTATTTGATCACAATTAGCACTTGAAATTGTGACCGCTTTGAGGAACGTTGCAAAAATAGATGCCAGATATAATTCAATATCCGTTAGGGAAAGAAAATCTTTTCTGTCAGATATTTGCCACTTTGTGGGAATGTGTGGAAAAAGAGTTATTTCGATTTCGTTTCATCCAATAAAATTCAATTCATCCATTCAAAGGCATGGTATGTTTTTGAATTTTGTCAGGATGGATCATAAAACAAATACAACGATGTATTTGCAGAATATAAAGAACTGTTGTAATTAGACTGTATCGAGTAATTCATAAAGAAATTTATATTCAGTATATGTATAGTGTCATTTGTGAAATCTGACAAAGTCAAATCACCCCCCTTTCCAAAAATCTTACTTCAAATATCTGACAGAAAACAATTACTTTCCCAGCCAATACTGCGCGGGTTTTTCAATATTTTTGTGTTCCATAGAAGTTAGCGAGTTTCTGAGCGACTAAACGATTGTCGTTTCTTTGGACAGAATCTAAAATTTTCAGTGTGTGTTTGGGGGCTGCACTCCTCATATGGAAACTGTCTCAACTAAGTGAAAATTTTGACGTAAAAAATTCTCTCTGTCTGATAATCGAATAAGTGAGGAATATAAGGCAACCCTCTGACAAAAGACAAGTGCTTTACAGGCAAATACAGCGTTGGATGATGAATCATATTGACTTCCCTTCGATTTACATTATACTAAAATCTGCTAGACAATCGAATCAGAATCGATTAAATTAGTCCATCTAGAAGAAAGATTGATGAATAGATTGGAAGGTTCGTAAAAAGATAGGAAAATAGGTGAAACAAAGAATAAATGTATTCGACAAAATATTGAATAAGAAAGAGAAATAACAAGTGATAAACAAATGAAAAAATCTGCATTGTTCACAATGAGCGCTTGTCAACATAGAAACAAGGTGTCCAGCCATACCAGGACGGTGCTCATTGTCTTAATCCTATACGAAAGGAATAAACATACCTAACATGACAATTCATTGAATCATAAATAGAAATGAAATATTTTGAAAAAGGCACAGATTCCCTTACTTATCTGGAACACCGCAAAAGGGTTGGTGAACTGTCTTCCTTCTTGAGATGTTTTGATAACCCAATCTCTTCTGAACTATCTTTGGCCGTTTCACCTCAGTTCCATCAACAACAACAAGTTCAGTCATCACACCTATTGTTGTCACCTTTGATACTGCCGTCTATTCACCAGGACTCAGTCTTTCAAAGAACGGGAAGATTTAGACTACGGAAATGTTCGGCCTACATACTTCAAATGTTTAAGAGGAACCCCAATTCCTAGAAGATGTTCTCGAAATTTTACAGGTGTTTGTTTCTCTTTGAAACCAGAAGAAAATAGAATAAACAAATGAATATATAATAGTTAGTGGTAAACAGCGAAATAACAAGAAAAAAACTTCAATTTGTAGACACTAAAAAGGAAAAAAATTATTCAAAAGGTTTTTGGTACTCAAATGCACGAAGAGGTGAAAATTATTGCATTAGATGTGTAATGTAGCAAAAATAACAATCCCTAGCTTTTGAATGTGTTACTCACAGAATAACCGACGTAACACATCTGAAGCAGACTTTTTTTTTCAGTGTATTCAATAGCAGTTTTAAAATTATCTTTCTCTCGCTGTTATTCATTCCTTTTCAGTGAATTTGAATAGAAGCTTGTCTTTAAATGTTTTTTCTTTGTATTTTTGTCATGAGTAATCAGATACTCTTCGTTCTGTTCATTTCCATATACCAGGGCTTCTTGATACTCAATATTGTGCATTCTAACTCTTCGATGCGATGAGCATCCAATGATCGATTGAATCATGAATCGTTTTGTCAAAATTCACGATCTCTGACTTCAAAAACTTACACATCAACTTTGAATGAAAACGAACAATGGTGACAGAAACTCCGCAATCCTGATACCTCGAAAACTCCCACATAGTATTTCTGGATCAGATGATAATTGCAAAACTCGTTGGCCAAATTGTAGCTGCCAATTCAAATTCAAAAATTTTCATAATCTCTTTTCTCGAAAACTCAACTCACCAATTTTGATCAGAATGATGTCATAATCACATAACCCGTTCGTCATCTTGAATTAATAAATAAAAAAAAAATACTAAACTCCGACCCCAAATATCTTTTCATACTAAAATTGAATGAAACTGACCAATTACACCAAGCTTGTCCGCCGTCTTGATTTTATCAATTTCGACCTAAAATTCATAATCTGAAATATCCCCCAAGTAATAATATAATAATAATAATAATAATAATAATAATAATAATAATAATAATAATAATAATAATAATAATAATAATAATAATAATAATAATAATAATAATAATAATAATAATAATAATAATAATAATAATAATAATAATAATAATAATAATAATAATAATAATAATAATAATAATAATAATAATAATAATAATAATAATAATAATAATAATAATAATAATAATAATAATAATAATAATAATAATAATAATAATAATAATAATAATAATAATAATAATAATAATAATAATAATAATAATAATAATAATAAATAGGCAGGGAGGTCAACCAACACCTGAGGCCCTGGTGAGTTGCGACACCACCTACCCGAGCAAAGGATGCAAAATCGGACCGGCAGCTCATGCGCATCCGGGCGGGAAAGGGCATCTTTCCCTCCGGTGTCGGCCGTGGGTTTACTGGGTTAACCCCCCAGTAAACCCTTTTACTCGGTTCCAAATAATCGGGGAAGAGGCCCCCACAACCGACCCCCTCGGATTAGGGGTCAAAGGCAAGGTGGTGGGGACAACAACGATGATTTGCCAAATGACGACAACCGCAATGACAACGGACGCTTTGAGTGGACGGATAGATTAAGGGATGGACTTCTGTATTGCTATGAGAGCAGTGAGCCCGCCCGGAGAGGATACATGGCAAGGATGCATGCTCTTTGGTGTGAGAGACACCCAGAGCATGCCGCCGTTTCCGCCCAAAATCTCAGGGATTATGTATCCTATCTCCGGGCTCGAGGCTATGTTAGAGCTCCTCCTCAGCCGGTTAACGAAGTGGCAGATATGCCACGTGTCGGTCTGGCTGCAGAGGAGGCTCGCATCATACCACCAATGGAGGACATCAGAACCCGCAGGGCGCTTCACAATATGAAGCCCTTGAAGCCGCAAGAACTGGCACGGGTGGATGCGGAGATTGGCGATGTTCTTCCAGAAGAGGCCAACATCTGGCAGATCAATTCTGTCGTGTACGACGCCGCTCGTGCAATATCCCAGACGGAGAGGAGGGACACCACTGCTCTTGTTGGGAGGCATGAGCGACGCGTTCACAAGATGGAAGCTAAGATCAAGTCGGCGAGACAACACGCGTCTCGTATCCAGTGTGTGGTGGACTACATGTCGGCGAATTGCTGCAAGGCTAAGACGAGCTCACCACACATCAAGGCGTGCTGTTTACCATAAAACAGCACTGTCTTGATAGGATACGAATGCTAGTGGCTGCAAAGAAGTCACTAGTGAGGCGGGCGAGAAGTATCGCGGAAAACATAAAGTTCCGCGATAAACCTTCCCGCTTATTCCAAGAGCCTCCACGTGTTGTCGATAACCTGCCGGCTGCTGATCGGGTAGAAACCTTCTGGAAGAACATCTATGAGTTTCCGCAACCACTTAATGTAGACACTCCAGCCCTAGCGCAGTTCGAAGCTTACTGCAGGACGCTTCGGCAGCCTGAGCACAATGATCTGCGCAATCCGATAACCACGGAAGAAGTTCGAGGGGCCCTCAAAGGCTCAAAGAACTTTGCTGCTCCAGGCCCTGATGGGTTGAATAATTATTGGTGGAAAAAGTTTCCAACAACCCACCGCCATCTGGCAAGAGTTTTTAACTCATGGCTAGATGGGGAGCAGCAGATTCCGGAGTGGTTTGTCGAGGGGCGAACCGTGCTCATCCCCAAGAACGGAGATTTGTCTGATCCAAAGAATTACAGACCGATAACATGCTTGAATGCGTGCTATAAGTTGTTTACGCGCATCTTATACACGCGCATTCTCTCCGCAGTTGATCCGGTGTATGAACGGATATATGAGCAAAGAGGGTCAAAGAAAGAAGTCGCCGGCTGCAAGGAGAACCTGCTCATCGATAGATGTATCACGCAGGACTCCGTGCAGTATAAGCGTAACCTTTCGATGGCCTGGATTGATTACCGCAAGGCATTTGATACAACATCGCATGAGTTAATCATGCATTTGCTCAGATGTCTTGAGGTACCCAATCAAATAGTGGGATGCATTGGGCAACTGATGCCACTCTGGAGGACTCGCTTCACCATAAGATCTGGTAGAGACATAGTCCAAACAGAGCAGTTCATCATTAGAAGAGACGTGTTTCAGGGAGACTCCCTCAGCCCTCTTCTCTTCTGCATCTCACTATTGCCATTGTCCGTTGTACTCAGAAATACCCGTGGGTACAACTGCGGCACCCCCAGCAACCGGAGGCATAAAGTCACCTATCTGTTTTACATGGATGACCTCAAATTATATGCCTCTGGAGAAAGGGACCTACATCAGTCCCTTAGGGTGGTGGAAGAGTACACGCATGCTATCGGAATGGAATTTGGGATCGACAAATGTGCCACGGTTCATCTCAAAAGAGGACGATACGAGGAATACGGAGAGGATGTCCAGCTCGTAGACGGAAGCATCCTACATCATCTGGATGCCGGAGAGACGTATACTTACCTAGGGGTGGAGCAACGCCACTCCCAAGAGGTATTCACAGTTAAGAACTCTCTCCGCGGCAAGTATCAGCATAAACTCCGACAGATCTGGTCATCAGAACTGTCGGGGAAGAACAAAGTTGCTGCAACCAGTATGCTTGCCGTTCCGATCCTTCTCTACTCTTTCGGAGTAATGAAGTGGACTAAGGAAGAGCTGCGACAACTCGACGTAAAAACTCGCAAAGTGATGCATCTCAATAGGTGCTTGCATCCTAAATCGTCCGTTCCACGGTTATACTTTCCCAGACAACGGGGAGGCCGTGGACTTTTGTGTTTGGAGTGTATGCATAACAGAATGGTTCTGGATGGGGCCTGTAAAGTCATCAGGAGTTCAGATCCCCTTCTCTGCATGGTCCGCGACCATGAAAAAGCAGGGATTGGAGCATTTCTTTTTAAGGCAGCTACCCGTGCGGCCGATGAACTCGGTCTCGTATTCGACACTGAACGGGCTAACCCAAACTCTGTCACCGAGTTGGGACCCGTTCAGCAAAAAGCTCACATAAAAGCTGCGGAGACAGAGGTCCTGCTACAGCTACATATGGATAAGCCAATGCATGGTGTCTTCTTTCATAACATCGAAGACCTTGGCTTATCCAAAAGCTTGACCTTTGCCTTCCTCAGGTCGAGTGAGCTAAAGTCGGAGACCGAGGGATTCATAATGGCCTGCCAGGATGGTGTCTTCAACACCCTCGTCTACCGTAGTCGCGTGATGGGTATAGACGTCCCTGACACCCGATGCAGGGCATGTTGTGGGGCACCTGAGACCGTAATGCATTTGCTATCAGCATGCCCATCTTATGCGGTCTCAGCCTATATCCACAGGCATAACGCGGCGCTACGAGTGTTATACTACCATCTACGACACTCGTACGGTATAGACGAGACACCGGTGTTGCCTTATGTTCCGGGGGATATTGAGTCCGTGGTGGAGAATGAGAGGTGCCGGATCTATTGGATCTACTCATTCCCCACCCTCAGGCAAATACAAGCCAATAAGCCTGATGCCTCGACCACCAAAGTAGAACGATATTCGTCATGGAGTTTTCCGCTCCAGGCGAAATGAATATAGTTCGAAAAGAGGAGGAAAAACGGACTAAATATCGAGATCTTCTCTTTGAACTCCGCAGGTTATATCCGGACCATTCTGTCAAAATGGTGTTTCTGATCATAGGAGTCCTTGGTGGAATGATGGACACACTGCTCTCCAACTTGAAGATAATACCTGCTTGCCGTAATATGGCAGAAATCTTAGCAGCGCGAATGCAGAAGGCCGTCATCCTTGGTTCGCTCCGTCTACTCAGGGCACATGATTCTCGGACCCAATAGTCACTCACCCTACGGACGTAGGGAGTGGTTATTGGGGTTAACGACACCAGCGCGCCCTCCGGATGTATCGGAGCACCGGAGACAGGGCCTGACTGGTACATTCCCAACGGGAAAAAAAATAAAAAATAATAATAATAATAATAATAATGTTTATTCTTCTTAATGAAATAATCAACAATATAATTGTAAGATTACATGTATACATATTTTTTTAAATTTGACAGTTAAAACAATTCTGAAATCACAGAACAAACATAAAATCCGCTGTAACCGAAGTTGTCCGCGGTTTTGATTTTGGTTCATTGTGCCGATTATGAATAGAATCGTACCATAATCCCAAAGCTCGCGTTCTCCATCTTGATCTCATATTCCAAAATACTCAGTATTCCAATTTTGTATAGAATCAGACCATAAGAACAGAATTTTCGCAATTTGCCATCTTGAATTCATTAATTTGATATTAAATCCATTATCTCCTACCAGTTTTTCTAAAAGAAGTTCAATCCCGCATTGTCACAGGAAAGAGAAACACATTCCAAATTTCTATTTGATCGGTCCACTGGAAGTGGGTCAAAATTCACTTTCTATTAGACCGTCAGCCCTCTGCCATATTGTCTAATGATTTTATAAGGTATTCCCTTCAGGGTTTTGGTAGTTGTGAATAAAATGATCAATGAACAAACAAAATTTGCGCATGTACATGGAACAAAACAATAACAATAATTATTGTTTTAATTAAATTATATTATAATTATATAACGATAATCGTATTATAATTATAAATTTCATTATACTTCATTTTCCCAAAGACAAGCAAAAACACGTATAGATTCGAAGAGCCCTATTTCTCAACATAATTGTGGGCATATGGTGTCCTTCGGAACAACGCGACATGTATGCCGATCGGTTTCCGTCTGATTTTCATTCGATGAAATATCGTTTGGTATCATGCTTGGCATACGCTAAAATATCATCAAAATACGTGATTTCTCTATGCAATCCACAATAATCAACTAGTTTCTGACAAATTCTATACGGGTTTGTGCATGTATTTGAGAAAAAAAAGTAGTTATTATTATTATAGTTATGTTCCACGGGCAAGCGCTAAGTTTGCTAGTTCATTGATCATTATATTTATAACTACCAAAACCCTACATGGCATACGTTATGAAATCATTATACATTTTGGCAGCGGGCTGACGGACTATAAATTTCACCAGATAGTACAGATGAGTGAATTAACACATAAACAGACAAGCGGACGAGTGTAAAAGCAGCAACGGTTTTCCCAGCAAACGGTTTTTATTTTTGCTTATGTTATTCACAAATATCCGTTGCTCGAGGTTTTTCCACGGGAATGTATTGCTGATAACGTTCTTTATAATGTTGTTGAGGGGTAGCTGTTGAATCACGAATTATTTTGCCCTATAAAACATATTCAACAGACATAGAATAATTCATTTCTGTAAAAAAAAACAAACAACGGGTATTTTAACTGTTTCACGAGTTTTCTACTTCAGAGGGTTGTTGAGGGATAGTTTTCGATACACAAATTATTTTTTCTACTCCTATGTTAGTAAACATTGTTTTACAAACAGTTCATTCTATAAGTAAATCCATTCTTACGCACAACTGTGCGTAAAGAATAAAAACGCACAACTGTGCGTCATGATATGATGGCTAGTATAATAGGTAACAATCAAGTTGCCTCTTGAACCACTCAAATCGTGACATTTATCTGTCTTGCGTTTTAAATATTTGACAGTGACATTGTCACTTTTTGAGATTTGAAGTTCAAATCGATACTTCATAAATTATAATCCGATCTTTAATTTTATATCTACAAATATGAGCAACTCCGATAATGAAATGAGCGCAACGCCACCGGAAATTGTTCTTCAGGCTGCTTCTGCTATGGAGAATATTCTGCCGCAAAAATCAAAGGATAGATATGAAAAAGCCTATCAAAAATTTATGGAATGGAGTATGGATAGCCACGTGAGTACGAACTCCGAAAATGTATTGCTCGCCTATTTTAATATATTGACCAAAACATTTAAACCCTCCTCGCTCTGTTCATCATTTCTATGCTATATAGTACAAAATTGTATTTTCTTAGATTTAATTTGTTGTTGTTGGAAATTAAACCATAAACTGCGTTAGTTACCTTCATTTTTTTATTACTTAAAGCTTAATCAAACGCACCATCCAGTATATAAGAGTCGTAGAAAAAGTATAGTACGTATTACGTGTTGTAAAGCAATTACGCACTCATGTAATTACCGCACTCACCGCTACGCGGCTCGTGCGCAATTTTTCCATTCGTGCGTAATATGCTTTTTACAACACTTGATACGTAATATACTATTACGCCATAGAACGTAATCAGTAGGTGTCGAATAATTCATTTCCGTAAGGGTTGTTGAGGGGTAGTTATTCGTTCTCAAATTATTTCATCCTATAAAACGTATGCAACAGGAGTGGATTAATTAATTTTTTTTCAAAAAACCTCGAGACACGGGTACTTCAACTGATTCAAGATTTTTCTACTTCCGGAGGATTTTTGAGTGGTAGTTTTTGGTTCACGAATTATTTCACTCAATTGAACGTATTCAGCAGATATAGAAAAATTCATTTCTGTAAAAAAAACAAACAACGGGTATTTTAACTGTTTCACGATTTTTCTACTTCGGAGGGTTGTTGAGGGGTAGTTTTCAATACACAAATCATTTTACGCTAGAGAACGTATTCAGTAGGTGTCGATTAATTCATTTCCTAAAAAAATCTCGAGCAATTGGTATTTCAACTGTTTCAAAAATTTTCTACTTCGGTGGGCTGTTGAGGGGTATTTTTTGGTTCACAAATTATTTCACACCATGAAACATATTCAGCGGGTGCGGAATATTTAATTTTTATCAAAAAACCTCGAGAAACGGGTATTTCAACTGTTTCAAAAATTTTCTACTTCAGATGGTTGTTGAGGGGTAGTTTTTGGTTCACAAAATATATCACCTCATAGTACGTACTGAGCCGGTAAACAATAGTAAATTTCCGTCAAAAAAACTTCGAGCAATGGGTATCTCAACTGCTTTGATTTTTTGATTTACAAATCAGTTTTCCTTATAAAACGTATTCAACAGGTGTAGAATAATTTATTTCCATCAAAAAACCTCTAGCAACGAGAATTTCAACTCTTTCGAGATTTATTAACTTTGGAGGATTGTTGAAGGGTAGTTTTCATTTCACAAATAATTTCACCCTATATAACGTATTCAACAGGTATAGAATAATTAATTTTTGTCAAAAAATCTCGTGCAACAGAAATTTCAACTGTTTCAAGAATTTTCAACTTAGGAGGGTTGTTGAGGGGTAGCTTTTGGTTCACAAACTATTCTATTCTATAGACCGTATTCAGCAGGTGAAGAATAATTCATTTCTGTCAAAAAAACTCGAGCAACGGGCACTTCAACTGTTTCAAGATTTTTCTACTTCGGAGTGTTGTTCAGGGGTAGTTTTTGATCCACAAATTTTGACACACTATAGAACATATTCAGCAGGTGAAAAATAATCAGTATCTTTCAAAAATATCGAGCAAAGGATATTTCGAATGTTTCAAAACTTTTCCAGTTCAAAGGGTTGTTGAGGGGTAGTTTTTGGGTTAATCTTCATTTCACCCTGTGCAACATATGCAGCAGCTATAGAATAATTCATTTCTGTCAAAAAACCTCAAGCAACGGGCATTTCAACTATTTCAAGAGTTTTCTACTTTGAATGGTTGTTGAGGGGTAGTTTTTCATTCACAAATTATTTCATCCTATAAAACGTATGCGACAGGAGTGGAATAACTAATTTCTTCCAAAAAACCTCAAGCCACGGGTACTTCAACTGTTTCAAGATTTTTCTACTTCCGGAGGGTTTTTGAGGGGTAGTTTTTAGTTCACGAACTATTTCACTCCATCGAACGTATTCAGCAGGTGTAGAATAAATCATTTCTCAAAAAAAAAACAAACAACGGGTATTTTAACTGTTTCACGATTTTTCTACTTCGGAGGGTTGTTGAGGGGTAGTTTTTGGTTTACAAATTATTTCACTTCATAGAATGTATTCAGCAGGTGTAGACTATTTTATCTCTGTCAAAAAAAGTCTAGCAACAGGTTTTTCAAGTATTTCAAAAAGTTTCTAATTCGGAGGGTTGTTGCGGGGTAATTTTTATTTGACTTATCATCCCACCCTGTGAAACGTATTCAGCAGGTACAGAATAACTCATTTCTGCAAAAAAATCTCGAGCTACGAGTATTTCAACTATTTCCAGATTTTTCTACATCGGAGGGTTGTTGAGGGGTAGTTTTTGCTTCAGAAATTATTTCATCCAATAGACCATATTCAGCAGTCGTAGATTAATTAATTTCTGTGAAAAAACCTCTAGCAACAGGCATTTAAACTATTTCAAGATATTTTCCATTTCGGAGGGTTGTTGAGGGGTAGTTTTCGATTCACAAATATTTCACCATACGGAAAGTATTCAGCAGGAGAAGAATAAGTCATTTCTGTCAGAAAAACCTCGAGCAACAGGTATTTCAACTGTTTTAAGTTTTTTCTACTTCAGAAGATTGTTAAGGGGTAGTTTTTGGTTCAAAAATTATTCCACTCTATTGAATGTATTCAGCAGATGTGAAAAAAATCTGTTTTGTCAAAAAACCTAGAGAATTCGGCATTTCTATTGTTTCAAGATTTTTCTATTTCGGAGGGTTGTTGAGGGGTAGTTTTCGATTCACAGATTATTTAACCCTGTTGAACGAATTCAGCAGGTTCAGAATCACTCATTTACATCCTTAAAAAACAGGGCAATTTGAATTAAAACTTGCAAAAGTAAAGAAAATGAGGTGAAATATAGTGATACCCATTACCTAATAAACATCAATGTGTTCAGCGTAACACGATATGTTGCCACATTTTCGGACCTCACTCAGTGCTGACCATATAATCCCACAAGGAACGGAATACGCACGTACAGAAAATATACATTCTCAGCAGCGCCTTCAAGTGACAAATCCCCAAACTACAATATACGATTTTTTCTATATTTCTACCAAAGTGAGGACCACATATTTCACGCGATATTTCAACTAACAGTAGTGAATGCACAAAAAGGAACGAAACACTATATCTGTCTCACTTAGAACGATTTTTAGGTTAGTCACTGAACTTGTACAGAGGAGGATCCTCCACACGGAACGGCAGAAACGTTGTGAGGTCCGTATACGGACCTCACTTCGACATGGTCCTCACAGCTTCCGTAATTTTTGCACTTTATACGTTGGTCAAATATATATATATACATATATATATAAATATATATATATATATATATATATATATATATATATATATATATATAAATATATATATATATATATATATATATATATATATATATATATATATATATATATATAACAGGAAGTTATTCATGACATCTACAGTCACTAGTTGAAACTTAATTTGACACGAACCAAGGAATCCAAAATAGAGGTTTGTCCACAAATTGACAGGCAGCCAACAATTCGTTGTTCTGACCAACCCAAGGTTCAATCAAGTTTCTAATACGTTATGAGGAACGCAAGCAGAATCTGAGTGAAAATAGAGTATATTTCGTTTTAATTCCGAGAGTTCTAACCTTTGACAGCTGTTTCGTGCTAACGCACTCATCAGAAAGGATTTATGGAGCTCTCGAAATCAAAACGAATCCAATCAAGAATTAATACCGTGAGGCAAGACAGAATATAACAGGAAGTTATTCATGACATCTACAGTCACTAGTTGAAACTTAATTTGACACGAACCAAGGAATCCAAAAGTAGAGGTTTGTCCACAAATTGACAGGCAGCCAACAATTCGTTGTTCTGACCAACCCAAGGTTCAATCAAGTTTCTAATACGTTATGAGGAACGCAAGCAGAATCTAAGTGAAAATAGAGTATTAAAACGAAATATACTCTATTTTCACTTAGATTCTGCTTGCGTTCCTCATAACGTATTAGAAACTTGATTGAACCTTGGGTTGGTCAGAACAACGAATTGTTGGCTGCCTGTCAATTTGTGGACAAACCTCTACTTTTGGATTCCTTGGTTCGTGTCAAATTAAGTTTCAACTAGTGACTGTAGATGTCATGAATAACTTCCTGTTATATTCTGTCTTGCCTCACGGTATTAATTCTTGAGTGGATTCGTTTTGATTTCGAGAGCTCCATAAATCCTTTCTGATGAGTGCGTTAGCACGAAACAGCTGTCAAAGGTTAGAACTCTCGGAATTAAAATGAAATATACTCTATTTTCACTTAGATTCTGCTTGCGTTCCTCATAACGTATTAGAAACTTGATTGAACCTTGGGTTGGTCAGAACAACGAATTGTTGGCTGCCTGTCAATTTGTGGACAAACCTCTACTTTTGGATTCCTTGGTTCGTGTCAAATTAAGTTTCAACTAGTGACTGTAGATGTCATGAATAACTTCCTGTTATATTCTGTCTTGCCTCACGGTATTAATTCTTGAGTGGATTCGTTTTGATTTCGAGAGCTCCATAAATCCTTTCTGATGAGTGCGTTAGCACGAAACAGCTGTCAAAGGTTAGAACTCTCGGAATTAAAACGAAATATACTCTATTTTCACTTATATATATATATATATATATATATATATATATATATATATATATATATATATAATGTTATTAAAATTTTACTTACAACTATAGTGAGGTTAGTTGACATGTTCTTAGTTCTTTGGATAGTGACATTACAGCTTAAAATTGTAAATAATAATAAAATTCAGGAAACCATGCAGTTCTGGAAGATATATTAACTTCGAGTCTTATCACAAGCGGTCAATGAAAATAAACCTTGTGAAACAGATGAAAGCTAGAGTACTCAAAATCTCAGATAGATCCTTTCATAAAAAAAACCTAGATATTCTTTTCAAACTCTTTTCAGACAATGCTTATCCACCAAAATTACTGAGAAGTATTCTGTTCAGCACACCATTAAATATTGAAACAGATATTATATCTAACAATCTGAACATATCCATTAATAGCAATGTTGCTAATACTAATCCTACAAATCCTACAATTCCTACATTCACTTCACTTCCATATATGAAAGATATTACACCAAGATTGTCCACGCTCTTTCATTCAGTATGTAATGTCAAAATAGCAAATAAAACTATTTTACCAATAAGATCAATTTATTCAAAAGTGAAGGATAAAATTCCATTAACTTCCACTTCAAATGTAGTATATAGCATTCCTTGTCAAGACTGTGATAAAAATTATATTGGCCAGACTTCTAGATGCCTGAAAAGTAGAATTTACTCACATAAAAGTGATTGTAGACTTCATCCTGAAAGATGTGCTCTTGCTGATCATGTAAACAAATTTGACCATCGAATAAATTATAACTCAACTAAAATATTAGCTAAAGAGACTCATATGACTAAGAGAACTTTTTTGGAAATGGCCTTCATATATCAAGACAAAAAATGTATGAATAAAAGAACTGATATAAATCATTTGAGTGAGATTTATTCCTTCTTATTGTCGTTAGACCACACTCTCCATATGAATAATAATATCTCCATAACTACTCAATTGGAAATGTAATTTTTTCCTAACTTACAAAACAACAGTCGTATATTTCAACAGTTGGTACTAGATTACAGTTGGTACAAGATTACAGTTGGTACAAGATTACAGTTGGTAACATTGACTTGAAAATTACAGATTTCTTTTCTATTGACAACTGATTTGTGTCCCTTGGATACAATCAACAAGTCTTTTGTTTTTCGACTGAAATTTCAAAATTTTCTGTTATTTATATTCGTAAAGTCTTTTTTCCTTATTATTTACAATTTTAAGCTATATATATATATATATATATATATATATATATATATATATTCTTTTAGCATACACTTCAATTTAGCTTTCAACGTCTGACAGTAGCGTTCAGCCTGGCCGTTGGTAGATGGATGTCGTGGTGCGATAAAACGTTGTGCGATTCCATAACGTGCACAAAATTCTTGGAATTCGATTGATTTGAAAATGGAAGCATTGTCACTGACTAATATTTCTGGTAAACCATGACGACTGAATATTTCTCTCAGTTTATTGATGGTACTAATGGTCGTTGGCGATTGCGTTGTCATAAGAATTTCTGGCCACTTGGATTTAGCGTCCACGACAATAAAGAAAAAATGATTTAGAAATGGTCCAGCATAATCCATGTGGATTCTTTGCCAATTTCTCGATGGTGTTTCCCATTTATGTATAGGTGCTTTAACGGGATTTTTTTTGACATCGCAACATGGTTGACAACTTTTCACGATATTTTCTATATCAGAGTCAATGCCTTTCCAGTAGCAGTAATTTCTCGCAAGAGTTTTCATTTTCACAATACCAATATGGGTAGCATGGAGTTCTCTTAGTATAGCTGGTAGGAGTTTTTTCGGAATTACTTCTCTGTGTCCTCGAAATAAAACTACGTCTTGAAGAGAAACGTACCGTCATAAATCGATTTTTTCATTTCGGAAAGTTCAGGATCCACATCAGTTTCAATTGCAATTTCTCGAGCTGTTACTGTAACTGTTGAAATTTCTTTCACCGTTATAATATCATCAACTGTATCCTCTTCTTTTTGGCTTATTCTCAAAGGATTTCTGGAGAAATAATCTGCGTTAACGTGTTCTGATGATCTTCGATACTCTATTTCATAATCGAATCCAGAGAGGAATTGTGCATAACGAAGCATCCTTGTAGCTGTTAGTGTGGGTAATTGTTTCGATTGGTTGAAAATAGTTGTGAGTGGCTTATTATCCATGATGAGGGTGAATTTTCTGCCATAAATATATTGAAACAGTTTTTTGAAAGACCTATAAATAGCTGTCGCTTCCTTATCTAGTTGGCTATAATTTCGCTCAGCTTTTGTGAGAGATCTTGAAATGAAAACTACAGGGCGTTCCGTTCCATGAGGTAAACGGTGAGATAATATCCCAGAAAGACCGAAAGGGCTGGCGTCACTAGCGAGAATAACAGGAAATTCACTAGCTATCTCAGCTTTGGCTCTCGTAAATGCTGTTTCGCATTTGGATGACCATGTGAATTTACTATCTTTTCGGAGAAGTCTGTTCAATTGATGAAGAATATCTGAAGCGTTTCGGATAAATTTCGCGTAATACATGACCAATCCCAAAAACTGCTGAACTTCCTCGACATTTTTTGGCCTACGTACTTCTAAAATTGCCTCAACTTAATCGCTGGATTTTTTGATACCTTGTTCGGATATGATGTGTCCCAAATACTAAATTTCCCTTTCGAAAAATTTACATTTGCTTTTATTCAAGTGTAGATTGTATCTTCGTAGTTTTTGTAGAACTTTGTCTAAATTAGCATTCTTCAATGGTTGATCCTTGGACTAAAATGTCGTCGAAATACACGGTGGTACCTTCCAGGTCTTGAACAATCTGGTCAATGACTTTATGAAATTCATTTGGTGCTGTCTTAATACCAAAAAATTATCTTCTAGCGAGGTATGTTCCCCGATGAGTAGAGATGGCTTGTACCTTGGCACTTTTCTCATCTACGGGAAGATGAACGTATGCCTTATATATCAAGGGTGCAGAAAAATTTACCGTTTTTTATCGCGATTAAATTTTTGTCCTCCATAATGGTTTTCGTTGTGTCGTTTTTGAAGGATTCTTACAATTCGTGGCAACAGTTTACTAAAAACAATAATTTGAACAATCGTTTGAATGACCTAATATTGATTTTCATCAGTGAAAACTCCATTTTCGATAGGATTTCTAGACAAATATGTTGACATAAGGCAACGAAAATACGTCAGAATTTGAAATGTTTACATGCAACATTCGCAGCAAAGGCTTCTTTAATGCATTGTTGGGATGCGTAAACAAAGTAATATATAAAAAAACATTATCAACGAAATTCTGAAACGTCTCGTATTTAAAGCTTAAGCAAAAATTATTTCACGTTTCAGTAATATTTCGTGTGAAAATATCGATTGGGCAGTTCATAATAGTTCACCAGTTAACACTATGAAAACCCATGCTTCTGTATAGCTACAGTTTTCTGACTATTGTAGGACAAATGGTCAGTGGAAGGCGGGGCAATATCGCGCGGTGAAGTAATATCGCGCGTGAAGTAATATCGCGCAGGCCAAAAAACAAACAACCAATCGCATAATATGAAGTGTAATCATATGTATGGTGTTAGAAAGACCTAGCAACTATGCAGAATAGGTCTGATGACCGCTCAAAGCACTCATTTGCAAATGGTAGATGAAAATGTTACGTTGTTCGTTTTGGTCATAATTTTTTGCCGTTTTAAAATGAGGAGGGTAAGTGGTAATTTAAGAACTACCTTAGATTCTTGAGTACAAATCTTTGCGTCAATTCTTGGGCGATTTTCTTCCACTTTTGGCTTTTGATTTGAATTTTAATTGTTGAAGTTATGGATAGAAAACCAAATCAAAGTCGATAGGGGGTAATATCACGAAAAGATGCGCGGTATTTCTCCTCACTTGTTTGAATGATAACTTTTTGTTATAATGTTTGTCGTGGATTTTGGTAAATAATATAAAAATTGGATGGTACAAATGACTACATATGAACATTGGTTATCTATATTTGTTTTAGTTTGACCAAATCCCAAGAAAAAATATTGTAGAAAAGAAAAGAAAAGAAAAGAAAAGAAAAGAAAAGAAAAGAAAAGAAAAGAAAAGAAAAGAAAAGAAAAGAAAAGAAAAGAAAAGAAAAGAAAAGAAAAGAAAAGAAAAGAAAAGAAAAGAAAAGAAAAGAAAAGAAAAGAAAAGAAAAGAAAAGAAAAGAAAAGAAAAGAAAAGAAAAGAAAAGAAAAGAAAAGAAAAGAAAAGAAAAGAAAAGAAAAGAAAAGAAAAGAAAAGAAAAGAAAAGAAAAGAAAAGAAAAGAAAAGAAAAGAAAAGAAAAGAAAAGAAAAGAAAAGAAAAGAAAAGAAAAGAAAAGAAAAGAAAAGAAAAGAAAAGAAAAGAAAAGAAAAGAAAAGAAAAGAAAAGAAAAGAAAAGAAAAGAAAAGAAAAGAAAAGAAAAGAAAAGAAAAGAAAAGAAAAGAAAAGAAAAGAAAAGAAAAGAAAAGAAAAGAAAAGAAAAGAAAAGAAAAGAAAAGAAAAGAAAAGAAAAGAAAAGAAAAGAAAAGAAAAAGAAATTAACGACGTTTATTTTGATATAATGTTCAAAAACGAGTTAAATTGTTATGTTATATTGTAATGTTTAAGCTTTTGTTTATTGGTTTACTTATTACAAGTATCTTTGATTATTTTTATTCTTACTTTGGTACTACAAATAACAAGCACGATATTGCCCCACCATCAAAGCGATAGTACCCCTCCGGGTGGGGCAATACCGCGAAATGCACTAGTTGAGTAGTTTAAAAAAATTTCAGTGATACATTTCCTTTTCCAGATATTTCTTATAACCACTTAAACCTAACATGTTTGCAGAATTTACCACTTTGTCAACTGTTTATTGTGTAAAATATAAATTTCTTGAATGTTTTCGCTTAGGAGCGCGATATTACCCCGCCTCTCCATACTTTTTCAATGAAGATACCAAAATTGATGAATTGGCTGTAATATTGAAAAACAGGGGGTTTAATATGCGGAAGAAAGACGAAACGGAATATAAAGAAGGAGTGGTGAATACAATGTAGAACATAGTAGCAAAAAAACTGCAAGAAATGTACCACGTTCAATATAATGTTAGTTTCGATCCATTTAAAGATATAGTTTTCAAAACTGCCAGAGATGCAAGGAATGCGAAACGCAGAATTCTTCAACAAATCCCAATTAAAAGAAAGGAAAGCTCTTCTGCTTTAAGTGATGAAGAACATCTGAAGATAGTTGAGTTAAGGGACGAGAATACTCTCGAGAGATTGCAAAAAAAATTCTACCATATAATAGCCGTTGAATTAGCGTGGAGAGGTGGCGAAGCGACTTTCTGTCCAATAAGTTACTTTAGAGAAGAAGTCGGCCAAAAAGGAAATCCTACAGGTGGAATGTTGGAAAGCATTTCTGTCTAGAAGCATATTTTTTTTGTTTTAGGTTGAATAGAACACAACCCCATATTCACTAAAACTGCACAAGGAGGCGATGAAAAGCTTGCGGACAGCAAATGGTTGGTTCAGAATACCACAGAAACAAAAAGGTGCCCTGTCAGATTATTCAAAAAGCTTCTCAGCAAAGGAGGCAATAATATTAAATCGGATAGGTTAATCTTAACCCCGAATCTTTTCTGGAAAAGACCCGAATCTACTACCTGGTACAAAAGTTGCACGATAGGAATAAATCAAAGGACCCCGCACTTTTTGCTATATAAAATGGCGTTCTGTCAAATGTTCCAAATTATTGGTATTCTGGAGGAGCCAATCTCCCTATGAAATATGTCTGGGCTCAACTCGATCCTATGACTAGTTTTCGAAATACAGGGTGTTAAAGTTAGGAAATGACGACTTTTTCTCATCTTGTATCTCTAGAGAAAATCAATATGTTCGAATTTTTTTCTTGCAGTATTTTAAAAATACTACAACTATCCCCCAACTATCCCCCACAAAAAAACCCAAGAACTCTTTACCGTTACAGGGTAATTTCAATTCATTCTCTTGCGATTTTTCGAAATATTGATGCTATATGGTTTGGAAACAATTGTAGGATAAAAATTATCACAGCTCATTTTGTTGTTGCTTCATGTAATATCATCCCATGTCTCAATCATACAAGGTGTTTCACGAATGCTGTGGTATAACGTAATCAATTTCGCTTGAGTTTTCTTTCCCTCCTTGTGTGTTTGAGTTGATAAATTGTATTCACTCCAGTTTTTGAAGATATGTCATTGTGGGAACTAGAGCATACAGGGTGCTAGTGTTTCCAAAACCAATGTTAACCACACGAAAATATCGGAAAACCACATTATTTTTCATCACTCTGTATTTTGTAATTATTACCGTTAGGTTAGTATTTTTTGTTCATTATTCTATTCAAAATATTGTCCTATGACCAGTTTTCGATGGATTCAGAAAACATTGTAAAGCTTGAAAAAATGTAAACTTTTATAACCTCACGGAAATTGATTTTGTTCTTGTACTTGTACTTTGAGTTGAAACCAATAATGCCAGGTAGAATTTTTTGCAATAATGACAGTCTAACATTCGATCTTAGCATACTAGGTGGTTTTCTAGAAGGATATTTGAATATTACTTTCGTGATTTTGAAAATTATTGATGAATCTAATTACCTACCTCGTTTTTACCGTTTATGCTCCTAAACTATGTGGCCTATTTATATTTTATCGCTTCGAAAAATTGAGATATTTTTCAAGAGAACAAGACTGAGTATATCAACTACACGAATTGATAGCGTAATAATGATGAGTCATTTCACATCATATATCTAATGATTATTGTTCACTCAGTCTGTGACAGAAATCAATACATTATATTTAATATTTAAACTCGTTTCCACACCACCCAACAGGTAGAGTTTCCGGCGTGTTTTTTTCCCTTAGTGGTATCCACTCTGAAATATTTCATAACATTGATTTAATTTCACGAAAACAATCAAATATCAATGATATTGTCCTGAAACTCAAATCAATTCTGGACCGAAACTCAAATCAATTCATATGCGACCCGTTTACGATGTGCGCATGCTCGTCATCAGCGTAGTTTGGGTAGATCGTTGCCAAGTTTGAAAATAATTTGGTGTTCCAATTCTGAATTTTTTGTTATTAGGCAATAAAACACATGTCATTGGAAAGAGATAAATTAACAGCACATTTAGGATTTTGTAAAACCGAATAAAACCTTTTAGATTTAAATCACTCCGAATTTTAGGCGCGAAATAAACTTACCTTAAACAATAATGTACCCTAAGCTACTGTAATTATAATGACCGTGCAACAGTGCTTTTTCATCAACAGGAAGACTTGTCACTAAGATGTCACTAAGATGTGTCATCAGAGACGGTTTTTAGAATTTCAGGTTATTCTTTCATCATTCGTGAATTTGCATTAATGTTGTTCCTTTAAAGACAATTTCTTAAAGAGCCGTTTCTTCCTACAAATAAACAATGAACTGTTTAGTGTTTTGTTGACGTAATGGAATAATACCAGAAATAAAGTATTTTTGGTAGATAATGAAATTTTTTAAGTACCTATATGCTTTCCTAGAAAATAGCTTGAATATTATTTTAGTTTGACAAAAAAGGCATGATTTTTGGAAATTGTCTTTAAGAAGAGACCTCAGCAAAATATTTGAGTGAGAAAATTGTAATTCAGATGAAGATTCATGTGAAAACGGCAATAGAATAATTTGAAACCTAGTGTAGTACCGAAATTATGAACCTCGGTCCAGAATTGATTTGAGCAGGACGATATCTTTGATATTTGTTTGTTTTCGTGATATTAATTCAAAGTTATGAAATATTTCAGAGTGGACTAGGCATAAAGGGGATACCACTAAGGGAAAAAAATGCGCCGGAAACTCTACCTCTTGGGTGGTGTGGAAACGAGTTTAAATATAAAATATAATGTATTGATTTTTGTCACAGACTGAGTGAACAATAATCATCAGATATATGATGTGAAATGACTCATCATTATTACGCTATCAATTCATGTAGATGATATAGTCTTGTTCTCTTGAAAAATATCTCAATTTTTCGAAGCGATAAAATATAAATAGGCCACAGAGTTTAGGAGCATGAACGGTAAAAATGAGGTAGGTAATTAGATTCATCAATAATTGTCAATATCACGGAAGTAATATTCAAATATCCTTCTAGAAAAACACCTAGTATGCTAAGATCGAATGTTAGACTGTCATTATTGTAAAAAATTCTACCTGGCAATATCGGTTTCAACTCAAAGTACAAATACAAGAAAAAAATCAATTTCCTTGAGGTTATAAAAGTATACATTTTTTCAAGCTTTACAATGTTTTCTGAATCCATCAAAAACTAGTCATAGAAGAAAGCTGAAAATTCCACAGCTTCTAAATAACAATATTTTGAATAGAATAATGAGCAACACATACAAACCTGAATCGGAATCAAGGAAGCGAAAAATTACTAACCATTCTAATCAATCAACAGCAGTTAGTAAGCTCGCTAAAAGTAGAGTTCAAGAACAGCAACTTATCAAAATCACAGGATATAACAGCGATCTTCTATTAAACCATATCTTCAAATGGATCCCACTCATCATCTGGACATAATTAACAAAATGAGAAACATGTATAAAACAACCGGTCTATCAAAAACTGTCAACAATTTGTCAGTCTCTATTCCAGCTTCATCTGCCCAATCGTTTTCATTAAATACCAATGTCTCATCTAATAAATAGCAGTGAAAAACAAACATTTGTGACCTACACAAATTGCAATTTTTATTACAACTGTACGGATCCCAAATAAAAATAATAATTTTCTCAATGTACTTATGATAAGGAAATTGTTAGAAAATGTCGTTGCTCATTATCAATAAAATTCTTTGTTGTTGGTTTCAATCTACCTCATTCAAGAAATAATCTTGTCGTATATCACACGACCTATACATTTTAATGGATTAAACTTTCAAAGTATTTTTTGCATGATTGTGCTTTTTGATAAATAGTTTCATGCACAATAATTTCAGAATAAAACCCCTCGACCGCTTTGCGGTCTCGGGATTTTATTAAATTATTGTGCATTCAACAATTTTCCAAGCAGAATCATGCTCAAAATATTCAGATAGTTTAATCGATTACATACAATAGGTCTTGTGATATAACATATGAGAAATCAATGACACCTGGTATACTATATTCAATAACCAATAAATCTATCATTATATCCAACTTTTTTTCGTATTCAATCGTCCATCATGTTCATTTCCTGACATTGTTAGACGAAGTATAAAGACGAATGAAAACGAATTACTAACATTTCGAAAAGCAATCAAAGTTCCAATCAGTTTCGACCTGACAATGGATAAACTCTAGCCTTGACTGCTCCTTTCGTCGACTTTTGCTGGGAGCTTTCCCAAAGCGCAACAAATCATAATTTTCGCGCTCAATAACGATTAATTTACGGAAACCGTTCTGCAGAACGCTCGATATTTATCACCACCTATCCATATAACTCGGTCAGGCGTCTAACCACGTGTAACATGTTGTTCCAGAACCGATAATAGTCCTTCTCGGTGTTCCGGAAATTTATATCAACGAAGGGTTGTTTAGCCGATGTCAATCGTTTACATTTACACAAGATTCGATGTTTTCTGCTCTACTTTACGAAAATAAATCTAGATTTTTATGGTAGCTACGGTTTGAAAAATTTCTGTCTCAAGCACAAGTTTCATGGTGTAACGTTGACAACGGTACATCGTTATTTTTCTCCTATAAACAAGTCGCAAAGTGAATTTTCCAAACACTTGTTCCTCGATGACTAACTGTAATGAATTTCATAGAGACACACCATCCTATTTCATATGAAATTTAATAATTACATTTCCACAGCTCTTGGTTCCCACAGATATCTCTAGTGATTGAGTTGAGTCCATAATTGTGTGGTTATCAATAAGAAATGTTTACAAAATATGATCAATGTCATTCAGACGACAGAGCGATCATATTTGGGACGGTTTTTTTGGTAAAAGATTCGATAACTCAAAAACGGTTTGTCTTATCGATATCAAACACGGACAAACTTCTAGAGGACGTTCGATCCTATGTACCTACGTCTGCGGCAGCATCTCACGGTGCTTTTCACACATAATCGGGGTAGCTGCATTGGTATTTCTCTTCCATTGAAATTTGAAGCAATATTTTTTCAATCGAAATGAATTTGGTATAATAAGAAAGATGAAACGTTGATCTATGTACGTGCTGTAATGTTTTTTTTGAAATTGTTTGTGCATCTTCACAAAAAATTGCTTCAAAGTAATTGCATTTTTGGGACGCTTTTAATTTTTTTTTTGTAAAAAAGTGGATTGAAATTTCAATTTCCTTTACAGCACGTACCTAGAATCGAACATCCTCTATAATCCTGTCCTTGTTTGAAATCGATACGACAGAACGTTTTTGCCCTAAAGGGCGCCCCAAATTAATTGATTTTCTTTTTTTTATTTCAAATCATTAGAGGTTATTAGCGATGGGACAATGATTAAATAATATTACATTAAATTACATTACATTACAAGTCAGAATATCAATTGACTTGAGAAATTTTATGAGATTAACCATGTTGTTTCCTTGAAGATTTTTCTGAAGATCATTCGATAGTCCGTTGGATACTCGTTGTCGCTCTAGCCCGGGACATTCTTAGATGATGTGCTTCACCGAGATGTTGACTCCATACAGATCTCGCTTTTGATGGCTTCCTCTTTACTGAGGAGATGTTGATGCGTTAGTTTGTTATGTCCAATGCGTAGTCTGGAAAGGATAACTTGTTGTCTCCTGCTTACACCTTCTAATATATTTTTGATGATGATTGGGTTTATTTCGAGCAGCTTATTGTTAGAATTTTGCCATCTAGTTTACCACTGTTGCCTGTACAGTTAATTTATCCTCCATTTGAAGTCTTGGTTCGGTATCTCCAGAATGACTTTAGCTTCGGGGTCTGTGCAGGCTTGCTTTGCTACTGTATCGGCTGTTTCGTTTCCTTCAATTCCAGTGTGAGAAGGAATCCATGCAATCTCCAAGAGTCTTGGCAGTTCAATGTTTATTGTGCGATAAGAAGTGATAGATGGCGTATTGGCACTGCATTTTTATCAAGAAAACTTAAATATGGTAAGTGAAAAATAGGGTAAAGGAAAAAAAAATCACTCAAAGTATTTCCTTCATTTGATAGGCCCTTTCTTTACACAGTAATCAACCCATATTTCACAATTACAAGCACTAAAAACATTATTTTCACACAAAAAATCAACCCTTCTTTAGGACAACACATAAGCAACAAATCTGGATATTTTTATCATTTTATATGTAGTGGGTTGGTAAATGCGCGCGCTACCTATTCAAATTTGATTCTGGGCAGATAACTTCCCATTCATTACTATGTTCAATTGTTTTAATTTCGCCATTTTGGTGTTTTATTTAACGTAAATATCCTAAACTGAAAATGTTAAAATTCTACGAATTTTTAATTTAGGTGATCAATAGATTGTCACTTATTAATTTTTTAATTAAATTGGGAGTGTTTTGGGGTTCAGTGCAAAGTAAATACATCTGAACAAAGATAAAT
This sequence comes from Chrysolina oricalcia, assembly GCA_944452925.2. Lineage (NCBI taxonomy): Eukaryota > Metazoa > Arthropoda > Insecta > Coleoptera > Chrysomelidae > Chrysolina > Chrysolina oricalcia. The sequence continues at coordinate 25,908,493 of OX101811.2, forward strand.
TGTTGTATCGATGTCAATGAATAGTTAGCGCGCGCAGTTACCAACCCACTACATATAAAATGATAAAAATATCGAGATTTGTTGGTTATGTGTTGTACTAAAGTAGGGTGGATTTTTTGCTAAAAAAATATTGTTTTTAGTGCTTGTAATTGTGAAATATGGGTTGATTAGTGTGTAAAGAAAGGGCGTATCAAAAGAAGGAAATACTTTGAGTGATTTTTGACTGAAAAATTCGTGTTTGAAAACGGTGTATTTTCAATTTTTGGAGAGCCATATCTAGGAAAGTAGTAGAGAGCGCCTCAAAATAATTCCATATTCGTGTTCAGGAGACAAAACTACTTAAGTAACATCACTTTTCTTTATGTGCGCAGAAGCCCGATAAGCTTACCTTTACCAAAACCAGATGTCAATTTCGAAACAAGAATAGGATGAGATGTACTTTTTGCAGGTGAAGAATATTTGAATATTTTGCATAATTTCGAGAATGAGTACTTGGACACTTCACCAATTGCTGATTATAGAAACCTATTTTATCAACATGACAGGGCACCTCCGCATTATGATCAATTAGTCAATAATCATTTACAAGAATTGTTTCATGACCAGTGGATAGCCAACAATTGGCCATTTCTTTGGCCGCCCCGCTCTCCAGATTCATCAGTGCACGATTTTTTTATTTCGAGTACTATTAAAAATCAACTCTATGAAACTCAATCGACTACCATTGAAGATTGTATGCAACGAGTGAGGAATTCATTTGAGAATCTCAGACCCGATTCGATAGGAAAAGCGGCACATCAAGAATTATTAGTGAGATATGAAATATGTTTGGAAGTTGAAGGGCGCCAATTCGAACATTTACTGACCAAATAATTTTTGGATACCTCTCAATATCGTTAGTTGTTCTCTTTCATTCGAATTGTTTAAGAATTTCTTTATCTACATTTTTGTATTATGGAATGTTTTTGAAGTTTTCTAGAATTCGGTTTACAGTGTTTTGTGAGGGTTTCTGCTTCTGCGGATACCGAATAGCAAATATATTACATGTTCTTGAGATAACCCTATTACATTCGCCATAAATAACAAATAGATTCAAGTAATCTTCATTCGAATAATTCAAACCAGCCGGCATGATTGATAACAATGACGTTTTCGTGGCAGTTGATTGTTTCCAACGCAACTGTGAGCGCCATGGCCAACTAAGAATAAGTAAACTCAAGAATACGAAATTTTCTGGAACTGAGACATGTTAATTCGCCAATGTTTAGAAAACTGTTGAGTGTAGGCATACATAACCTCATTCAAAGTTAGCTTCATTTTCGATACCGAATCGAATGAGAATATAAAATTGGAGGGTATCCATATAAAAAAATCGACTTACAACAATTTTTTCAACCGGATCTATATCATTTTCTGGTGAACGCCCTGTATAACTCTAACCGAATTGATACCGAAATTCTACTGGACTGGGTCCTCTCCTACGGATAAATCGATACACAATCGAAAATAAATGATCATGTCCAGAAATAATTAAAAAATATTTTTCGTTCTGCAAACGCAATTTTCAATTTAAAATTTGAAATATTTCGAAAATGGTTAGACTTGGGTATAGGATATCATTCATGAAACATGTTCAGAATCATGCGCAAAATCTAAAACCTTGATAATATACAGGGTGTCCTCTTCAAAATAACGAAGTTGGGGACCACTTCCGGTACAAACTTATATAAGCGCCACAATCTTCAAAATATTTTAGCCGGATAGCACTTATCAATAATAGTGAACTCTCAAATTTTCAAATTCAACCCACCTATGGTTTTCTATATATTGATCGATGCATTTCCTGGAGGGACCTCCTGTATAGTAATGTTTCGTCAGTCGATGACTAAAAAACTGGAAACATAAAAAGTCAAAGATTAACCAATTTTTGCTTTGGAATAAGTGTATTGCTGAAACACAAGCAACTACAATTATTCCAACAGATATTTCACTTTTCATGACTGACCATTGAATATTTGAAATTCAATTTCGATCTAACGGTCTCCGTTTTGTTTCAGAGCCGATTACAACTCTCCTTGGTGGTCCAGAGATGTACATCAACAAGGGCAGTACCATGAACCTGACTTGTATGGTAAAACATAGCCCAGAACCGCCCCCTTCCATTTATTGGACACATAACTCACAGGTGAGTTTTTTTCAACTATCTCTGTTAGAATTTTCGTGTGGGACACCTTGTAGGAAATATGAAAATTACTCAAGAGTAGAACGTTTTGAATAATTTGAAGAAACCAGTAATTTTCTCGGTGAAAAAGAATGATAAAAAATCCAGTCTTTCGCAAATTTCCCTTACCATAGGAGTTTCGACGGCTAGCAATTCCACATGTGAAATATGTATTTATTTCACATGATGAAATGAAACTTGTAATTGACCATATTTTTGTGCTCTATGTATATCAGACAAATGAGTCTAATTACCATTGAGTATAAGGGAAAACAAGGAAGTAGTTGATTGTGTATATCGAAAGTTTTTGTTGACACAACCCAGTTTCTTTCATTTGTCATGAAGAAACAACAAGGATTCATCATATGATATTTATGTCAAAATTAGTTAACAATGATTATAAATTATACGTCCTATAAATAAATTATAGCCACAAATACTACACTACTTCATAATGAGCATAGGAAATGGGGCTTAGTGATTTTATATGATACGAAACTTCGTATTTTTCCCTAAAGAAAAATTACTGGATTTGATAAACTAGTTTGTGCAGTTTCAAAATAAGGCTTGATGGACCTGAAATTAGAATTGTTATAACGCTCATATTTCGCTAATAAATCACTCGGGAAAATGATAAATCAAAATCAAATCCAAAGTGTGAAACAGTCGGAGTTTGAACCAGGGCCCTTCAATTTCTAGCCAAGTTTGTCACCAACATCACTACTAGTCCTCAGTTTATAAACCAGTTGCTCAGAGCTTTCATTTCAGTATGCAAGGAATATTTATACCGATACTCATTTTTGAGATACAATGCAATTACTCTACAGATGGCGCTGGGGGATCATCAGCTAGGAAATTTCGAAAATTGAAGTGATCGATATTGTTCAAAACGTATGAACAAAATTAAAAAAAAACTATGATGGTTGAGAAGAGAATTGAATTATCTTGTCAACGATATGACAGTTTACCCCTCCCATACCCTTGACAATTGAAATTTTTGAGTTGATGTGCCCACCGCGCCATCTATCGAGCAATCACAATGTCTTTTATTTCAAAAAGTAGTATATTGAAGATATCATTCGAAACGGTTGTTGTATGTCGAACTGTTCAGAAGTAACCAGGGTGGGGGTGGGGGGGCTATGAAATACCGCACTGTATATAAAATACTACTTAGCCATCCCAATTCTTCAATCTTCGATTCATATTTTGGTATTCCCAATATGAATCTTGCATGCGTTTTGGTCATTCTGAATTGGTATATTTGGTTCTACTATCGTGGTAAACAGTATCCATATGTAGTTGATATGGCATAAAGCTTTTCATAGGATGATTTTCGATGTACGGTCCAGATAATACTTACAACACCATATGCAGTTCTTTTTGATTACAGTAGTCTCTTTTGATACAGTTTGTGATATGTCCAGAAACTCTAAGAGAATAATGGGTTATAAGAACTGCGTATTTTGTTGAGTCTGCACAGATGAGTGATTCATTATTGAGGAGTTCTCTAAGGTACGAGCAACAAAATCCTTTTTCATATTTGACCCAAAAAGTATAATAGTTGATTTGGTCGGGTTGAGAACTCCGAGCAATAAAAGATATAGAGGTGCCATTTCTATATAAACAACACACGTTGTTATGAAAGCTGCATATCACTATCTTTTGTGATAGATTGTGGGTGAGGGGTAACCTCCGAGTTCGGAGGGGGAGATCTGTTATTGTTATGATATTCGGATGTAAGATTAGAATCCGTGGCGGCGTGCTGATAAATTTTATTTGTGATATATTTTTATCTCTAGACGACAACATGCCTGGTTGGAAAGCCCGTGTGTTGTCAAGATGTCAATCAAAAATACTGTATTGTGCGAAAAATCAGATTCTTGCTGACAAAGCATACAATAAGGTCATAAATACTGAAAAAATTATTGAAAGTGCTAAAGTAAAAAAGTAAATATATTCAAATTGTTGGATCACATCAGTAAACTATACACTATACCTACACTATATCAAATCAAATCAAATCACTTCATTCATCCTTTTGAACTCACAAAAAGCTATAGGACAGGTCATATACGATAAAACTTACAGATTTACAATTCAAATGCACAACAACAATACTAGGTGCAGATAAGTAGTGACGTGTAATTAGATAAATAAATGAATCACTATCAGTGTATTTAATCATATGAAATGGTATGCAACAGATAGAAAATTATATTGACACTATACTGGTTAAAAAAAATTAAAATAGAAAACATTGATTGTCGGGATTTTGTCTATTCTACAACTACTTACAGCTAGAAGTCTTACAAAATATTAGAATATATCTCCTTTCTTCATTAGACATTGTAGTTCAGGTATTCATCCACAGAGTAGAAAGCATTCTCCAACAATAGGTGCTTTACACCATTTTTGAAACTATTTAATGGTGATGTTCTCAAATTGGCCGGTAATTTATTGAATATTTTAATGCACATATATTTAGGGCTTGTTTCAGTTTTTGATAGCCTATGCGCTGGTACTTCCAATGTCGCTGAGTTTCTAGTATCATAGCTATTATTATTCAGACTTTTGAATGTTGTGATGTTAGCTTTGACATACATCAGAACTTGAAATATGTAAATGCATGGCAATGTAAGGATTCTAAGTTTGATAAATATGTCTCTGCAAGCAGTTTTTTTTAACTCCTTCTATTGTCCTCAAGGCCCTTTTTTGTAGTATAAATACTCTTTCTGCTTGAGATGACATTTCCTAAGTGATAATTCCATATGCGATTGTGGAATGGAAGTGAGCAAATTAATACCTAATCAAGGTATTTCTATCAATAATTTGTCTTAGCTGTTAAATACTATAGCATAGGGATGCAGCTTTCTTGCATAATATATCTATGTGACCGTCCCACTTATAGTTTTCAGCAATTTGTAATCCTAGTAATTTTACATATGTTAGCTGCTTTATAGTTCCAGAAAATTGCTTGATTAGGAGGCTTGAGTCTGAATTTTATAAATGCTGATTTATTTGCGTTACAGATCAGGTTGTTATTTGTACACCAATTTTGTGCCTTTAGTATCGTTTCACTTGCACTTTCAGTCAAAGAAGACAGAGTACTGGCGCTTATCAAAAAAGAAGTGTCATCTGCATACATAATTGCATTTTGAAATAAGAAATCGTTAACGTAGATTATGTATAGTAGTGGCCCCAAAATCGAGCCTTGATATATGATATACATGCATTATAATACACATAAGAATTTACACATAAACTATAATACATATAATAATTTACACATAAACTATAATACACATAACAGATTACATTCACATGTATGTTGAAAGTGTATCATTGAAATACCCATCCGAAGTGTAGTAAAAGCCTTAATAGCTCGTTAACTCTTTTTCTTAAGTTTTTTACTGAATTTAGATTATTGGTATCCTGGGGCAGATAATCAAAAAGTGTTTTGTTGTCAAAAAATAATGTCTCTACTTATGTAGAGTTAGGCTCAGGGAGCGATCGATATTACAAGTCTGCCTGGTTGGAAAACGAGAATTTCTCATGTAGTTATTATTTTACTTCTGTTTCTTAAACATCAAACAGATGAGAGTCATTAAAGCTTATGAGTTAAATAGGGGTCGACATGTATCTCTGAAAACATATCTGCAGACATACCAAGCAACAGCTCTATTTTGATGTAGTCTTGATTTGCTCACAGGGTGGAGCGATGACTTGCTTATTGTGAATCGTCTGTCCAGTTTGAAACAAATTAAAATTTTGTATTGCATTCTTCTATTCTTTTGCTGGATTAGTCTAATTTTTTGTATCTGACGGATTATAGTTCTCGTTACTACTTTTAAACACTTCCTTCTGGTATCATCTGTGTCCATATCATCGGTTCACAATCACGAATTTCTCTAAAATAGCATACATTTCAAACACACACACACACATTACTGCCAAGTTATTATAATGTTATAGTTGCAGAGCAGTAAAGTAAATTCCAGGTCCAACAAATTCAAAGTAAAAAAATATCACTAAACTACCTATCGTCGTTGATACTGCAATACGAGCAATATGTCCAGAAACATTCATTTTACAGAAGACTGTAGATAATAACTACTAATGACCATAGCAGTCAATACCAAAACACCAAAGAAAAAAAATAACTACTACTACATTGTTGGAAATTTTTATGTAGTACCTATTATCATTTTACAGTCTCCTGTGGAATAAATATTTCGTATATAGCTCGTATTGCAGTATCAATGACGCTATGTTATAAGTACTCGAAAGACATTCCAACAAGACAGAAGAGTTGAATTTGCTTATTCACTTCTTAGTGTACCTACACTGCAACAAGTTTTTTCCTAATTATTGATAGGTAATCGTTTTTAAGGTCGACTTAAATAGTAACAATGTTTTATTCAGCTATTTCAACAAATGTTGTATTTTTGTCTCAAAATCGGGATTATGCCATGATTATCATTCTGCGACGCCCATGATTTGATTTGACAAGGCGATAAATAAGTCGTAAACGGACGTAAACAAACATGATCGTCAAGTTAAGAGTGAATTGAATATAACATGGAATTCCAACCTGGTCCCCGAGTGCAATCGGATATATCCGACAATGCCCATTTTTAACATGATTCGGGCTGAGATGTTTGTAAACAACGTCGGGTATGTTGCTTTCAAGAAAGAAACAGAGACGCCCTCTCTATGTCTTTTATTGCTCGGAGGTTGAGAATTGATGAGTGTTGTTTTAAAATATTTCATAGAGATAGAAGATCTGCATTGAGCTCTTTTAATCAATCGTTTGCATAATTCTGTTTGAGTGATAACATAAGTTTGATAGCGGGCAGTGTGGATGGTATAAAGCAAGGGACCCAATATTGAACCTTGTAGGACTCCAATACTGAGCCTTACAATATGTTATATCATAACTACATCTAGCATATAAGATGATATTTCTGAAAACAATAGTATTTGACAAAGTTAGATAAAAACATTATGTCATTGCTGTTAGGATGTATTGTCAATAGAGGCAAGTTCATTTCTTAAGATTGATGTGGAAATTGATCTTTGAAATGAAAAAAAAATGTTTATTTTATATTTTTATAAACTTCGCAGAGAGAAAACAATGTCGATACCTGTATGAAACTTTTTCATTGTGTTAGCTAATTTCACTTGCAGTCCCTGATTTTGCTGAAAATGGATTTTAAATATAATTTTCCTATCCGCGTTGTCAATGAATTTTTCTCAATTTTCCTATCCGCGTTGTCAATGAATTTTTCTCAACTGGAAGCCAGAACGAATTCAACGTTGTTTGTAGCTTTTTAACATGGTTCGAGCTGTTTATTCAGAAAGCTTTACATAAAAGCACACAGTATCCAGAGTATACTGGATTTGTTCAACAGTTTGAATATTTAATCATTCTGTTGTTGCATTTATATTGAAATTCAAATATTCATATTTCCGTCTGAAATATTTGCATCATTGGTAATTATTGATAATGAATTTTATGAATAATTGAATGCCTGTTTGATAGTCGATAATTAATAATTCGAACATAATCGCATACCCCAGTTGAGATATTGCTCTCTTTTCACTTTGACATTCGCACAATTGAACAATAATATATGTATATATTCCTGTTAATTTTCCTACTGATTCAAACTTCCCAGAGTTCTGTATCCATGTGAAAATTATTTATCATTTCCAGTATTTCAGAGAACGACCAGTGAAGTCTTTGAATACAACAGCTTCTCACAAACGGAAATCAATTCCGTTTTTTGGAATTGTGGGATAAAAATACAAATGTCATAATCCCTACTGATAACAGTGTAGCGGTGCGTGACCTCTGAACTCCGCCACTGTTTTATTTCATTTGATGTTTTTTGTGTCTCCCTACTTGGCTCAGCCAAATCCACGAATTATCGATACAAGTCATGGAATGATACCGATTCCAGTATACTGATTTACGTATGAGTAACGTGTCTGTCATTTTAGTCTGCAATCTTACGAGTGCTTCCTGGCTTTGAATGCCTTAATTGTTATAGCGTATGATGTGGCCTGCACTTTTAGGTGAGTCGTATTGTGAATTGTTGACCTCACATTATCTAAATTCTCTCGAAAGCCTAAACATTACTATCCGTGATGGGTTTTTATCTGATTCCTTATCGCACTTGTAGTATTTTTTGTCATGTTTAATAATTGTTCGTACGTTTCACTGTTTGTTATATTTAAAATTCATACTAATAATCATTTTTTAGATCATTGTACTAACTTGATATACTACGAAGTATACCAAGAAAATCGATCTTCACCAAGTCCAAGTGAAGTATTTTGCATTGAACTGACCTCTATTATTTTACCCAGAGCCAAACACCCTGAGTACTGACCATACCCCAGGTTAGGTCACAACAGTATTAAAGTTATTATTTCATTAATTCGAACAGATTCACACAAAATGGAAGTGATAATAATAATTTTTATTCCGAAAGAGAATGTTCGATTCACTCGATCATATTCGAGAACATTAGAAGTTGCACCTTCGGTAACAGTTTCCAATGACAGTTTCAGTGATGGTGACAACCTCCAAACGATGTTAATTTTCCTAGATCATTGGCCTCTTTCCATAGAAATATATATTATATACTTACTCTAGAATGCTAATCCCCATGTCAAAAGTGTTGTAAAAAGTTCAGGCTAGTCCGCAATGCGCATGCGCGTCATCAGTGATTTTTGTAACAGGCCCGGTTTTAGTAAAACATTATGGTACTTGTGAAGATTAACAAACGTTAATTCTGAATCTCGGAGAATAAGGTTGGAAACCCATTGTACTTATGCCAGTTATTTGTATTTAGCCGATTTGAATACATATTTTCAGATATTTATGATCCCAAATATTCAGCAAATGCCATCAAAAAGTAGAGTATACGGTTATTATTATTATTTATCGCTCTGAAGCGACTGATTTTTGGTATCACTTTCACTTTTCAGCTGTAGTTAACCGACAAAAACCTATGTAACCACCCGCGAATTTCAAGGAAGCACTGGATTGGAAAATAAATTGAAATATGAAAATTTATTTCAGTTAATATCATGAATAATTTCATCTCAAATTGGGTTTATAAAATTGGATGCTTGGAAGCTCGAGGAATTTTTTTCACGATTCATGTCAAAATATGCAACTACATTTAATTTAAATCATTAGAACAGATTAACATGCTATTTCTACGATAAAAGTGAGACCAGAAGCATTTTCCTTACCATCAAAGAGAAGTACATTAATTTTCTGAGGCGATTCTATGTATGTTTAGTACTTTTTGTAGGGATCTAGAACTTATAATATAATAAGCGGTATGGCAGAAAGTTGTAGCACTCGCCATGCATGCGTACGCAGACACAGTATTGGTACTGCACTAGGTTTCAAATTATTCTATTGTCGTTTTCACATGAATCTTCATGAGGAAAATGTATGCAACAAATTACAATTTTCTCACTCAAATGTTCTGCTGGGGTCTCTTCTCAAAAACAATAACCAAAAATCATGCCTTTTTTGTCAAGCTAAAATAATATTTGAGCTATTTTGAGCAAAGCATATAGGTACATAAAAAATATCATTATGTACCAAGAATGATTTATTTCAGGTATTTTTCCTTTACACAACATTAAACAGTTCATTGTTTATTTGTAGGAAGAAACGGCTGCATTAGAAATTGTCTTTAAAGGAACAAGATTAATGAAAATTCACGAGTGATGAAGAATAACCAACGACAACAAACAACACACAAAACGACAAAAGAAAATCTGAAATTCTAAAAGCCCGTCTCTGATCTCTGACAAGAGTGACATATCTTGGTGACAAGTCTTCCTGTTGATGAAAAAGCACTGTTGCACGGTCATTAAAATGACAGTAGCATAGGGCACGTTATTGTTTTAAATAAGTTTCTTTCGCGCCTGAAATTCGGAGTAATCTATCTCTAAAAGGTTCTCTTCGGTTTTAAAAAGTCCTAAATGCGCTGTCAAATTTCTGTCTTTCAAATGACATGTATTTTATTGCCACATAACAAAAAACTCTGAATTGGAACACCAAATTATTTTCAAACTTGGCAACGATCTACCAAAACTACACTGATGACGCGCATGCGCACAACGTAAACGGGTCGCATACGCGGCATGCTTTTCGCCCTGAAAATTGGCAGCATTAGCATTCTAGAGTAAGTATATAATATATATTTCTATGCCTATTTCACAAAAATATTTTGACAGGGTATTGAGTTAATCCATTCCAGGTTATCATCAGTTTTCTATTGATATAGATATGAGATAGAAGATTAATTCATCATGAGAGTTAACACATGAAAATATAAAAACACATAAACTTATCAGACTAGTCACTGTTATTCACTCCACCTTGTTCACAAAACTAAAACCGATTTCACACAGACTCACAGATAACAAATAAAAACATATAGAATCACTACATCCTCAAACAGTGAGATACTCCTCTGTAGAATAGGATGTATTCTGACATACAGAGGGGCCATTGGAAACGAAACAGCGGCTCTGTAGGTGGTAGAACCGAATTATACAGTTATTCTTCTCATTTAATATGAGGGTTATCGAAAAAAAGTTCGCATGAAAGTTGGAGTGTATTTCACTCTGCACTTTTTCATAAATTCAAATATTTTTTAGACGTGCCAATGGTGGAGAAGTGACGCCATAGAATTTTTTTTCAAATTGAAGTAAATGTCATGTTTGGTATGCAAGGTCTCGAATGGGTGAGCCATTAAGGTAAATTTTGAAAATATCCATATAACCATTTCTAATTTTATGAGGCGAATGCTAATTTTAGACATCGCAAGTGGAATTTTTTAATAAAACAACTGTCAAAGCAGCACATAATTTTTTTATAAAAACTCACGTATGCCACTGTCTGAATCAAATTGCAATATCGCTCAAAATACCTACCTGGCTACATTCCATGATTGAGAAAAGTTTTGAACAAATTAAGCAATAGGTAAGTGAATTACAGAGATGGACACAAAAATACGAAACACAGTGTACTTATCGATGGAGTTGAAATAATATCAGTACTACTGAAATGGGATAAAACAAGGTTTCTAACGATACTGAACATGGCATATAGTACCATTTAAGAAAAATGCCGATGACGTCACTACTCCACCTATGCCACATCTAAAAAATATTTTAATTCATAGAAAGGTGCAGAGAAAAATACCCTTCAACTTTTACCAAACTTGTTTTCGATAGCACTCATATTAACTGAGAAGAATGGGCGTGACCATACATTTGACTAACTCTGTATAAAAACGCTCGGACACTTCAACTACATTTTTGATGAGGACTTCGTTCGTGACGAAATTCTCCTGAAATACAATCCATCCCTCGGAGCTGTGACCGCCACCCATGAATTTTTTAATGGCAACATATGGCAAGTGAAACCTCATTTGAGAGGTATTTTCCATTTCAATATCAAACAACAGGAATAAATCAATTCTATCGATTCGTTTTCCAACGGATAACATGCATTTTCATTTAAAATTTTAAGAATCGATAAAAAGACACTTTCTCAAATTCGACTCAAATGCAAGTACAACAAAAATATCGCAATAGGGAGTATGCAAGTGATTTAAATTTACTTGATTTTTTTACCTCCGATACTTCATTGTCTTGACATTACACCTTCATCATTAGTTTATATTTAACTCCATAAAACTTTAATAAAAAAGTGCATAATAAGCGAGCGGAATTCAAATTTGCGAAACGCATCACCATTGGTCAAAACGAAGAATGACGTCACATGGCACGTTATGACATTTATTTTTTTCATGGAAAATTTGTATTTATTTATATATTTGAAGTGTTTTCCATTACATAGTGCGATTTTGGTCTAGTGACAATTGTAAATTATCAAGAGCAATGACTGAAAGTGGTTTTGTCAAAGCACAATCCGACAATACCTGAACTGATAAGTAGTAATAGTTTATTAAATGATAGTTTTCCTTTTGTCATTTAGGTGATGCAGGTATAAACAGAGTTATCTTCCGCTTGATATACAAAACATTTATGCATACAAAACTTAATTCTATCAATTCACTTCATATTAACTATCGAAATACAATGTACTCACATTGAAATGATCTTCACAACAATGTAAATATGATATTGGAGATACTTCGCCTCTTCTCATAACCTTACACCATTGTTTACGTATTTTCGCATCTCTCAGAACCGAAAAAAATACTTTAATTGGTGTACTTATAATTGTGTTTTGGCACTAGACAATACCTATAAAATGGTCTTTTAGCATTTTTCATTATCGTAATAGCGATTAAAACTGCAATTCCCTAACCTAATTAATAACAACTGTCAATAGTGTCAATGGCCATAACTATAGAAAGGCTTGTTCATTGAAGACTGCTCTGGTTGATCGAGATCACTTTCACATATCTTTATCTCTCTCTAACACTTGTAATGCATTTGTCTCACTCTTTTATAAAATATCAACTTCAAGCAAGTAGAGCAATCAGAGTACGTCTCAACGAACGACACTGAAGAAGAACAACACTGATCGCGCCAGGTGACGTCATCCACAGCGCGCGAAAATGGAGGCGGTCAAATAGGTCAAATTCAATCGGTATTTTTTTTATTATTTTAAAAATTAATTCCAAGGCTTTCAACCATATTTATATTTTTTACTATGTTGTAACGAAGTAAAAAATTGATTAAACAAATAAAAAAATATGCATATTCCCTATTGTGGAAGTCTAGCAGTGTCAAACTGATCATTGATTAAACGACATTAGAGTGGATTACTTGACTAAAGCTGCTGAATATCCTACCCCAATAATGGTGTATACGATCGCGGAAAGAGTTGAAATAATAACAATTTTTTTTAGAGAATGATGAGTGCGTTAACCGTACAGAAAATTTGTTCAATGGAACGCATCAAGATAAACTTGTTGCTAGAAAATACGTTCTAGAATTAGTTCAAAAATTTCGTCAAACTGGATTAGTTGCCAACAAGAAACGAGACCGAGATCGTGAATTTCCGTTGAGAAATGTATCTGATGAAGTTGCACTTTTGGGACAAGTTCATGCAGACCAAACATTGAGCACAAGAAAATTGGCTAGTGTTATCAATATCAATAGAACCAGTATCCACCGAATCCTGAAACATAATAAATTCCACTCCTACAAAATACATTTGGTACACCAATTGAATGAAGATGACTTTAATAGGCGACAGGAATTTTGTGAAATTTTGATTAGGAGAATAGATACTGATGAGAATTTCCTTTTCAACATATGCTTTCCTGATGAGTCTACATTGTTTTCTTTTCTTTATGAATTCCACTGTGAATTGTCCTAATTGTCGTTATTGCCAATCCACATGTTTTCCACGAAGTCCATACTAAAACTCCCCAAAAACTCAATGTCTGAGCCGGTATTTTTGAGGACCGTTTGGTTGAACCAGTACTTGTCGACGGTAACCTGACAGGAGAAACTTATTATGAATTTTCGAATAAATTTGTTTATCCACAATCAGTAGACATCATTGAAAATGACGATCGTTACCATGACGACCACTCGATAATTCAACAAGACTGGGCACCTCCACATTATGCACAGCCTGTTAGGGCGTTTTTGAATAGAATATTTCCTGGAAGTTGGATTGGAAGCAGAGGCTCTATAGAGTGGCCAGCCAGATCTCCAGATTCAACCCCACTCGACTTTTTAGTGTTGAGTCACCTGAAATATAAAAATCTGTGCAACCGAACCAGAATCTCTGGAAGATTTACGAACTAGAACTATTGAAGAATGCCGTCTACTAACGCCGGAAATGCTACGAAATGTGAGGTCTCATTTTGAACTGAACTTGTAATATTGTATGGAAATGGGGGGTAGACAGTTCGAACATTCAGTTTAATGACAATCATAATTATTGCGACAGTTGCTTTATCAGATTTTGGGTGGTTTGATTAAAAAGAGTATTTGCTTTTACTTTAAGTAAGAGCTTTTACTTCCTAGTATTTTGTGGAGTATAATGTTTCACATAAAGTAAATTCTTCGATGGGAAGTGTTGACTCAGGTTAAAAGTATAAACTACTAGTAAACACTAGTTAACCTCAAATTAGTTCGATTGTTGTTTTTTGTTCTGTGGTACTTTTAATACTAATGAGTGAGAGTAATGATAGAGTTGAATCAAGTGCCGAGGTTGCTGAAGATGTGGTAGTACACAATTTTTTGTGAAACTTCTTTGATTACTTTTGACACAGTTGTTTGATGTACCCCGACATCTACACCCTCTTAAAAATACCTCCATTTTGGTTAAATTTGTTAATCTGCCCCCCTCATCTCCATATGATTTCCTAAGAACTCTCTAGCTATCCATTCAACATTGTTTTTATTGATCCTAAAAGTACAGAGCTCAATAGTAGCAATCCAGCTAAAATAATTGACTTACCGAAATAATTTTCTATATTGTAACTCCCCATACGTTCTACGTTCACACATTTCCCTTCTTTTTCTACCATAATTCATAAAAAAAGCCATAACACCTTTTCAATTGAAGATACGAAATTAGTCTATGAGTAGCTTCTTAAAAACTACACCCAACACTCCCAAATAGAGGAAATACTTGACAACATTAGTCATTACTGCAGTATTAACTTCTATTTATCGAAGTAAATAAAGCAAAGTATAGAGTAATTGCTACTAGTACTTACTTAAGTGTTACTTCAAGAATTATGTGGAGTAAATGCTTCGATTTTTTGAACTGAAAACTACAACATGGAGCATTAACTTGAAGTAAAAGCAAATACTCTTTTTAATCATACCCATTGTTTTTATTGGTTGAGTGAATGAAAAGTGATTTCCCAACTTCAAGTTCCTATATCTCGAAAATGAATCGATGGAATTATTTAATTTTTGTTGTTTGATACTACTTTTGTAATTATCTTGCTGTTTTCTGATATTTATAGTTGAAAGATATATAAGGAGAGGGCCGCATGAGAATTGACAGTGACTTGAAATAAGCTTTACATGATACATCGTTTCAAACAACTATCATACATCTTATAATTTCTTCCTGAGCAATGAATACTTTATCAATATATTTTGAATCAACCCAAAAGATCAAACCATATGTGCTACTTATATGTGGCAGAAGCGACACCGTGTTCGAGTAGTCAGATCCCGACGGAGTTAATGAATGACAGAACTGTTAGGAATATTTTGAAGAGAAATGGTTATTTGTTTTAGGGTCACGACCTCACAAAAAATGTTTCTCAAAGACCATTTCAGACGTATGGAGTTTTGTGAAACTTTGAACGATGAATGCAATAGAGCTTTTCAAGAAATGAAAAAAAGGTGTTATTTACCTATGAATCGTGCATCTCAATTCATTGAAAACACAACCCATGCGTAGTAGCTTATTGGTCTCGCGAAAATAAACATTTGAGTTTCGCTGTGAGGACACAGTACACAAGAAAATGTGTGAACTGGACTTCTAGGCGATCATGTCATAGGCCCATTTTTTATGTGTCACCAAAGAGATCAAACGTTATTCGACTAAGAGAGTCTAATCCCCATAAACCAATGGTGACACTAATAGAAAGAGATGGAAGAACATTTGTGACGAAATGTGACGTAGTTGGACATGCCATGGCCGCCATAGTTTCTTGATTCGAGTTCGACTCTGTACTCATATCTAAGTACGTCACTATGACTCGTCGATGCTACAAGATTCTGATTGCTAGAGCTTATTAAACCCTCTCTTTGAGTGCCGACGACACCAGATCATGATATGCCATTCTGAAAACATCTGAAGATTCAGTGCCGTTCAGCTGTCTGATGATAATACTTAATTTATTCGCCAGATATTCGTTATGATTCCTCCAGGTTGATTCCTCACCTAGAAATTTTATACCTGAGACTTGTTCGATTGATTATCTTGGGATATCATGTGATTTGTATCATCAGATTAAATTATGGTATTTTGAGGCAAACTACATGATAAAATCGAGTCATAATCGAATATTGACACGATGGCAGCTCGAGACATGTTGGCGACTGAGTTGAATAAATTGAAGAACGATTTAATTGACATAATTATTAACTTCAAAGTGCCAGTGAGTGTGACGAATCCACAAGTGATTAGTTACCTGAATAAAATTGGTGAACATATCAATAGTGAGAGTGATAAATTCCATGACACGGTGGAAGATGTGAATTGTTCGCAGTGTGAAAAATTGTCAGGAAATAACAGCGCTCTTAAGAATGAACTTGAAACTGTAAGTAAGCTTTCATATCACTTAGAAAAAAGATGTCAGGAACAAGAGGATCTCATTTTCTTATTGAAAATTAAATATTGGTCCTGTTTCACAAATACCAGCAGTGGCGCCATCCATTAGCAAGATTGTGAATTTAAATATTCAGAATGATCACAATTCGGGAATCTCTACAAAAAAGGTAGAAAACGTTATCAGCGAAACTAAAGAAAGCAATCAGATGAGGGGTCAACAAAAACCAGTCATAAATAAACAAGGGAATTCCCAAACAATAAGTACCACAGATGTTTCCCGAGAACTGCTTCATGAACAGAGTAGATCGAAAATGAATCAGTTGATCAATTTAGTACAGGACGAACAAGCTGAGGTTGAAAATACCAGCAGAGAGTGGAAAACAGTCAGCTCCAGAAGGCATTACAGAGGAAGAAAAGTTGTGGGGAGCAACAGAAACAGTGAGAATGTTAAGGGCGTTCCAAAAACATCAACCCTACATGTTACAAGAATTGACAAACAGACAACCGTAGATTCCCTCACTAATTTGATGAAATTGCGTTTTCCTGAGGTAACATGTGAAATAATCCAATAAAAATTCTCAACAATTTATTAAAAAAGCTGTGAATCCGGAAATTTGGCCTCACGGGGCCGTTATAAGTCGTTTTTTATACCACAGCAAAAAGCAAACGGTAGAAATATAATATTCAATCCCGACATTGTGGTATTGAATGCACGAAGTGTTAATCATAATAAGATAAACAATTTATATGTTGACATACACAGTTATGATGTTAGTTTTATTTGTTTGACAGAAACTGGGTTTAAGGAAAACTCAGAGGGCTGTTTTCATTTCAACAATTTTTTATTAAAAAGTAGCTACTGTAGAAAAAATAAAAAAATGGGAGGTGTCGCAATTCTCGTAAAAAATGATATAGATGCATATTGTATTGATCACACTAAATATTGCGTTGAACAAGACATAGAAATTTGTGGCATTTCCTGTAATTTGAGAATAGGGAAAACTATAATTTTGTGTTGCTATCGATCTCCATCGGGCAATTTGAATATTTTCATAGACACTTCTCATGACGTTTTAAATGTAATTTTTAAATCAGATGTCAATATCTTCTTATGTGGGGATTTTAATGCAGATTGTCATGATAAATTCAGTCCAGCTTTTAACAAAATTTGTGATGTTTTAGAGTGTTTTAACCTGAAATATACCGTATCGTGGCCTACACAAGTTACCACTAGTAGTGCCACTACAGTTGATCAAATATTCACTAACTTATATGAAAGAACAACATGCTGTGTTATTGATAATGATATATCCGATCACAGTCTAGTTAGTCCTTTGCGATATGGAGTTGAGCAAAATATCAAAAGCAACAAAAATAGAAAACAGCAGGCGTTTCACCAATGAAAGTTTGAGACAATTTAAGGAAAACATCGGCAATGAAAATTGGGTTGAAGTTTTGAATGAAACTGATGATATTAATCTTGCATTTCAGGCATTTTTGTCAACGTTCTCTTACTACTTCGAAATTTTTTTTCCAAAATTACCAACTCATTCAACAAATCAAAACAAGAAGAAATGGATTACGCATATGAAATAAAACAATCAAGTCAGAATTTAAAAGACCTCTTTAACCTACAAAATTTTTGTCCTGAACTGAAAAACCTCTATAAAGTCCGAAAAAAGACCCACGATGATTTGATAACTAAAACAAAAAAGGAATACTATCAAAACAAAATAAAGAATTCGGACAATCTCTCAAGATCTGCGTGGCAAGTAGTGTCAGAACTTTCTAATAAATCGAATGCTATGAAACCCAGTATAACAATAAATGATAATAATACCATTGTTATCGATCCAAGAGACGTAGCCATTCTCTTCAATAAATTCTACACAGATGCTCCTAAAAAGATATTGAACGATATAGTCTCCTGTGACAAGGACTTCGATCTTTTTCTGCGTGACGTTACATCACCATTCAATTCTTTGTTTCTTATGCCATATCAGGAGCTTGAACTATTTCAGTTACTCAAAACGAAACTAAAAAACAAATTTTCTTCGGGGTCGGATGGGGTACCTACGATTCTATTGAAAAAGTGCTTATCGGAACTTATTATACCACTCACATTTATGGTTAATCTCTCATTTTCTACTGGCGTTTTTCCAGATTTACTTAAATGTGGTAAAATAACACCTGTGTATAAAAAGAATTGTCGTCAGAGCCTTGAAAATTACAGACCAGTCACAGTACCATCGGCTTTTTCTAAAGCGTTCGAGTATTGTTTATTAGATAGATTAATGTCATTTTGTCAAGAATATAATGTAATATATTTAAAGTCCAATTCACTTAAAAATTATTTATTTACGAATTACAATGATTCAGTAACATAATACTCTAATTTACATAACAATCACGGAACTAGGTATTTATATTCGACTTTCACTTCACTCTGACTGCCCGACCGTCTGCGTGGTTCTGTTTATATACACCGTTCATTTTGCTAGAATGCTCGGGATATTTCTTGGAAAACGTTCCCCGATAAGACCAGATTCTTCGCGAAGCGAGCGCCTGATTACGTGATTGTTCAGGTCCGGCATCGCCCGCAAATTCGCTACAATAATATAATTTCGAAAAATCAACACGGATACTTGAACAAAAAATTTACAAATACCGCGGTGTTTTTCTATTATCAAAAAGTAATTGAATGCATTGAGGCAGGAGAATGCCCTGTTGGATTCTTCTGTGTTCTCAGCAAGGCATTTGACTGTATCAATCATGACATACTACTTGAAAAGTTAAGTAGGCATGGAATCAGAGGTTATCCCTTAGATTGGATTAAATCCTTTCTATGCAAACCAACACAGTATGTAACTATCAACGATTCTTTTTCAAAGTATGCTGAAATAGACACTGGTGTTCCTCAAGGGTCCATACTGGGACCAATTCTGTTCTTATTCTATATAAATGACTTAGATAAACTTTCGGTATCTGCATCCTTCACAATATATGCTGACGATACGTCGTTAATCGTATCCGATAAATTGGACTCCTCCTTAAATGCAATGAGGTGATGATCTCCTAGAATGAATGGTTCTCAGCTAATCATTTGTTTCTCAATACTTCGAAAACTCAAACCCTGAGGTTTCACCACGTCCAAAAAGAATGTAATGAGCTATCATTCCAATTCAACGAATCGAGTACATCGATTTCAACTAATATAGATGAAACTGTTTTTCTAGGATTACGAATAGATAAAAATCTCAACTGGAAGGCTCACTCCAATTATCTAATCTCAAAGTTGAATTGCCTTTCAATTCAGGAACAAAGTTTTTATAGACTGGATGATTACTTGTCATAGGAATCTGCGGTAAAATCAGGAATTTTTAGCATTATTTTATTTTATTTTTTATTGTACCTGTTTAGGTATATCTACATTTTAAATGTAAGCAGCTGACTTTTTCCATACGGTTTGTAACTGTCTTAAGGAAATAAATGATTATTATTATATTATTATTATTATCATTATTATATGATAAAAAGACACTAGACCAAGTATTGAACCTTGGGGTGCGCACATGTTATGATTTGACTCGTGTTCAAATAGGAAAAAACCCAGCTATTTGCTACTCCACGAACTCCAATGCGATATATTTTTTGAATGAGAAGCTCATGATTTACCTTATCAAATGCTCTGCAAATGAATGTCAACCAATGCTCACAACTAATCATTCGGTTGTTGCAACTGATGTAAGACATTTTTCATCCTATACAATTCTCATGGAAATAATTCACTGTGAAAGTCATATACTGACTACTTACTGCATACTCAAGTTGGGTTCAATTTAAAAAAATGGAAAATGTATTTGTTCCTCACGTGAAAATTGAATTGATGGTTGCAAACGAATCGTAAAACTTCAAATCTGAAAATTTCAGAATGTTTTCAATAATAGTAATATTTATTCACCGTTTTCTGATACACTTGGTTCATATGGTAAATCAGTTATGAGAAAATTTTGTTGAAAAAAAGCAATGTATTCATTTTTCATATATTGAAGTTTTCAGTTACGTTGTTATTGATAATGTATCAATATTCGATTGTTATATTTTGAGTAAAAAATATAAAAGAAATTTTTGCCTTTTTTCTGGAAATAATCATTATTTATTGCACATCTATTATATTAAAATAAAATTAAAATAATAACGAACACAGGCTCGCCCATATAACTTTTTTTGCTTTTGAAGATAATTGAATGAAATTTCAAGGAGCTGTATAAGACATTAAACTATATATTTTGACAAGTAACTCAACTTCATGCAACTTACGGTCTAATATTTTGGGGTCGTTCAGCTCATATTCAAAGGGCCTTCATTGCACAGAAAAAAATCTTGAGGTGTATGGCGGGGGTTCGATCAAGCACTAGCTGTAAATCCATTTTCAAGGATTTTCAAATACTGACACTCCCATGTTTGTATATATATATATATATATATATATATATATATATATATATATATATATATATATATATATATATATATATATATATATATATATATATATATATATATAATAAGTCTATATAAATATTCCAGATGGTCTATGCACACAGTATGATATTGAAACTTCTGAAGAATATAAATTTTTAGGTATCTACCTGACGACAAGTATAACCTTTTAACATTCAACATTTATTCATTCATTCGAGTGAAATGCGTCGGCCTTATATAGCTTAACTTCAGTTATATATATATATATATATATATATATATATATATATATATATATATATATATATATATCTATTGATATGTAACATAAAAAGACAAGAAACCCATGTAACAAATAGCCAACTACACAACTATGGAACCCGCAACTGCAATGACCTGCGTCAACCATTTTCGAGACTGTCCGTTGGTCAGAACTCTCACATTTATAGAGGCGTTGCTTGTTTTAATAAATATGTAAAAACTAATTGGAATAATGCAAGCTTCAATATTTTCAAAAATAAGTTCCATACATATCTGTCCCTGAAGGCTTATTATTCCTATGAGGAATTTCATGATGATACCGGTGACCTGTAATGGAGCCATATTGTTATTTACTGAATTTCATTTATTTTTTATCTATACTTATTGTATTTTAAATTTTACCACTTTACTATACACTAAATGTTGACAAGGCTAGTAGTCCCTATGTATTTGTGAATTTTTAAATTTGTGAATGTGTAAGGTCTCAAAACTGAATAAATGTATTTGTTTGTTTGTTTCTTTGTAACCAGAAGTGACAAAAACTTTCGATTTTCAAATGAGACACCCGGTATATTTTCACTTATCTTGTCTCCCCCATATGACATAGTGAGTACAACCATGTGTTACTTGTCACTTTTTGTAACCGAATTTAATTTTTATTTCGGAGTTTATTTTTTATTCTAGATGGCTATGGACATCTTCGAATCACTAATTTCAGTCCTAAAATTTTGAGAATAATACAACTTGAGCATTTGATTACCATATAAACTACAAAACATTACTTTAAAAATTTCTCAAAATGAACCACCTTGAGACATTGAAATAAGATTCAATTAAATGCAGCATCGAGCATAAATATTGCTAAATATAGTAGCATTTCTCTGCAAGACATTTTTTAATACAATCATGAAATATCATTTCTGATTCTTTTGACTACATGTGGTAACTTGTTGAAGCAAGTAATGGCATTATAAGGAGGGGATTTTTCATAATTTTAGATTTGATGTTGTAGGATTCTCAAAAGTTCACTATTTATTGTATAGTGAGTTATGACTACAATCTGTGGCAGTTTTTTCATATAATTTGGGGTTTTGCCTGACAGCCGTCAGCTATTTTGGAAGTCCATGTTGAAGAATAGCCTCATTACGCGTTTCTGCGCTAAGAAAACTCTAGAAGAATCCCTTGCCCTGCCCCAGGCCATAATATTTGAACTAAGATGAGAATATACTGTTACGAGATTCAAAACAAACCTCATAATGCCACCCCTGTTTCCCTTGTTGACGCTGCAGTATAACAATTGCATGTCAAAGGCCGTCCGCGGCATTGAGAAATTCCACAGCGCGAGATTTTTCTGGATCGATCGATCGATGGAAGTCGAAAAATCGTGAACTGAAGTTAAGCTATATAAGGCCGACGCATTTCACTCGAATGAATGAATAAATGTTGAATGTTAAAAGGTTATACTTGTCGTCAGGTAGATACCTAAAAATTTATATTCTTCAGAAGTTTCAATATCATACTGTGTGCATAGACCATCTGGAATATTTATATAGACTTATTTTTTCTGAAACCGTGCTGAGACGTGCATAAAAGCTTATTCTTTCCTGTAAAGCAAATTGATGAACCCACGATTTCCAAAAATTTTCTGATTCAGAAATCTCTGCAAGTCTTATCGAACCTCTGTACACTGTGGTAAATGTCGTCAGTCTGGGTTATACAGATCGGCAGTTTCCAGTTGAAATAATACTTTTGCGTCATCCGGACCCTTGGAAATATACTGAGCACATCTTGATGGTGAAAACAATTCGTTACTTTTAGGTGTTTTTTTCCCAGTATAACTGAAGTTGTAAATTTCACATTCGTAGACCTTTGCGAACTGCGAACAAATGGCATGACTGAATAAGATTTATGACTTCGAATTGAATTTTTTATGGCATTTTTCAGAAGATACTCTGACACCGAGGCGGAATACAAATAAGCTGCATTCCCAATATCGTTTGGTCATGATTTTCAGAGGCCATAAAAATGAACATTATGAAACTCAAGGTTAGAATTCCTTATGATAATTCCATCAATAGGCTGGTGCTAAAACGCAATCTGAACGATTTGAATAAGAAAAAATAACAGGTGGAAAACACTCAGAACGGTGAAATGGGAATGCAGTTTAGGGGTTGGAAGCGGATTTTTACAATTTGCGGTGAAACGTGACCTCTTAGCGGAAAATGTTTGTATTCGAAACTTTTCGACATAATCTCAAATCAACCGTCAGCTTAGTGAAAACCAGAATTCAGTATTTAATTTTTTTCTCCTATAAATAATTTGGTTCACATGAAAATTTGTAAGCATATGTCTTGTTTGGTATCGAATGAGCATGATTTTTTCGCAATTCAGAAGAAAACTATATTTTGAGTTATGTACGTTACAAAACACCCTTATCTTCCACGAACAATTGTTCTTGTGTTTTTGTATTTCGAATGTGCACAAATGATCATTTTGATCGTTGAAATGACTAATTTCAAATGTTTTATGTAACTTGGTGGTTTATTGGTCGTTAGACCGCCTAAAATTGAGAAAAACCGACAAGTCTCTCGGAATCATAATCTTTTCAATATTTTCAATGATTTTCAGTAGTTGTAAAAACTAATGAAAATTATATTAAAAAGTTTATTTTGGACTGTTATTATATATTCAAATATTTTATTATGAAGAATTCAATATGAACTACTTTTTGTTATATAAGTAATGAAGAATGTCGAAAATCATTGAAAACGTTGAAAAAATCCTGATTCAGAGAGACATTTTTTCTCAATTATAAGAGGTTTAACGATCAATTAACCACCAAGTCACATATACCATTTGAAAGTTGTTATTTCAACATTGAAAATTATCACTCATAGACCTTCGGAATACAAAAAAACAGAATAAAATGGCATTTTTTCGAAAAATGTACCTAACTCGAAAACTAGTTGTCTTCTGACTGTCGAAAAAATCATGCTCATTCGACATTAAGAAGACATACTCACAAATTTTCCAGTACATTGAATCATTTATACGCGAGAAAAAAATTAACAAGTAGCACACCTATATTGTTAAAATATTGGTACAATATTGTGAACATATTGGCGAAATATTTAAATGCAATATTGGCGAGAAAAAAACTGTGAACATTCGGCGATATTGGTTCAATATTACTTGAATAATATTGGCGAAATATTCTCGAACTAATATTGGCCTCGAAATATTTGGCGATATTGGTACAATATCGTAGATACAATATTCTGACAATATTGGCACAATATTCAAAAATTATATTGTCGAGAATTAAAATGTGAACATTTTGCGATATTGGTCATATTGTTTAAATATTTCAAAAATAGTTTTGGTGAAATATTCTTGAAGCAATAATGGCCTCAAAATATTCATCGATATTGGTACAATATCATTTGGATATATTGGAGGATGTCAATATACCTTGGTAAATTATTAAATGTCTTTTAGTTGATGAGGGTGACACCAGAGTCTGCCTTTTAATCGCCATAACCACTGGGTGAGTTGTCTTGGAAACAAGTTATGGAAAGTATTTAATATACTTTCGTAGGTTTCAGAAAACGTTCTATATGTAGAGCCACCTAACGGATTTTTATCCAGGTTTGATCATGATTTGAATTCAACATGTTCCATTGAATATTCGGCCAATATTAAAATTTCATCTCAATCTAGATGTAGGAAACAATATGAAGACAATATTGTTTCAACGATATCGATAAATATTGTCGAACCAATATTGAACCAATATCAATTAATAAGATTTTCTGAGTATTGGCGAAACGATATTCAACCAATGTGTAATCATACTTGAATATACAATATAGTTTTTATTCCTAGAATCGATATTAGGGGAATATTGAGATTGCAATATTTATTCTAGATGTTGAAAACGATGTGAAGACAATATTATTTTATCGATATTGGTTAATATCATTCAACCAATATTGACTCAATATGAGTTCTTACAATTTGTCAAATAAAGTGGTAATGTCATTCAACCAATATGCTATCAAACTTGGAAATACAATATAGTTTTTTCCCTATAATCGATATGACTGGAATATTTGGATTGCAATATTTATTCTAGATGTGGAAAA
The DNA here is from genome assembly GCA_944452925.2 of Chrysolina oricalcia. Classification (NCBI taxonomy): domain Eukaryota; kingdom Metazoa; phylum Arthropoda; class Insecta; order Coleoptera; family Chrysomelidae; genus Chrysolina; species Chrysolina oricalcia. The sequence goes on from OX101811.2 coordinate 25,933,934, forward strand.
AAATATATAACCAATATTGTATTATCGATATTGGTAAAAATTATTCAACCAATATTCCACCAATATTATTAATATAATATTGTTTTTTGAATATTCACGCATATTGGAGCAATATCGAATTTTCATTTACAATATATCTATCTTGGCCCAATATGGAACCAAGATTCAGCCGATATGATGTGCTACATGAGGTATACTGAAAATTCGGTATTCCGCTATTTTGACGAATAATATGGAGTTATGTCAAAAAGCGTTCAATAAAAAATAATCTACAATTTTGTTCTCAAACATTTTCCGCTGAGGGGCCACGTTTCAACGCCAATCGCAAAAAACCGTTTCCTACCCCGAAACTGCATCCCCATGTCATCATTTCGTGTAGTTTTGTGTTCAAATATTTTGTTTCGTCAAAGTTGGAACCTCAACGAAATTTTTCAGCTGGTTCTTGCCTGCTATTTTTTTTTTCACAAAAACTACTAACAAAAGTACCTATTCTAGGAAGGCGAATTTTATAAGATTCCGAATTTCAAAATTCCAAGTTCATAGTCGGAAATGAGTGCAAGTATGTAAAAAAAACTCGAAATTTAATATACCGGGGGACACATGGTATCGGGCCACTTCTGTAACTTCTGCAATCGTAAACGGATTTTTCTCAAATTTGGTACAATTATATAAGCAACCAATTCGGAGTTGATCATATTACAATCCAATATGGTGGACTTCCGGTGTTTCTGAAAATTTCATCAACTTTATTTTTTTCAAACGGAACACACTTTATATTTTAAGATATTCTCTTCCTACAGTTCAAAACGATTTCAAATGTTGTGTCACTTGCTATCTTTCCGAAACTATTGAAACTAAAATTATGTTTCTATTTTACCTCGTAGATAAATACGATTTGGACAAGGTTATTTATAATGAGTCGCACATAACAGAGAAACATTAACTCTGAAAGATAATGTTTTTAAATGGATGGATAGATAGATAGATACAGGTCTTTATTTCCCAAAACACATCGCTACAAAATAACAAAATCAATCATTAAACTTATTTTCTCTACGACTATTAAGAAAAATGAACATTTCAATTGAGTCTTCGATTAAGAAACCTACCACGTTGTAACTCCGATTTTCATTTCCCACGGGCTAGCTGTATCGAAATAATTCATTTCCTACGACTTTCATGAACTACTAGACTGTCATTATAGGTAGGTATTAACGAATTTTATGAACATAAATAATATCGAATCAAGTTTGTTTACGTCTGTCTAATAATTTGACATTTCATATCAGTAGATAATTACAAAATTCGATAGAAAAAGATTGATTACAATCGGATACAATATTTTTCAATAGTTGACAGATACTTTCTATATGGCAATTAATTTAAACAAATTATTATGTCACTAGTAACGACGAGTGTTGATTCAGATGACACATGGAGCGGAGAGGCAGCTGAAAGGATGCGTGCTCATCTAGATCAGAGAATCATTCCGTATCTAGAGAAAAACAAAATTGCACTAAACCCAGCTAAAACCGAGCTGATAAATTTCACGAAAAAGTTTAGCGCTCGTAAGGTTAAACTTTACAGGAAATTTAAGGTCATAGACAATGAGGTGGAGGAGTCTGAATCGGTGAAGTACGTCGGAGTACTACTGGACAGGCGCAGGAACTTCCACAAACATGTCAGCGTGGCGATCCAGAGGGCGTCGGCAGCGGACCTACCCCCTCATTGCACGGAACTCCAAGTTGTCAATGGAAAATAAAATTCTTCTATATAAGCAAATCACTCGGCCTGCAATGATTTACGCCTGCCCAGTGTTCTGCGGACTGCCCAACAAACAACTTACGAGGATGAAATGAATGCAAAACAAGGTACTGCGTATCGTCACTAATAGTGACAGATACATCCGATTGGATGAGCTACGTGCCAAGGCACAGGTCACGACCGTCCAGGAACATATTAACAGAATTTCATATAAATTTTACAAATTTCATATTACTAAGAGTCCGCTCACTAGAGACATTACTCGAGTTAGAGCACACCATAATAAGCCTCGCAAAACGGGGTCGTCATTTATCAGAAACTGAACATATTCGTTGAACGACAAAACTAGTAGTAGAAAATCCAGTAATCTCTCAGTAATCTCTCAATCTCTCATACAGAAACCTGGTTTCTTGCACTTCCCGGCCTAGTCCGGGAAGTACGTACTTCCCGGACTAGGTCGGGAAGTGCTCGAATTTTAATATAAATATTAATATAAATAAGAATTGGAATGTTTCTGTTGGTACCTATCTTCTGTTCGAATTTCAATATGTAATACAAATAAGAACTGAAATGTTCGAAATATTCAAATTTGGAATCGTTTCATCCGGTTAACAGATGGGTGAAAGTCGTCCTCTCTTCGTCTCATAGACTAAATGCGTCTCATTGATTTGTTATTCTACATGATTGCCGAAAAAATAGTGTACGCAACACGTCCGAAAACAGTTTTTTTGGACTCGTAGACTTCCAGGACTCGCTAACGCTCGTCCTAGAATTTGGTCTACTCGTCAAAAAAAACAGTATTTTCCTGACTTGTTACGTAAATTACTATTTCCGGGAATACACACAAGTTTAAACACCTCTGAATGCACTTCTATGATCTGATCACTGTTTCAATAAACTCCTGCATGAGCATAGCGGGAGACAGGAAAGGCTAAGAACCGTAAGCCAGAAAGCTGAAATCCGAGTGCATCCGCTTACACCAGCGGGGCAGCTTATCAGTTACCCCTCGGGGAGCTGAGGAGTTATTGCAGGCCAGGGTGGCATTGGTTTCCGAAAGGGAATCAATGAAGACCCTCCACACTCCATTCAAGGTATGGGATCTCTGTTGGACCTTGTAGAGGGCCGTCAAATTCCATATCTTGAGTGAACTTTTCATTGAAATGGCATGTAAATTCAAGACCTTAATAAGGATACTTTTGTTTGTTGTTCGTTTGTTTGTTGATTCAGATGACACGTGGACTTTGGATGGTGGGAGCGAGGGATCAAATTCACGCAGCCACATTTTTTTTTCATTTGATGAAATCGTTTAGTGTTTGATTTTTATAATAATTTTCACGACGTGTACAAAAAGAAAAATAGATGTTTCATTCAACGGGTGAAGAAAGAAAAAATTATCGAAACCATGTAAAAATGACGGCAGGAGAGTTTATGATAAAAAGGATTATTAAAAATATTACAGATTTGTTAATGATTCAGATGGTCGTAGAAAAAGTATAGTGTACAATGAGCATGAAATGTATGTCATTTCATGCTCATTGTACAATATACTATTATCTGCGTTAGGAAAACGCCGAGGATCAGATGGACTCTGTACAAGTACCTCGGTTCCTTTTATCATTCCCAAGCGGTATTAGTTACTAAAGGATGAATCAATTCAGTTACATCACATTTTGATCAAAACATTTTTTTTCAAGTAGAACCCCTATGAGCTATGTATCTATCCTAGTACATTCATTCATGATAAAAATTACATACCATTTTTGTATATCGCTTCAGTAATTATTTGCAAACATCCAAAAATCTACAAGTATCTCATGATTTTCCTTACAGATTGAACAATTTTTCAACTAGTAATCTGTTGTGGATACCAAAAGAGTAATCACAATTATTTAATTGGATAAATCCAAATGATCACTTGAATAAGTGTTAAAATTGTTGAAATTGATAAAATTGTTGAAATTGGTTTTTGTGAACAGCAGCCGTCAGAAGTCGAAACTTGTGCGAGGCAAAGATTAACAAGGTCTTACCTTTTTATGTGCGATTCCTAGCACTTTTTTGAGCCATCAGAAAAATGTCTGCATTCGCTGGGCTTTGAACCTTCGACGTGCAGCCGGAGCTGCCTGGACACTAAAATAAATAATACTAATAAATTTGAACATAACAAACAGATCTAGATGACCTAAAGTAACACGCAGTTTCGAAATCGTCGTTCTATGAATCAGATCAGATTGAGGAGCTAAAATCAGTTTCAAAGCTGGTCCTCCACACAATTTACCAGGCGTTTTTTTAGGAACCCCTCTGAGGCTGTTGATCAGAGGATAATAGTAAGAGTGCTGCCTATATGAGTTATTGACAGGCAGATAAATCATCTGCTTGGCATGAAATATCATTTTTGGTGTTGCCCCTAGTCACCTGGATGTAGTTTTGGAATTTCTCCAGGTCAAGGTCAAGGAAGGTGGGGGAGTTTGAAAACCAATCAATTTGTGACCGTTTGTTGGTTTTACATATCAGTAAATACGGTCCTGAACATACCTTTCCCAAGTTTGACCCAGACCCAGAGTTATGCCGTAAGAAACGCGATTTTCGTTTTTTCATGACCTCATAACATCAAGCTGTCTAAGTAGAAGCAAATGTATTTGCAAAAACAGATGGATCTAGTAAATATCCACCGTTGTGATAAATTCTGTGGAAAATTTCATTAATTTACCGCAAATGTGCGTATTTTACGATGGAAAGGCAGGTGAAGTGGCAACTCAGTCCAGGAAAGTTTCAAGTAGCTGTAAAATTTGGTTTCTACTCCGTTCTATATTTGCCTTCCATTACATAATTGGAAAAACGTTTTGTTTGTTGTTCTGTTTAAACTTCAAATACACCCGTTCATCAGGAGCTTTCGATGTTCCTTTTGGAATAGAATTCAGAAAGTTCGGTTCATCTCGACAACATCAAGGTTTCATCAGGTCAACATAAACAATCGCTTTGAAATATTGTCAGTATTGTAACACTTACGGCTGAACCGGAAGTGGACAAAAACTTTCTTATTTCAAATGGAACACTCTGTATTTTATTACATTTTTCAAATATACATGTAACTTTGAAACAATTTGTATGAATTGTCCCTATTGCAATTTTCAACGATTTTTTTGATAAATTTCGAGTTTTCACTAGTATTTTCAGAAGTTGCATTAATGGATTTTTTTAATTTTTCCCAGTAAGCATTCAATATGATGACGTTCGAAGTGATATTATCAAGTTTATCAAAGGTTTTAGCGTTTCAAAAAACTGGTCTGGTCATTCGAATGTTTCTGAGAAGATACTCTAAAATTCTTTTTTTTTCTTCTAATATATCACCCTGTATGTCATCGGATAACTGAAAGCACATTTGAATTTTGGTCCCAATAACATGGTAATTTTAATTGCATCGGTGATGTGAATTTATCAACATAGTAGGCCAACCCAAACATCCAAGAGCGATACAAACAAGTACAAGAAATATCAAAATGCAGACCAAAATGAACAATGGAAATTCAACCAGTGATATTAAAAATTCATTTCACGTTTATGAAAAGTATTATAAGATTACTGACGAAAGCACTCAAGCCATGAAAAATTTCGTGAAAAATCATGCATCATGCTCTAGTGCATTTTTCGCGAAGGAAATCAGGTATTCTTTCACTGTTGTCAATACACTTGATTGTTTCTTTACTTACAATGCTAATGGCATTCCATTCCTTTGTTCAATATGAAGATTTATCAATGTAAATCCATAGTTATTAATTATTTGATATACAGGGTGGCCTCTTTTTTAATGGGATTGTATGAGTATCTTCCAAACCATACCAGTAAGAAGATCGGTTAAATAGAGAAAAAGTTGCACATCTGGATGCATGATCTATCGATGGAAACTAATTGAAAATATCAGGGTCGGTTCTTGAGATATGACGAAGATAGTAAATTCAGTCATTTCTGTTTTTGGTTATACCTCATTAATTTTCAGAAATATCAAAAAGTATTTTGAGTTTTTCTATTCGAGGGTAGATTCTCTTTGATTTGACGTCTTCAGATTTTGTATCCAACGTTTCGTATCCTCAGGACAACCCTCATCTATTTTTTTTTTAATACGGACCTGGGTATTTTATGACACTGTTTCAATTAACTATTTATTCTGAATCCAGAGGTGTATGCCATTTGAATACGGGTTTCGAGTAATATGGACCGTAATCAAAATTTTATCAAATTCGTCGTCATCTTCAGTTGAATCAACATTCAAGTAATACGATCCTCATCCACGTTTTATTGGTTTGAATCTGTAGTGAATTTATATTCAGTGTTCATTTCTATAAATTGTACAATACTTCTAGGTTAAAGTAAATAATTAGAAAAAAATTAATGAGAATCAATAATTATTCAGTTATTCGAATATTTCAATCAAAGAATGCGATATTTGCATTTGAAAAGCGAGTTCTCAATCGTTTGTGCGCTATATGGAGAATCCACTCTAGTTGTATTTTTGTATGCATGTGACAGAAAAAAAATGTTGATAAGATAAATAAGTAACTTATAAAGAAATCTGCATTTTACACAATGAACGCTTGTCTTAGCTTCTGTCTCATCTTTTGTTTTGACATGTATTGATATTTGAACCATTTGTTGCAGACATTATTTATTGTCTGCGGAGACCTACCCTATACTGATGAGGGGCAACACCCCGAAATCGATCTTGAGGTGGTCAAAATGTTTCAATTGACATTTCCATGCAACTAGCAATTGCAGAGATAGCCTTGTAGGAACTCTGCACGGAAATTCATTGGATATAATTCAACGTTCGTCGTGGCATTAGCCAGAAAAGTAGTTATTATCTGATGGATTTTCTACCTAGTTGTTCCTATTGTATAGGATTATGGTAATGAGCACCGTCCTGGTAGGGCAGGACACCTTGTTAACTGTAAGTAACTGATCAACATTGAGTCATCGAAAAGTGAATTTTAATTGTTCAAAACTATTTCAATTATTCAAAAAAATTAAAATCGATCATTTAGGTTTTTCGGTTATCCTTCAACATAGTAAAATAGAAAAATGAAGTCAATTCTCCAGAACTTATTCAATACTCCGAAAATCAAACAATTCATCAACAAGAGCAATAAAACTTAATGAAGAAAATTCAAAACGCAAATACTGATAATAACAAAAAGGAAATTAAGTAAGTAAAAACTAAATTATTCGAAAATTTCATTTAAATTAATTGATTAATTGATAAATTGTTCGAAATGTCCCCCATTTCTTCAATACACATGTCGTATCTGATATTCATATTTCTTAGGCAATTGCTTATTGCTTCTCCTTGCATATCGTTCAATGCATCTTCAATCTTTTCACGGAGAATCTCAATCGTTTCATTTTGAGATACCCCCACAAATAAAAATCTAATGGATTCAGATCCGGAGATCTGGCAGGCCACGCCACTGGACCTCTGTTCCAATCCATGAATTGGGAAAAGTCTGATCAAAATAATCTGTGACCATTCTTGAATTGTGTTGACCACATCCATCTTGTTGACCACATCCATCTTGTTGAAACCAGATTCCGTTAAGACGATACTCTATAGGGAGATCATCCAACACGTCCCGCAGTATATCTGAATATTTTACTGCAGTCAGGTTTCCTTCAATAGGTACAATACGGTCAACTCGACTGGATTGTCCATATCGCATACGGACGATTAAGAACTCGCTCTTCAAATATTACATTCTTTGATTGAAATAGTCGAATAACTGAATAATTATTGATTCTCATTAATTTTTTCCTAATTATTTACTTTATGCTAAAAGTATTGTACACTTTATACAAATAAATACTGAATATGAATTCACTACAGATCCAAACCAATAAAACTTGGATAAGGATCTTATTACTTGAATGTTGATACAACTGAAGATGACGGAAATTAACCCGTCTTCAAATGGCATTGTATGATACACATCTGGATTTAGAATGGAAAGGTTGTTCGAACAGTGTCATAAAATATTCAGGACGTCAAATTGGAGAGAATTTTTCCTCGAATAAAAAACTTTAGAAAAATGTTTTGATATTTCTGAAAATAAATGAAGTATAACCAAAAACAAAAATGATCGAATTTACTTTCTTCGTCATATCTCAAGAACCGGCCCTGATATTTTAGATTAGTTTCCACCGATAGAATATACAACTTCTCCTTCGTTCAACTGACCTTCTCACTAGTATGGTTTGGAAGTTACCCATACAATCCCATTAAAAAAGTGGCCACCCTACCCTGTATAAATACTACTGGTTTGGGTATTGAATGTTAGTTTAGCATTGATACTGAGGAGGTTACTTGGTTACCAAAATGCACAACTAGGAGTGGAAATACTTGTGTGGTTAAGAGGCCATGAGCGCAATTATATTTGTGGCGCTTTTAAGGGTAAAAGAGTAAATTGATAACTCGAAAACGGTTCGTCGTATCGATTCCCAACAAGAACAGGATTCTAGAGGACATTCAATTCTAGGTAGGTACTGTAATGGAAATTGAAACTTCAATCCACTTTTTCACAAAAAAAATCTCAAAAATGTCCCAAAAATGCAGTTACTTTGAAGCAAGTTTTTGGGTAGATGAACAAATAATTTCAAAAAAACATTACAGCACGTACATAGATCAACGTTTTAACTTTCCTCTGATACCAAATTTGTTTCGATTATATGAAGATTGCTTCAAGTTTTAATGGAAGAGAAATACCATTGCAGCTTCATCGATTATCTGTAAAAAGCATCGTGAGGTGCTGCCGCAGACGTAGGTACATAGAATCGAACGTCCTCTAGAAGCCTGTCTTTGTTTGAAATTGATACGATGAACCGTTTTTGAGTTATCGGCTCTTTTACCAAAAAAAACCGTCCCTAATATGATCGCGCTCATGGCCTCTTAATGGAAAAATACTGTTTGTTCTCAAATATTTGTGCAAACGTATATACATGGTATTGTTTTGTTAGTTGCATAGTTTGATTTAAAATGCGGGATTAAATGTCGATATGAATGAAAAGAGCAATTTTGGTGATTCTTTCATTCGGGAAATAATCTCAAAAAATTCTACTTGACCATGAGTTCCCTCACATTTTGACGGAGCAATTATGTTGCCTAAATCGAACGAATTTGTATTTTGATAATCACCATTACACTTTTTGTATATAACATACACTAATCTCGCTGTTGAAGCACTCTCATGTTCAGAAACTGTTGGACATTTGCATTTATTGATACTTGTGCAAACTCAAATTTTTCCACAAAAATGGTAATAACGTGAAAATGGTTGAGAATTACTGTATCTACGAATTGTTCCTAAACAAAACGTAGATTCCAAAAAAATTAAAAAATCAAAGATGTAATTTAAAATATGGAAGTTGCTGTCCTCTTCCTGTTCAGGAAGTGCTACGCTACTGACGATATTCCAAATCTACTAATTATAATATGATGACTATGATATGATCTCACCCCAATCAGTTAGGTCTGTAAGATTATAAGTTTTTTGAATTTTATCATTATGTTCACTATCACCTTTCAATTCAACAGGTTCAATGAGAAAAGCAACATCTGGAACTCTGGTTATTTATTTTATAAGAGACACATTTTCGTATCGTAAGATGATTGGAACAAATGAGGAGAATAATCATTTCCGTTGCCTTCTTTTTTTCTCTAAAGACCAATTCATCAGGCCCTCGGAAAATTCTTTTCGCAAGGATTCGTCCGAAATACGCTTCAGGCGATTTCTCATGTTGTTGCTGGACAAAGTCCTGCTGAAATATGGGAAATATTTATCACTTTGCGTTATACTTCTATTGTCAAAACGTTTCGTTTCCTACTGAATCTGACCTATCTGTCTTCCGTTGAGAAGGGTAGGTTGATTATTTTTTATATTTATAGGTTCTCTGTCAGTATTCTTCATACACTGAAAACTCGCAATGTTATAAAACAAACTATGAATGTGAGTACGTATAGAACTCAGATATCACGTTGAGCTTGATAAAATTTTCGTATTATATGAAAATATCCACATATTATTATAACTGTCACTGTTCAAAATCAAATTTTTTCACCTGTGTGCAGACCAGACCATTTGTTACCATTTTGTGGTGTGAAAACCTGAAACCTTGCTAATAATTTTTCTTTCTTATATATTTCTGGTATCTATATTGGTTTGTGTGTACCGATAATCTCAGCATTAACGGATCAAGGAGAAAATAAATGAGATCAGGTAACTAGCCCAGGCCTCGCATAATGAATAACGACCATTGAAAACCAATAATAACGAATGTCAACTTAACGAATGTCAACTTAACATTCCTTAAAGAGCTTCTATTGAAAAGGCCAACATATTAAGCTATTAGGAGTAATACTGATGATGGAAAAATTGAAATATCGTCACACTGAAACGAGGTAGGCTGAATTTGAGAATTAGATTTAACAGCACATGTTCGACTTCATACACACCACACATTGAAAAGGTCATCATATGGAACTATTGGGTGCTGTACTGAAGACGGTAAGATGAAAATATCCTTACACTGAAACGAGGTATACTGAATTTGAGAACTAGATTTAACTTCACACAAACCACACATTGAAAAGGCTTCCATGACGTACTATTGGGTGGATTTCGAAATTAATTTGAACATCCCCTGTTCGACTGCAGACACAGCACCTATTGAAGAGACCACTATATTGGGAGTGAAACCGATGACAGAAAAATGAAAATATCCTTACACTGAAGCGGGGTAGGCTAAATTGAGAAAAACATGTTACAGCACGTGTTAGACTGCAGACACAGCACCTATTGAAGATACCACTATATTGGGAGTGAAACCGATGAAAGAAAAATGAAAATATCCTTACACTGAAGCGGGGTAGGCTAAATTGAGAAAAACAAATTACAGCACGCGTTCGACTTCATACAAAACACAATTTGAGAAGGCCACCTATGAAACTATTGGGTGCTATACCAATGACGAAAAAATGAAAATATCCTTACTCTGAAGCGAGGTAGGCTGAATTTGACAAGTAGATTTAACAGCACGTTTAGGACTTCATACACACCACAAATTGAGGAGGCCACCTAAAGAACTATTGGGAGCTACCAATGACGGAAAAATTAAAATGTCCATACTCTGAAATTAATTTGTACATGCCCTGTTCGCCTGCATTCACAACAACGTTTGAAAAGGCCACCATATTAGAATATTAGGATTGATACCGATGACGGAAAAATGAAAATAACCACACACTGAATTCGAGAATTAGATTCAGCAGCACGTTTTCGACTTCATACACACCACCCATTGAAAAACGAGATAGACTGGATTCTGAAAGTAATTTGAACATCTCCTGTTCGACTGCAAAAACAACACCTATTGAAAAGGCCACAGCAGCAACTCCGAATTGCCAGCAAAACTCTACATCGTACTTCACACATTGTTTCAATTATACTATTTTGATTTGACATTTGCAATTAGTAAAAAATTATGATATTCTCATTTCTCATTAACAAACTGCATTTGGTGAATACTGACGTTGTTTTAATTGTAAAAATGACTGCTGTCTCGGTGACGTGATAGGAAATAGGAAATAGGAAATATGAAATAGGAAATAGGACATAGGCAATAGGATATAGAAAATAGGAGATGAGAAATAGGAAATTGAGAACAGGAAATAGGAAATATGAAATAGGGAATAGGGAATAGGGAATAGGGAATAGGGAATAGGGAATAGGGAATAGGGAATAGGGAATAGGGAATAGGGAATAGGGAATAGGGAATAGGGAATAGGGAATAGGGAATAGGGAATAGGGAATAGGGAATAGGGAATAGGGAATAGGGAATAGGGAATAGGGAATAGGGAATAGGGAATAGGGAATAGGGAATAGGGAATAGGGAATAGGGAATAGGGAATAGGGAATAGGGAATAGGGAATAGGGAATAGGGAATAGGGAATAGGGAATAGGGAATAGGGAATAGGGAATAGGGAATAGGGAATAGGGAATAGGGAATAGGGAATAGGGAATAGGGAATAGGGAATAGGGAATAGGGAATAGGGAATAGGGAATAGGGAATAGGGAATAGGGAATAGGGAATAGGGAATAGGGAATAGGGAATAGGG